>CM044010.1:61183244-61705744 GCA_024085815.1 Flaveria linearis | reverse complement strand
TTTTATTGTAATATATTATATACTCATTAATAAAATTAAAGGACGAATGTTATTTATTTGTGATTTATTTATTTATTTATAAATATGCTATTTTACTTATTTGTAAATCTGCTGTAAAAAAAGCTATTGTAGTTGAAGATCTGAATGGACAATCTCAGTGTGAAGAAACAGAATATTATCCACCACAAGGGATTCAGAACGAAGTTGTGGAACAAAAAATGTTCGATTGGTTCCGGAGAAAAAAACTATTTTTAAAATTCAAAAACCAAAAGGTTATGCTAAACATGTTATCAATTCACTAATGAGCATGATTCTCGTAATTTTTCTTAAAAGAAAAAAAAATCATTGAAGAGCAACAAGAGGGGCAACCTTGTCATAAAAAAACAATAAGCACAATTTTTTATGAGTCGTCTTCTCACGTTGGATTGTGTTTGTTTCGTAATACAATGTACACATGTTCTTTTTTATTTAACAATACGTATGATTACATCTAATTTACTTAAATTTTAAGTCTTAACACTTTTATGTTTTAAGTATGTCATGATTAAATTAATTGTAACAATTATATTAGTAACATAGTACTTTTACACATATGTCAATATACTCAAAATATTTTTATGTTTTCCATAGACAATTTAAAGTCTAAAATTTTCAAATGAGACGAATAATATACGCATATTAATGTATAAGTGAATATTATATGTATATTAGTTTCTTGAGTATGTTTTTGACCGATGTGTATGTGCATATAGACATGAACTAGTTTTTGTTTTATATCTATGTATGACATTGGTTGATTGATTATGTCTACCCATATGTAAAACACAAATAAATTATAAACACTAAGATTACTCAATTATATTTCACTAAATAAAAAACATGTTCAAGTATTAGATCAAAATAAACTTATCCAAAAGACAAACAATAGGATTCATCCATAACACAAATGAAATGCCAAAAAAAGCTCCAATTAATATATTACTCATTATTCATCATCTAACATATCCTTTAACTCGTTAATTACCATCATCCGGTACTTGTTCTCATCTAATAACAGTAGACAATAAATATACTTAACCCTTAGCCTTTTTAACTAAACATCTTGTCTTGGTCCGTCTTTAAAAAACCCGCATCTCTAGTTCTTAACTTTACTACCCATATACATCTCCGTATGCCTTGTTACAAACGCTCCACGGTTAAAAGGATTATTCTTTGTCGACCATGTGAGTGGTTTTCTAACTGGGATGCATTCTGATATCGCCTCGTACTTTCTGGTGCCCAACTGGTTTTAAAGGTTCCACAAATATATGCTTCTACACAATAATTAATTCATAAATTAGTTTTCACTTCATATAAATGCAATCACATATTCAGTTAAACACATGTGACATAAGTCACCAAAAGGTCCGTCATTTAACGTTGATTCCGTTAACTTTCCTTGAACGTTCATTCCTCACCTTTATTAACTATACGTGTGGATATATTATGCTTGCTTTATCATCGTGGTGCTGGTGACATCATCGTAAACGTATACTACACTTAAAACTTTTACAGCTTTCATCATTGTCGTCGTTAAATATACCATCTTTATATATTATTATGGTTATTAATAAAACCATTATTAAGCTACAAATATCATTAGTTACCTTTTTATCAGGAATATAACTAGCCTACTTAAGTCGTTTTCAACCGAAGCAAAATTTGGTAAGTCGGGGGCTAAGTGCAGGGACCAAACATGACATTTTGTCAAACTAGGGCTGGGTATATAAACCCCCTTTACCAGCCCTATCCACCATATTTCACCTTCTTCTTCATCTTCTTCTTCTTCCATTTTCTTCCTCCTCCTTGCACCAAACCGCCCCGTTTCTTCGCGTTTTCACCGGCAAAACCTCGGCTACTGCCAAGACTACTCCTTTCTTGCAGGTAGATGATGTGTGCTAGACTATACTAAAATAAACTAACAAATAAAACTCTAACTAGACACTAAAAAGCTTTAAATTTATAAAACTAAGACTCGATCCTAAGCGACACAACCGGCAGTGTACCGGTCGACTGCAGAATAGCTATTAAGTCCGAGTTATCGAACCCAAAGACTTCTGTATGGAAAACGAAAACTAAACTTACCTAAGACTCGACTAAAATACTAAGCGAAAGTAAAATAGGGGGTTTGTTTTTAAATTGCTTTAGAAAGAACTGAAAACAGGACAGACACAGGGAAAAGACTAGAATTGAGTTCAGATGATTAAAAACACTACCTAGGCAGAATCCTATACACGTTTTGGTTGTTCTTCTAACGGTTTTGGAAAGACTTGTGTAACCGGGATCTAGAGATGCTAACTTAAAAGGAACCTAGAGAAACCTCGACACTTTCAAGGAAAGCAACTAGATAGACCTAATAAGCCGATAAAACACCGGTTTGTGGATTACCTTCACAGGTTCTCCAAGAGAGCTAATAACACACCCGATAGACACTCTACCTCACGGCGCGAGTGTCACAATACCTAAAGGTAAGGGGATAGATCTGGAATGCCTAATCAGACTCAGGAAACTATGATATGAGTGGGAAACTAGACTGAACTCCTCACAGAGACTCTAACCTAGCAATCAATCACACAAGATAACCTGATAACCTATTAACCTCACACTATTAAGATTAGTTGCATATTTGATTAGTCCAATTCAAGGTTAATTACTTCAATGATTCAATACGTCTACCAAATCATCTAAAAACCGCAAACACAAGGCAAACGATCTAGCATGCATCCATTATATGACAGACAATCACCAAGACACATGTGAAGCAATAAATCAATCACAAGAACAGATCTAAATACACATCCACAACTGATCATGCAAACCAAATCATTATCATTAACTTTTAAACACAAGTACCATCCAAAAACCGAAAGAATACTAAACTAAACAATGTATATTCATCAAACCTAGGTAGCTACAGAAGGACTAGCCAACAATCATGTTTAAAATAGTATCACAAGTAGTAGATGAAAACATTGTATCAAACAAAATCGAAGGACGGATAAAGAAACGCAAAACCGAATTATTTAATCCTAGAATCATAATCTCTTCTTCACAAACTCCAATCCTTGCCTTCTCAACTTGCCAAGAACTCCGAAAATCGCCCTAATGCTCTCTGTAGCCGTCTGGTGATGAATGAAATCAGCCATTAGGGTTAATTTGGTTGAAAAACTAATTTTCCATGATTTTACACCCGTCGCGTAGCGCGACGGGCCTTCACATACTGTCGCGTAGCGCGACAAGTCACCACAACCCGAAAAATTAGTCGGGTGGAAAATCCGGTAAATACCCGATTTCATTAAGGGCAAAATGGTAATTTACCAAACCCTCACGTAGCGCGACGGTTTGTCTCTATCTGTCGCGTAGCGCGTGGAAGGTGATTTCACAGAATGGTTTTTACTTTAACGCCCGGTCCTCTCGTTTCGATCCTGGAAGCTCGTTCTTCTCTTTTCTACTGTTTTTAGCTTCTTTCTCGTCCAATTTACTACAGAAGACACAATCAATCAGTAGTATCCGAAACAAGGTAAAACAGATATAAGATGTTGCGAAAATTATGTAAAATCAACTATAAAAACTCATGTACTTTTCACCACATCAAACATCCCCACACTTATCTTTTTTTTCGTCCCTGAAAAAGAATTATGCTATGGAATCATAATCAGGTTTAAATCCGGTTCTCAAAAATTCAGGTTAACGGCTTATATTAAGATCTAATAACATGTTGACCGCAATCACAGGTACATTTGTCCACTTAAACCCAACCGCCGATCATTCAGGTCCCCAATCGTATTGCAATTAAGTTCAAGTATTCGATTAATTCATTATGGGTCTCACACTTCGGTACCTATTCCCGTTTCAAGCTTTCGAGGCTCAGAATAAATCAAATTTCTAAGATTTTTTTCCACCACCGTAACCCACTACCCAATTGTAATCCCTCTAACTCTAGATGGAATTTGTTTGTGCCCTTTTGGCATCTTTTCTGAGCTTTTCTCAATATATATATATATATATATATATATATATATATATATATATATATATATATATATATATATATATATATATTCTGAGCATTGCCTTATTATACCTAATTCTCAGAGGTGTTGCAAGCAAGAGTCACTATCCCCCGCAACCAACGCATGAGCCTTAAGCTTATTATACCCAATTCCTAGAGGTGTTGCAAGCAAGAGTCACTATCCCCGCAACCAACGCATAGGCCTCAGGTTTTTAAAATTTTAATTTCATTACTCTTTTTTTTAGCTCAATATATGGGTGGATTTCCTAAAGGCGCCGCCTGTTAAAACATGCCTGCTAGAAAAACTACAGCTGGGTCTTAACCTACAGTGGTACCCCTTATACTGTCTACGGTTTTGGCTTCCAATGGTGAGAACCCACAAGACTTAATAATGTTTAATTAAGTGTACTAGAATACTCCTAGGATAACCTTACAAGATCAGCTGGGCCTACCGTACATCCCAAATCAGACACGTTTTCAATCGGTTATTCATCTTATATGTGTACTATTTGAAAAACCGAACACCTGATTTTATCTATCATTTTCCATTTTTTAATATATGCAAACATCAAAATCAGGGACTTTTTTTTTTGTTTTAAGACTCAAATAAACAGACAAAAATAATAAAACTAACTAAACACACTCAAATATTAAAGACTGACTGACTCAATTAAATTAAACCTAAGACACATGTCTTCCTATCCCCACACTTAAATTTAACATTGTCCTCAATGTGGAAATTAAAAAGAAAGACATAAATAAGAAGAGTTTTGGAAAAGACTTAGCTGGTAATAAGCAGATTCCATCTGTGCACAGTCTGAATCCAAAACCTCTGATCGTATAGCATTTCATTCGCGATCAGGAATCACTGGCTGCCTCCTTAAAAAGTGTTGGATATATTCACCCGAATGGAGATTGAGTACGGGTGAATTATTCCAAACCTGCAAAACAAACACTCTACCAGGCAAACACAGCATCAAACAGACTCAATAAAAATAAACAATCTGACTCAACAAACAGGGGAACACAAGTTTAGGTAAAATAAAAAAAAATTTTGAAAATCCTGGGATCCCTCGCGTAACGCGAGGGATTAAGGCAAAGTACGGCGCGACACGCGAGGACCCTCGCGCTACGCGAGAACATCAAGACCAACCTGGAGCGTAACGCGAGGTTGCACTTTTTTCAGAAGGTTTCGAAAATTTTTATGCCTTAGCCAAATTTTGACCCCAATAATCTTTTTACCTATTTTAACATGACTCAAGTGGGAAAACTTACCTGGTAGCATCCCGGTCGTGTGTCAATTGCAACCGAATAATCGTTTCCCTGCAAACACTTAACAAGACACGAAAACAAAGCACACGAAACACAAAAAACCGACACAAACTACCTAAAACTCAAGCAAACCAACTCTACAAACTCTACAAACAGGTCACTACCCAAATACTATCTTCTAAGATCAACTTACGGGGGATCATGAAGACCTAGCTCACCCCCGATGCTCACTACATCATAACCAAACTCATCACCAAAGAAAAACCCACCATATTCAGACTCAATCAAGCTATCACAATCCCCACACTTGGGTTTTGCAAACGGTGGCGGTTTTCTTTCAAACTCTAACATCCCCACACTTGGGGATTTGCTGTCCTTAATCATCACAAAATTTTCAAACTCAGAAGCAAACAACTCATCATCTTTTTCACAAATTCTCAAAAACTCATCAACTATCTTATCCAATTCCTCCTCTTCCTCGACAGAATATGCTCTCTCAACACAAACAACTTTAGCACTATTCTCTATACTCTTAACATTCTCCATTTTCCTATCAGCCACCTCACAAGAATTGATCAAGGAAACCGACTCTTTCGGAATACTAGGACCCCTAATTGATTTGGCTACCTCAAACACAACACTCTCTTCTCCTACGTGAAGTGTGATCTGACCCCTAAACACATCAATATTTGCCTTAGCAGTACACAAAAAGGGTCGACCTAAGATAATAGGAACACGTTCATCAGCCTCCATGTCTAAAACCACAAAATCAACGGGGAATACAAACTTACCAACTTTCACCAACAAATTCTCTACAATTCCCCGTGGGTGCTTAACAGATTTATCAGCAAGGGAAAGTGTCATGCGCGTTGGACTCAATTCACCTAAACCTAATTTCTCATACAAGGAATAAGGCATAAGGTTAATACTAGCTCCTAAATCCGCCAACGCGTGGCATTGAACCTCACTACCAAACAGACACGGGATTGTGAAAATCCCGGGATCTGCCAATTTCTCCGGTAGTTGGTTCATAACCACCGCAGAACACTCACCCGACAAAGAGACACTTGAAATCTCACCCAGTTTGCTTTTATTCTTTAGGAGATCCTTCAGAAATTTCGTATACTTAGGCATCCACTTAATCACTTCTATGAACGGGAGATTGACCTTTAATTGCTTAAAGAGATCTAAAAAGTGCCCGTAATCCCTTTCATACTTTTGATGCTTAAGCCTATCAGGAAACGGGAGACGGGAATGGTCAATCTCAGGAGAATGCTCAGACACACTAGTCTTCTTAACAACCTTATCCCCAGAGGGATTCTCAACTACCTCTCTCTCATCTTTCTCAAACACAACTTCCTCAACTATAGGAGTTCTAACCTTATCTAACCTCCTACCCGACCTAGTAGTAATGGCTTTAACATGTGCATTCGGGTTTTGTTGAGTATTACCGGGTAACTGCCCTGGGGGCCTCTCATCTAACCTTCTAGCTATGTCCCCTACGGTCCTCTGGAGATCTAGGAAAGCTGACTGTCGGTTTTTCAGAAGATTATCATGCTCAGCTAGAATCTGTTGTGTTTTTGCATCTTTGACCACTAATTGAGTTAACAGATTCTCTATCCTACTCAACTCTCCATTACCCTGACTAACACCTTGATTCTGACCACTACCCTGCCCCTGGTTTTGACTAGAACCCTGTTGGAAACCTGGGGGAGCACCTGAAGAACGCCAGCTAGAATTGTTTTGATTTCTCCAACCGGAGTTATAAGAATTATTAACATAGCTAGCTTGTTCTTGACCTATCAGAGGACACTCATTAGTGGCATGGTCACCTCTACATAGCTCACACCTATCAACCTTTTTCTTCAACTCTCTCACCTCACGAACTAGACTATCAAGAGCAGCAGCCATACTAGTATCCATGGTGACATGGTGAACTCCTCTGGATGAGGTACTAGTAGCAGGACTGGATTTCCTGTTTCCAGACCGCTGCTCATGTTCTACATGGGCAAAACTCTCAAACATTTCATTACATTCATTCACGTTTTTCTTACCCATTAAGTGCCCGCCCGCAGAAGTATCGAATCTAGCCCTAGTTTCATAATTCAACCCATTATAAAATTTCTCAACTAAAGCCCATTCGGACAAGCCATGCTGGGAGCAACGACTAAGGAGGTTTTAAAACCTCTCCCAAGCACGATAGTAAGGCTCGTCCGGCTCCATCCTGAATGAGTGGATCTCATCTCTAAGCCTAGATGCCTTGGCCGGCGGAAAATACTTATGAAGAAAACGCTCACGAAGAGCCGGCCAAGTGGTGAATGTACCAGCTGCATGAAATTCGAGCCAAGTGGCGGCTCTATCAGCAAGTGAAAATGGAAACAGCTGTAAGAAAATGGCATCATCAGACGCACCCTGCAACTTGAAAGTTCTACCAATTCGCTCTAAGCGACCTATGTGTGCAGGTGCGTCCTCATCCTCGCGTCCATGGAATTGACAGTTATTAGAGATAGCTGTCATGACGTAGGATGGGATCTGCCAGGAGTTATCATTAGCAATGGCAGGAAGTGTGATTGGATTGCTAACTCCTGTGAAGCCATTGGTGGCTTGCTGATGAACAGTCTGATTCTCAGCCATATGTGTGTGTGGTGAACTAGGTGGGCTAGAATCTACAGAAGAAGTAGAAGAAAGTGCGGTAGGAAAAGGTGTAGAATCAAAAACAGAAAGAGAAGAAGTACCAACCTCAAATTCGGGCAACGCAAGCTGCAAATCTTGATCCGGAGGTGGTCCTTGTGATCTCAAGCGGGGCATAAACCTACAAAACACAAAATTAAAACTGTAAGACTGACTCAAACAAATAAAATAAAAACAAATAGAATTAAAAACAAACTAATTAAAAACACTTAGCACAAATAGCAATTAAATCAAGTAAGTCTATTTAACGTAATCGCCAAGAAGTCCCCGGCAATGGCGCCAAAAACTTTGATGTGTGCTAGACTATACTAAAATAAACTAACATATAAAACTCTAACTAGACACTAAAAAGCTTTAAATTTATAAAACTAAGACTCGATCCTAAGCGACACAACCGGCAGTGTACCGGTCCACTGCAGAATAGCTATTAAGTCCGAGTTATCGAACCCAAAGACTTCTGTATGGAAAACGAAAACTAAACTTACCTAAGACTCGACTAAAATACTAAGCGAAAGTAAAATAGGGGGTTTGTTTTTAAATTGCTTTAGAAAGAACTGAAAACAGGACAGACACAGGGAAAAGACTAGAATTGAGTTCAGATGATTAAAAACACTACCTAGGCAGAATCCTATACACGTTTTGGTTGTTCTTCTAACGGTTTTGGAAAGACTTGTGTAACCGGGATCTAGAGATGCTAACTTAAAAGGAACCTAGAGAAACCTCGACACTTTCAAGGAAAGCAACTAGATAGACCTAATAAGCCGATAAAACACCGGTTTGTGGATTACCTTCACAGGTTCTCCAAGAGAGCTAATAACACACCCGATAGACACTCTACCTCACGGCGCGAGTGTCACAATACCTAAAGGTAAGGGGATAGATCTGGAATGCCTAATCAGACTCAGGAAACTATGATATGAGTGGGAAACTAGACTGAACTCCTCACAGAGACTCTAACCTAGCAATCAATCACACAAGATAACCTGATAACCTATTAACCTCACACTATTAAGATTAGTTGCATATTTGATTAGTCCAATTCAAGGTTAATTACTTCAATGATTCAATACGTCTACCAAATCATCTAAAAACCGCAAACACAAGGCAAACGATCTAGCATGCATCCATTATATGACAGACAATCACCAAGACACATGTGAAGCAATAAATCAATCACAAGAACAGATCTAAATACACATCCACAACTGATCATGCAAACCAAATCATTATCATTAACTTTTAAACACAAGTACCATCCAAAAACCGAAAGAATACTAAACTAAACAATGTATATTCATCAAACCTAGGTAGCTACAGAAGGACTAGCCAACAATCATGTTTAAAACAGTATCACAAGTAGTAGATGAAAACATTGTATCAAACAAAATCGAAGGACGGATAAAGAAACGCAAAACCGAATCGTTTAATCCTAGAATCACAATCTCTTCTTCACAAACTCTAATCCTTGCCTTCTCAACTTGCCAAGAACTCCGAAAATCACCCTAATGCTCTCTGTAGCCGTCTGGTGATGAATGAAATCAGCCATTAGGGTTAATTTGGTTGAAAAACTAATTTTCCACGATTTTACACCCGTCGCGTAGCGCGACGGGCCTTCACATACTGTCGCGTAGCGCGACAAGTCACCACAACCCGACAAATTAGTCTGGTGGCAAATCCGGTAAATACCCGATTTCATTAAGGGCAAAATGGTAATTTACCAAACCCTCGCGTAGCGCGACGGTTTGTCTCTATCTGTCGCGTAGCGCGTGGAAGGTGATTTCACAGAATGGTTTTTACTTTTAACGCCTGATCCTCTCGTTTCGATCCTGGAAGCTCGTTTTTCTCTTTTCTGCTGTTTTTAGCTTCCTTCTCGTCCAATTTACTACAAAAGACACAATCAATCAGTAGTATCAGAAACAAGATAAAACAGATATAAGATGTTGCGAAAATTATGTAAAATCAACTATAAAAACTCATGTACTTTTCACCACATCAGTAGACGACCTCGGTCATCCCTTGTCTTGCTTGATTACTTCTGCGTTTTTAGGGTTTCGGGTGCTTGGGACCAACCCGAGTACATGAGGTCGCGTGGGAATGTGTGTTGCCTTTCTGCGTGTTCTTCTTGTTTGTACATGTTAGAAATATGTTTCTGGAAGTCCTTGTGGTGTAAATCTTGTGCACGGAGCTGCACATCTACAGTTGCGATTCTGCTGTTCAGGCGACTGGGCCTGCCATACGACTGAGCCGTGCGACTGGGCGTGTCGTGCGACTGAGTCGTGCGACTGTGTCTATCGTGCGACTGTGTCTATCATGCGACTGAGTCATGCGATTGTGTATGTGTCGTGTGATTGAGTCATGCGATTGTGTGTGTGTCGTGCATTGAGTCAGGCGACTGTGTGTGTCGTGTGATTGAGTCTATGCGGATGAATATGTGCGATTGTGCATTTTTCGCACGACTGAATGCTGAGTCGTATGAATGAAGGTGCAGTCGTACAAATGAAGCTGATTCGTGCGAATGAAGCTGATTCGTGCGAATGAAGGTTGATTCGTACGCATGGATGTTGAGTCGTGCGACTGAGGGTTGTGTGGTACGACTGAAGGCCGAATCGCACGAACGTAGGTCCATTCGTATGAATGTAGCTGATTCGTATGAATGAAGGCTGATTCGTGCAGATGGAGTGTTGAGTCGTGTGTCTGGTCCTGTCGTGCAATTGGAGCTATTGTGTGTGAGTTTCATCTTGTGTGTGGTGTGTGTTTGTCGTGTGAAGTTAAGGTAACATCGACACGGGTACCGTTGCTAATGACGATCTTTAAATATTGACACTGTCAAACTTATAAATGTTATTCCAAAGTCAAATCAACACAACATTTTACAATTAACAACAATCGATTTGCAACGCTAATATTTGCTAAGTATTTCTCTAATAACAATGACACTTATACACAAATATCATCGACAATGGCAATGATTTCTAGTACTTGGATCTACATAAGATCTAATACTTATGTCTGTTTGTGTGTGTTACACACGACCGAACCCATACAACCCGAACCGATCAAACGTTACAATAAGCTTTATACATATCATTAATGCTTAACAATAACTGTCAATATGTGACATCCGTCACCAAAAAAAAGGTCCGTTATTTAACGTGAACTTCGTTAACTATTCTTAGAAAAATCATTCCTCACACTTATAAACCATTCGTGTGGATATCATACTTGGTTTATATTCTTCTTCAGTGGTATTATCATCATTTGTAACCGTATCACCTAAAACGCTTATGAATAGCACCGACGACATCACTAAACGAAGTATGTTATATAATATAAACACCATTAATAACAACATATTTGAAATACAAACAACATTAAATGCTTCCCCATAATTAATATAACGCGCGTATTTACGTCGTTTTTAACCGAAACAAATTTGGTAACTCGGGGGCTAAGTGCGGGGACCAAATGGGACATTTTACCAAACTAGGGCTGGGTATATAAACCCCATTTCCAGCCCTAGCCCTCATTCTTCTTCATCTTCTTCTTCTTCACTTTCTTCATCATTCTAGCACCAAAACCGCTCATTTTCTTGCGTTTTCACCGGCAAATCTTAGTTATCATCGTGAATACTTACTTCTAACAGGTAGATAACCTCGTTTGAACCGTTTCTTGCTCGATTTGACTTCTGTGTTTTCTAGGGTTTCGGGTGCCCGGGTTCATCCGAGCACAAAAGGTCGTGGGGGTGCGTGTGTTACCTTTTTAAGTGTGCATTTTACTTAGATATGTTAGATGAGTGTTTCTGGAGGTTCTTGATGTGTGAAACCCATGCACGGAGCAGCCGAAGGCTGCTCAGCACCTCCAGCAGTCGCGATCTGCTTCTGGGTGAGTGGGTCTGCCATGCGACTGAGCCGTACGACTGGGCATGTCGTGCGACTGAGTCCATGCGATTGGGTCTGTCGTGCGACTGAGTCCATACGATTATGTGTGTCGTGCGATTGAGTTAATGCGGATGAATGTGTGCGACTATGTGTATCGCACGACTGAAGGTCCAGTCGTACGAATGAAAGTTCAGTCGTACGAATGAAGCTAATTCGTACGAATGAAGGCTGAATCTTGCGAATGGAAGTTGAGTCGTGCGATTGGGTGTTGTATGGTACGACGGAATGCTAAATCGCATGAATGGGGGTTCAATCGTGCTAATGAAGCTGATTCGCACGATTGAGAGTTGATTCATGCGAATGGAGTGTCCAGTCGTGCATCTAGTCATGCCGTGCAATTGGAGTCATTGTGTGTGGATTCTTCCTGTGTGCGGTATGTGTGGTCGTGTGATGTTAAGGTGACATCGACACGGTTGCCATTGCTAATGACGATCTTTAAGATTAACACTATCGAACTTATCAATGTTATATCAAATCAAATCAACTTAACATTTTACAATTAGCAACAAACGATTCATAACACAAGTGCTTACCAAGTATTTCTCTGACAACAATAACACTTCTACACAAATATAATCGATAATGGCAACGCTTCTAGCA
This sequence comes from Flaveria linearis, assembly GCA_024085815.1. Classification (NCBI taxonomy): domain Eukaryota; kingdom Viridiplantae; phylum Streptophyta; class Magnoliopsida; order Asterales; family Asteraceae; genus Flaveria; species Flaveria linearis. The sequence continues at coordinate 61,693,192 of CM044010.1, read as the reverse complement.
CTTGGATCTACATAAGATCTATTGCGCGTGTTTGTGTGCAAGTGTTACCCACGACCGAACCGATACGACCCGGCCCAACTAAACAATATTGTTGACATCAGACGCATTATTAATGCTTAACATAACTATCAATAGGTGATTGACCGTTCATAGATACATACAAGTTTGGGAAGTTTCATCATACATACTTACCACTTAACAAGTGAGTTTCATGGCCCCTTTTTATGCTTATACAATTGTTTCAATCTTTCACAAACATGGGGAAAAAGTATGCTCACACGTTTTCAATACTGTACAACATACATACAATTTTCATACTTGGAAACAACGTGATACTGTTTTGTGAGTACATATCTGATACATACATGATGTTACTATGTGGTTCTTCTTACAACCATTAATTTCGGTGTTGGAATCAATGGATAGGTATTAGTAGTACTACTGGGTTGACACCCCCACCCTTGACAGATGGTTACTTGTGAGTACCATCACACTGCCGGGAACAGGCCTTGGGTGAATATATTCTGACAAGTTACTGTGTGTACGTCGTTAGGTTTGGTTGTATAAAACTCATGGTATGTGATTTTGCTTGCTTATAACTGTATGCACGGTATTTCACTACAAACACTATACAGCATCAACTTATGTTTACAATTTAAACCTACGAAGCTCACCAACATTATTGTTGACAATTTTGAGCATATCTTTTCAGGTAACAATGAGAACTGAAGATCTAGGAGTGCTGCCTTAGTGGAGACCCTAGGATGCATTTTTGAGACTGAACATACATAATGAACAATTATTTTGTACATTGTTGCAGTCCATTAAACAATTAACATTCTTTTGGATACTTGTTCCCAGGTTGTGGGAATTTCATACAAGTATACAATTATTGTGATTATGTGAATCGTTTACGTGAATCAATTACAAGTTTCTGTTTATGCTTATGGCTATGCTGTCGTGAACATTAACTAAACACGACGCAAGTCTCCATTTGCTCCGGGTGTCGTCATGACACGCTTTGTCATCAATTACATACATATTGCATCTCTATTGTTAACCATGTGTTATGACGATCCCGTCTTGCTCGCATCCCCGTGTTTCCGCTCTCAGCGGGGGTGTGACAGACTGGTATTAGAGCCATTGGTTATAGAGAATTAGGCAATTCACTTGACCTAGACTATAACCTAGGAACCTTCATGTAGAATGCATGCTAGGACTGGCTTGCATTCGATATTACATGTATGTTTCTCTATACTTGTTTCTTGTCTCTATACATGATTCTATACATATATGCTTGTTATCTGATCATCCTGAGGAAGACACTATTACTCTTAGTCTTTTTTCACGGGATACCTTATACTGGAATCTTACATTTGTATACGCACTACATTATACCATTAGGTCGGAATACCCAAACTGAAGGGAAACTTCACAGATCACGCGTAGCGTCGATCTCAAATACTAAATCCGACCCTAAGATAGCGTGCCTGAGATCCTGAAAGTATGAAGGATAGGCAACTATGTTAGACTAATTGTGTTTATATGCTTGGAGTTTAATTGCTATCACATACTACTATTGGAATACTATTGGCTCATTTGACATGAGGACATTACATGAACCGTGCTTGATGAATGTTGTCAATACTATGATGTTAACTTGGGGTAGGTGAAGCTAAGAGTGACCATGCAAGGCAAATTACCATTAAAGGTGCACACATAATTACAATTTGCAGTGCATGAGAAGTCTGGCTAATCTTACCAGGAGGTAATGATCAGGATTATCACAAGTTTTCTATTCTATACCCTAGGGTGCTAGGATCATAATTCTAGTAAGACCTTGTTAAGGGTAACAAAGCATTACTAACACCTACTATTACCTAGGTCCTGTCCAACTTAGAGCCTTCATGGTATTTCCAATCATGACATTGATGTTGTTCTCCACGAAACATTCCTCTACTTAGCATTTCAGTAACTAAGGAACTGATTGAATGCTTAGAATAAAAGTGGACTACAAGAAATGTAGAGAAGTGATGATACTCTCTACACATACATTACGTTATTCATTGGAATGATGCTAAGGAAAATCGGATGTCAGGTAACCGGTTTAGGTGTCCTTCAAGGTATATCGTGGATGTGGTGGGAACGCTTTGGGGAACCCTATATATAAGCATCACCAGTATACTAAGAATGTACTTAAATCGAGCTACGTGATGGTCCTGATTGACTGAAGCATGGATTGTTGGAACTTGATGAGTGGAATCATACATGTATCTTCAAGTGACTAAGGTTTACATGTTTACTAAAGTTTACATGTTTACTCCTTTTATGATTAGAACAATGCCGCCTCAAAGAGCCACCCGCAGTACAAATCGCGAGGGTGAGACCCCACGAGGCAGAGCTAGAGGAAGACAACCAAGAACAGGTGGTGCTCCCGTCGACAACAATCAAGGAACTGAATACCCTGATATAGCTATTATGATTGCTCAGCAGCTAGCCGCACTGATTACAACTATAGTGACTCAAGTGAGCGACGCTCTTCTAAATCATAATCTCCACGGGGATCATGATACTAATGATCAGCTTAATCAACGAACAAGGGAAGACATTGGGATTGGCGGAACAACTGGTAATGAAACTGGGGTCGATAATACAAGACGGGGATGTTCCTACAAGGAATTTGTGGCCTGCAAACCCCGAGAGTTTGATGGGAAAGGTGGGGTGATAGCCTAACTAGGTGGCTTGAAAAGATGGAGGCAGTGATTGACATCAGTGAGTGCCTCGACAGTCAAAGAATCAAGTATGCCACATGTTCACTGCAAGGCAAGGCATTAACCTGGTGGAACACCCAGGTTCAAGCTAGAGGAGAGAGTCCGCGATGCGGATGTCATGGGATGAGTTCAAAGCTTTGATTACTGAGGAGTACTGCCCCCTCAACGAAATGCAGAAATTGGAGCATGAATTCTGGAATCATGCTATGGTGGGAGCTGGGCATGCCGCTTATACTGATCGATTCCATGAACTGGCGAGGCTAGTTCCACATCTGGTGACTCCGGAATCAAAAAGAATCGAGAGGTACATTTGGGGACTTGCACCTCAGATCCGGGAAATGGTAACAACAGCTGCTCCTCCAACGATTCAGAGCGCAATTCTGAAGGCTGGCGCTCTAACTGATGAGATGGTAAGAACAGGGGTATTGGGTAGGGGAGCAGAGAAGAGAAAGGATGCTGGGGAAACAAGCCGTCGAATGCCGGGAAATCTGATAAAAGGGCCAAGATCACCAGAAATTTCATGGCTGTGACTCAGGGCAAGAGAGAGTATGTTGGGCCGCACCCCAAATGTGACAGGTGCAACTATCATCATCCCTCAGAGATGCAGTGTCGGGTGTGTGGGAACTGTAGGCGCCCGGGCACCTTGCGAAGGATTGTAGGATTGCGCCAAATCTAGTGGCACCCGTCAACGCGGTTAACCCCGCTGGGAATGCCAGTGTCTGTTACGAATGTGGAAATCCGGGTCACTACCGGAACATGTGCCCCAAACTGAATAGGGCACCGGGTCAACAAAGGAATAATCAGCAGCAAGTGATGGCTATAGCTGGGAATCAAGGCCTGGCTAATCAAGGGAACGTAGCTCGGGGACGTGCATTTGTCATTGGAGCTAACGATGCTCGTCAGGACCCGAATATTGTCACGGGTACGTATTTGCTCAATCACCACTTCGCATCCATATTGTTTGATACTGGAGCAGACAATAGTTTCATATCTTCTGATTTTGCACACATGCTTGCCTTGAACCCTAGTAGACTATAAACTAGCTTCTCCGTAGAAATGGCCAACGGTAGAGTTGTACAGGCCGATGAGATTATTAGGAAGTGCTCCATGATATTGGAAAACCATGCCTTCGACATGGACTTAATACCTTTTGAGCTGGGAAATTTTGACGTGATTGTGGGGATGGATTGGTTGTCGAAACACGAAGCCGAGATTGTTTTTCGGGAGAAAGTAGTATGAATCCCCATGCCAAACGGGGAGGTACTCAAGATTCAAGGGGAACGGCCGGGAAGAACTCTAAAGCTTATTTCTTGCATGAGGATGCGTCGATGTCTACGGAAGCAGTGTTACGCGTTTCTGGCCCATGTAGTGGAAAAGAAAGAAGAAGGCAACAAGTTGGTAGATATTCCTGTAGTACGAGATTATCCGGAAGTCTTCCCTGATGACTTGTCGGGTTTGCCTCCTCCACGACAGGTGGAATTTCGTATAGAGTTGGTTCCTGGAGCTACGCCGGTAGCAAAAGCACTGTACCGGTTAGCACCATCCAAAATGCAAGAGTTATCTAGCCAATTACAAGAACTACTGGAGAAGGGTTTTATTCGGCCGAGTCATTCACCGTGGGGAGCACCGGTCTTATTTTTCAAAAAGAAAGACGGATCGTTCCGTATGTGCATCGATTATCGCGAGTTGAACAAGTTGACTGTGAAGAATCGATATCCTCTTCCCAGAATTGATGATTTATTTGATCAGTTGCAAGGGGCTTCATATTTCTCCAAGATTGATCTTCGTTCTGGATATCATCAACTAAGGGTTTTCGAGGATGACATACCGAAAACAGCATTCAGGACTCGTTATGGGCACTACGAGTTCTTAGTCATGCCGTTCGGACTGACTAATGCACCAGCTATGTTCATGGATCTGATGAATCGAGTGTGCAAACGTTACTTAGATAAGTTCGTGATTGTGTTCATAGACGATATACTTATCTACTCTCGCATGAAAGCGGACCATGAGGAACACCTTCGGGCGATACTGAGTCTATTACAAGAAGAGAAACTCTTCGCTAAACTCTCAAAGTGCGAGTTTTGGCTTCGAGAAGTGAAATTTTTGGGGCATGTGGTTAACGAAAATGGGATTCATGTAGATCCCGGCAAGATTGAAGCAGTGAAGAAATAGGATGCACCCCAGACACCTTCAGAGATACGGCAATTCTTAGGATTGGCCGGATATTATCGTCGCTTCATTGCAAATTTTTCAAAGATTGCTCAATCGTTAACTTTGTTGACTCAAAAAGACAAGAAGTTTGATTGGGGACATGCACAAGAACAAGCATTCCAAACGTTGAAGGAGAAGTTGTGCAACGCACCGATATTGTCCCTCCCAGATGGGACTGATGATTTTGTGGTGTACTGCGATGCTTCACATCAAGGATTGGGTTGTGTGCTAATGCAGAAAGATAAAGTGATTGCCTACGCCTCACGACAACTTAAGGTGCACGAAAAGAACTATACAACTCACGATTTAGAGTTGAGCGCTGTAATATTTGCACTTAAGATATGGAGGCACTATCTGCATGGAACTAAATGCATCATCTACACAGATCATAAGAGCCTTCAACACATCCTGGATCAGAAAGAACTCAATATGCGTCAGCGATGTTGGGTGGAGTTACTTAGTGACTACAATTGTGAAATCCGGTATCATCCGGGGAAAGCAAATGTGGTGGCTGACTCCCTAAGTAGTAAAGAACGCGTGAAACCACTACGTGCTAGAGCTTTGGGATTGACTATTCAAACAAACTTGAAGGCTCAGATCCAACTTGCACAAAGTGAGGCATTGAAAGAAGAAAACCTTACGGGAGAAGAATTCCGAGGGTTAGACACACAGATGATTTGCAAGGATGATGGTATACAGTACTACATGGATCGTATATGGGTTCCCAAATGGGGAGACGCTCGTACCCTAATCATGGAGGAAGCGCACAAGACACGATATTCTATTCATCGTGGTGCAGACAAGATGTATCACGATCTTAAGGATCTATACTGGTGGCCTGGCATGAAGAAAGACATTGCTATGTATGTAAGTCGATGCTTGACATGCTTGAAAGTTAAGGATAAACATCAAAAACCATCGGGATTATTACAGCAACCTGAAATTCCCGAGTGGAAATGGGAGAACATAGCCATGGATTTCATTACTAAGCTCCCTAGAACAAGCAGCGGGCACGACTCGATATGGGTCGTAGTGGATCGGATGACGAAGTCCGCTCATTTATTACCGATCCGGGAGGATTACAAGATGGGAAAGTTGGCGAGATTGTACATAAAAGAGGTCGTGACACGGCACGGAGTGCCAGTGTCGATCATATCCTACCGCGACAGCCGATTTACTTCACGATTTTGGCAATCACTACAGAAAGCGATAGGCACTCGATTAGATATGAGTACCGCCTATCATCCACAAACAGATGGCCAAAGTGAACGAACAATACAAACATTAGAAGACATGCTCAGAGCTTGTGTAAACGATTTTGGTGGTAGCTAGGACACTCACCTACCATTGTTTGAGTTCTCTTACAACAACAGCTACCATACAAGCATTGGATGCGCTCCATTTGAAGCATTGTATGGGAGGATATGTAGATCCCCAGTTTGTTGGGCTGAGGTTGGTGAAAGCCAGCTAACAGGCCCAGAGATCATTCAAGAAACAACTGATAAGATTTTCCAAATCAAAGATAGATTGAAAGCTGCAAGAGATCGCCAAAAGAGATATGCCGACAACCGTTGGAAGCCTCTAGAATTCAATGTTGGAGATCACGTGCTACTCAAAGTCTCTCCCTGGAAAGGGATTGTACGATTTGGAAAGAAAGGGAAGTTAGCCCCAAGATACGTTGGACCATTCGAGATTACAGGAAGAATCGGTCCGGTGGCTTACCGATTAAGGTTGCCACAAGAACTCAGCGGTGTACACGACACATTTCACAATCAAACCTCAAAAAGTGCCTGGTAGATGAAAATCTACATGTGCCAATTAAGGAAATCAAGGTCGATGAAAAGCTTCACTTCATCGAAGAACCTATCGAGATCATGGACCGAAAGGTGAAACGCTTAAGGCGCAGCAAGATACCGATCATTCGCGTGAGATGGAACTCCAAACGAGGACCAGAATTCACGTGGGAATGGGAAGATCAGATGAAGCTCAAATATCCACATCTATTTGAGGATGACACACTTGGACCTAACACCAGTTGACTTTCGGGACGAAATTCTCTCAACTAGGGGATACTGTGACATCCGTCACCAAAAAAAGGTCCGTCATTTAACGTGAACTTCGTTAACTATTCTTAGAAAAATCATTCCTCACACTTATAAACCATTCATGTGGATATCATACTTGGTTTATTTTCTTCTTCAGTGGTATTATCATCATTTGTAACCGTATCACCTAAAACGCTTATGAATAGCACCGACGACATCACTAAACGAAGTATGTTATATAATATAAACACCATTAATAACAACATATTCGAGATACAAATAACATTAAATGCTTCCCCATAATTAATATAGCGCGCGTATTTACGTCGTTTTCAATCGAAACAAATTTGGTAACTCAGGGGCTAAGTGTGGGGACCAAATGGGACATTTTATCAAACCAGGGCTGGGTATATAAACCCCATTTCCAGCCCTAGCCCTCATTCTTCACCATCTTCTTCATCTTCTTCTTCACTTTCTTCATCATTCTAACACCAAAACCGCTCATTTTCTTGCGTTTTCACCGGCAAATCTTGGTTATCATCGTGAATACTTACTTCTAACAGGTAGATAACCTCGTTTGAACCGTTTCTTGCTCGATTTCACTTCTGCGTTTTCTAGGGTTTCGGGTGCCCGGTTTCATCCAAGCACAAGAGGTCGTGGGGGTGCGTGTGTTACCTTTTTAAGTGTGCATTTTACTTAGATATGTTAGATGAGTGTTTCTGGAGGTTCTTGATGTGTGAAACCCATGCACGGAGCAGCCGAAGGCTGCTCAGCACCTCCAGCAGTCGCGATCTGCTTCTGGGCGACTGGGTCTGCCATGCGACTGAGCCGTATGACTGTGCGTGTCGTGCGACTAAGTCCATGCGATTGGGTCTGTCGTGCGACTGAGTCCATACGATTGTGTGTGTCGTGCGATTGAGTTAATGCGGATGAATGTGTGCGACTGTGTGTATCGCACGACTGAAGGTTCAGTCGTACGAATGAAAGTTCAGTCGTACGAATGAAGCTAATTCATACGAATGAAGGCTGAATCGTGCGAATGGAAGTTGAGTCGTGCGATTGGGTGTCGTATGGTACGACTGAATGCTTAATCGCACGAATGGGGGTTCAATCGTGCGAATGAAGTTGATTCGCACGATTGAGAGTTGATTCGAGCGAATGGAGTGTCCAGTCGTGCGTCTAGTCATGTCGTGCAATTGGAGTCATTGTGTGTGGATTCTTCCTGTGTGCGGTGTGTGTGGTCATGTGATGTTAAGGTGACATCGACGCGGTTGCTATTGCTAATGACGATCTTTAAGATTAACGCTATCGAACTTATCAATGTTATATCAAATCAAATCAACTTAACATTTTACAATTAGCAACAAACGATTCATAAACAAGTGCTTACCAAGTATTTCTCTAACAACAATAACACTTTTACACAAATATCATCGACAATAGCAACGCTTCTAGCACTTGGATCTACATAAGATCTAGTGCGCGTGTTTGTGTGCAAGTGTTACCCACGACCGAACCGATACGACCTGACCCAACTAAACAATATTGTTGACATCAGACGCATTATTAATGCTTAACATAACTGTCAATTGGTGTTTGACCGCTTACTACATACAACATTTGGAAACTTTGATCATTCATACTTACCACTTAACAAGTGAGTTTCGTGGCCCCTTTTTATGCTTATACAATATTTCAAACATTTACAAACATGGGGAAAAAGTATGCTCACACGTTTTCAATGCTGTACAACATACATACAATTTTCATACTTGGAAACAACGTGATACTGTTTTGTGAGTACATATCTGATACATACATGATGTTACTGTGTGGTTCTTCTTACAACCATTAATTCCGGTGTTGGAACCAACGGATAGGTATTAGTAGTACTACAGGGTTGACACCCCCACCCTTGACAGATGGTTACTTGTGAGTACCATCACACTGCCAGGAACGGGCCTTGGGTGAATATATTCCGACAAGTTGCTGTGTGTACGTCGTTAGTTTTTGTTGTATAAAACTCATGGTATGTGATTTTGCTTGTTTATAACTGTATGCACGGTATTTCACTACAAACACTATACAGCATCAACTACATGATTACAATTTAAACCTACGAAGCTCACCAACATTATTGTTGACAATTTTGAGCATATCTTTTCAGGTAACAATGAGAACTGAAGATCTAGGAGTGCTGCCTTAGTGGAGACCCTAGGATGCATTTTTGAGACTGAACATACATAATGAAAAATTATTTTGTACATTGTTGCAGTCCATTAAACAATTAACATTCTTTTGGATACTTGTTCCCGGGTTGTGGGAATTTCATACAAGAATACAATTATTGTGATTATGTGAATCGTTTATGTGAATCAATTACAAGTTTCTGTTTATGCTTATGGCTATGCTGTCGTGAACATTGACTAAACACGACGCAAGTCTCCATTTGCGATGGGTGTCGTCATGACACGCTTTGTCATCAATTACATACATATTGCATCTCTATTGTTAACCATGTGTTATGACGATCCCGTCTTGCTCGCATCCCCGTGTTTCCGCTCTCAGCGGGGGTGTGACACAATAGGTGTTTGACCGCTTACTACATATAACATTTGGAAACTTTGATCATTCATACTTACCACTTAACAAGTGAGTTTCGTGGCCCCTTTTTATGCTTATACAATATTTCAAACATTTACAAACATGGGGGAAAAGTATGCTCACCCACTTTCTTATGCTGTACAATTTACATACAATTTACATACTTGGAATCAATGTGATACTGTGTTGTGAGTACTTATCTGATACATACATGAGTCTCTGTGTGGTACTTTCTTTACAACCATTTAATTCTGATGTTGGAACCGACGGATAGGTATTGGTAGTACTACTGGGTTGACACCCCCACCCATGCATGTTGGTATACTAGTTAGTACCAACGGTGGCCAAGAACGGGCCCTTGGGTGAATATATTCCGGCAAGTTGTTGTGTGTACGTCGTTAGGTTTGGTTGTAAAGCTCATGCTTATGTGATTTTGCTTACTTATAACTGTATGCATGGTATTCCATAACAATTACTATACAGCATCCATTACTTATTTACTATTTAAACCTGCGAGCTCACCAACAAATTTTGTTGACCTTTTTGAGCATATCTTTTTAGGTGACAATGATAACTGAAGATCTAGGGGTGCTGCCTTAGTGGAGACCCTAGGATGCATTTTTGAGACTAAACATACTTGACAAACATTCATTTTGAATCATTGTTGTAGTCTATTAAACAATCTTCATACTTTTGATACTTGTTCCCGGGTTGTGGGTATTACATTACAATGTTAATGTTTTGGTTATGTGAATCAATTACAAGTTTATGCTTATGGCTATGTTGTCGTGAACATTGACTAAACACGACACAAGTCTCCTTTGTGTCGGGTGTCATCATGACACGCTTTATCATCAATTACATATATTGCATCTCTATTATTAACAATGTGTTATGACGATCCCGTCTCGTTTAGACCCCCGTGTTTCCGCTCTCAGCGGGGTGTGACAGACTGGTATCAGAGCCATTGGTTATAGAGAATTAGGCAAATCACTTGACCTAGACTATAACCTAGGAACCTCCATGTAGAATGCATGCTAGGATTGGCTTGCATCTGATATTACATGTATGTTCCTCTATACTTGTTCTTTATCTCTACACTTGTTCTTTATCTCTATGTCTTGTTATCTGACCATCCTGTGGAAAGTACTATTACTCTTACTCTTTCCACATGGGATGCCTTCTACTAGAATCTTTCATTCCTATATGCACCGCATTATACTATTAGGTTGGGATACCCAATCCGAAGGAATCTTCGCTGATCACGCGCAGCGTTGATCTCGGATATTGAGTCCGACCCTGAGATAGTTATGCCTGAGGTCCCGAAAGAAGTAGGGATGGGCAACTTTTGTTAGACTAATTGAGATTATGTGCTTGGATTCTATTTGTTTGACGGACTACTATTGGGATACTACTGAACATGGACATGAGAACTTACACGATCCGTGCACTATGAATGGCGTCGATACTGTGATATTAGCTTGGGTAGGTGAAGCTAAGGGTGACCATGCAAGACAAATTACCATTACAGGTGCACACGTAATTGCAATTTGCAGTGCGTGTGAAGCCTGGCGAATCTTACCATGAGGTAAAGATCATAGTTAGTACAAGATATCTATCCTATACCGTAGGACACTAGAATCATAATTCTAGTAAGACTTTGTTAATGATGATAAAACATTCATAATCCCCACTGTTGCTTAAGTCCTGTTCTACTTGGAGCCTTCATGGGATTTCAACTATGATATTTGTCTTACTCTTTATGAAACCTTAGTTCGCCTAGCATTTCGGTAAATATGCAACTGACTAAATTCTTAGAATGAATATGGACTTCAAAGAGTTGTAGAAGAGTGATGATACTCTCTACACATGTATTACGTTATTCATTGGGATGATGTTAAGGAAAATCGGATGTCATGTAACCGGTTTAATCATCATTCTCGGTATATCGTAGATGTGGTGGGAACGCTGCGGGGAACCCTATATATAAGCATCACCGGTATACTAAGAATGTGCTTGAACTGGGCTATGTGATGTGTCACAACCCAACCTTGACGGCGGAAACGTCGAGGTGTGAGCGTTAAGATCGTTCACAGCCACATAACGCTATTTTAAATTCCAGTTATATTAATCAAGATTCAATTGTAACAATACAAGTAAAAGGCTCAAACAAAGATACATCATGAATACAAGGTTGAAAGTGACACAAGATTATTGTTTATTTCTCTAAGTCCAGTCCTAAGTGAGATAAGCTTCAAAGAGTAGAACGCATACTTGGGTTGTTCCTGAAACATGTTAAAAATAAATGGTCAACATAAAAATGTTGGTGAGCTTTTCATAGTTTCCATACATAGAATATATAAAAGATGGCAATTCAAGTCATAAGTTAGTGAATAAAGTGATTAGGGATGTTATGAACAACGCAACAATCAAACCTCGACAAAGTTTTACAAGTCTCAAACGTTAAAAGTATATACGATTAGCTAAGTGTACTTGGATTAACCAAGCAGGCTTGTCTGGCCCATAGATCTATGACTTTGCTAGGCTAGCAATAGTTAATGATTGTACATATAACGCCATAACATGGTAACTACAAAAGTTCAACTAACCACAACTTTACATGATGAATTGCCATAAAGTTTACAAGTCTCAAATATGTTTACAAGTGCAATAATATAAGTTAACATGTTTCACCCCAAAGTGTGAAAATAAGAAAAAGGGGTATGGAAATACTCACCTGATCGAAAAGTATATAATTAGTGATTAATAAGAAATACAATACGCAAGATTCCAACATAGTTCTTCACAATGCACCTAAAATGTATATTTTACAAGTTTAAGTTTAAATAATAAGATTAACGTTTTAATGCGAACTAGGGTTTGGATAGAATTTGGGGGTTTTAATAATTAAATTAAATAAAACATAAAATAACGCAATCAATTATGCTTTGGTTAAAGATGCAATAAATCAATTAAGATTAAGAAACGATAAAGACTAATTCAATAATTTGATTTATTGATAAAATAAAGCTTAAGCATAATGTGTGAAAAGAAATAATTAATTTAATAATTAATTATTTAAAATTTGATAAAGGTACTTACTTGTATACTTATTTAGGTGACTTTAAAATTATTTAAATCACTTTATAAATTTTGAACGTTTAAATGATTTATTATAAAGATCTTTAACACCAGATTTTAATAGTAAAAATTTAAGTATAATATATTATTTTATAAGATTCAAGAATTTAAATAAAAATTATAGAACAGATTTATTAACCATTTATGATATAACTTGGTTAAATAATACTTTGAACAATTAATTATTTATATAACTATTTAAATAATCATTTGTATAATTAGTCTTTTAAAGTATCTGTAATATGTAGATTTAAAGTGTTTTTGAAATAATCTAAATTTAAGCTATAATATATTTATAATATGAATGACTAACTAATGTTTTTATAATCTTTTATTCTTAAAAAAATTAATTAAATTTAAGGATTATATGTTTTAAAACTTTTAAAAATTAACTTAATATTTTCTGATATGTTTTAATTAACAAAATAATTTTTCATTGTGATTCAACAATATAATACTAATTTTCTGAATTATAAAATATTAAGAAAACTAATTAAAAACAAAAAATGGAGGCCCGGTTCGAACCCGGGACCTCTTAGTCATAACCCACACTCCTTACCAGTTGGGCTAGGTAGCCTTTATTGGCTTAAAGTCTACTTTTTTATTTTTATAAACATTAAAAGCAAAGATCCCCAATTTCACCAAGAACCCTAGAATCAAAGATCGAATCAATTGAACATCGATTCATGTATGATAATGAAATTAACCATGGGGCTTTGTTTTCCCAGATGATTTCGAGTATATATGTATGTTCAATTTACCCAAATGAAGTTAGATTGACGATGAACAGATGTAAAAGATATCACGACCGAAGCTTGAATCTGATTGCTGTGCACAGTTGATGTTAACCCAATTAAACTTGTGGTCAGCTTCGACTAACGTTCTTGATGCAAATCCATATGCTGATTTTGGTTTAAAACGTTTGGCAGAAGGATTTTGATTAAGTTGCAGGTTGCGATGAAGGTGCGGATCAAATCTGATGTTTATGTGTTTCTCAGGTGGAATGGGAATTGAGGATAGGTTAAGGATAGTTAAATGATTGTTTATGTGCGATTAATTGAATTATTAATGTAGTTTAATGCTCAAACGGCTAGGCACTTCAAAGAGTTTCGGTTATGTGATCGATAAGCTTAGTAACCGTCGATTAAATGTTGTTACAAGTTCGAATCGTGTTCTAGAGCGGCTTGGGACGGTTTTGGGAATGAAATATCGATGGTTTGGGGTGTTTTGGCCCTGCCGGCGCCTCGCCGGAGGGTTGCCGGTCCGGTGGCTGGAAAACCGATAGGGGAAAAGGGGCGATGGGTTAATTGGGTTTTAAAAACAAATTACACTTTGACCCTGTGACATCCGTCACCTCAAGGTCCATCATTTAACGTGAAACTTTGTTAACTATCATTAGAGCGTTCATTTTTCATCTTCATAGATTATTCGTGAGGACATCATGTTTGATTTGTTTTCCGTTTCATTGGTGTTATCAATATTTGCGATCATATCATCCAAAATGCTCACGAATATCACAACCGATATCACTAATTATATTATGTTATATAATATAAACCTCATTAACAATGACATATTCAAGATATGAACAACATTAAACGCATCCTTATAATTAGTATAACGTGCGTAACTACGTCGTTTTCAACCGAAACAAGTTTGGCGATTCGGGGCTAAGTGCAGGGACTAAACTTGATATTTGCCAAACTAGGGCTGGGTATAAATACACCACACCAGCCCTAGCCTTCACACTTTGCTTCTTCTTCTTCCTGATCTTCATCTTCATCGTTCTTCTTCACCTTGGCACCAAACCGCCCCGCTTTCGTCTCGTTTTCATCGGTTGAATCTCGACTACAGCCTAGACAACCCGTTTCTAGCAGGTAGAAAACCTTGGTTGTCTCGTTTCTTGCTCGATTTTACTACTGCGTTTTCTAGGGTTTCGGGTGCTCGGGTTCATCTGAGCACATGAGGTCGTGTGAGCTTGTGTGTTGCATTCCAGTGTGTGTTTCTTGTCTAGACATGTTAGATGTGTGTTTCTGGAAGTTCTTGGGGTGTAAAACGAGTGCTCGGAGCAGCTGGACGCTGCTCTGCACTTCAGCAGTCGCGAACTTACTGTTCAGGCGACTGGGTCTTCCAGGCGACTGGGCCGTGCGACTGAGTGAGTCGTGCGACTGAGTCCATGCGTCTGAGTCTATCGTGCGACTGAGTGGTGCGACTGGGGTGAGTCATGTGACTGAGTCCATTCATATGTGTGTGTCGTGCGACTGAATGCATGCGATTGAGAGGGTGTGCGACTGAGTCAATACGGATGATTGCATGCGACTGTGTGTATCGCACGACTGAAGATCCAGTCGCACAAATAAGAGTTCAGTCGTACGAATGAAGCTGATTCGCACGACTGAAGGCTGAATCGTGCGAATGGAAGGTTGAGTCGTGCAATTGGGTGCTGTGTGGTACGACTGAGTGCTTAGTCGCACGAATGAGAGTTTAGTCATACGAATGAAGCTGGTTCGCATGACTGAAAGCTGATTCGTGCGAATGGAGTGTCCAGTCGTGCGTCTGGTCTTATCGTGCGAATGGAATCATTGTGTGTGAAGTTTTCCTGTGTGTTGAGTGTGTTGCGTGCAAGGGTTACCTACGACCGAACCGAAACTATCCGAACCTATTGAACATCACCTTATGCTTATTGCTCATTATTAATGCTTGTCAGTAACTGTCAATAGGTGTTGACTGTTCATAGCATTCTGCTGTTGGGAATATTCCTTCGTGCTTATCATCTATTCAATGAGTTTCGTGGCCCCTTTTTACGATTATATAACTTTTAAACATTTTCTAACTTGGGGGAAAAGAATGCTCGCGTACTTAACTTGATTTCAAGCATCTTCCCTAGTGGAAGACTGCCAATACTTGATGAGTATCTTATCTTTCTTAACATGTTGATTGATGCTAAGGATAAACGGATGTCACGTAACTGGTTTAGGCATCGTTCTAGGTGTATTGCGGATGTGGTGGGAACGTTGCGGGGAACCCTATATATAAGCATCCTTGGTATACTAAGAATGTGCTTAAACTGGGCTACGTGATGATCCCGATTGACTGAGGCATGGATTGTTGGAACTTGACTCTATGCTATGTTACCCCTTGTATGTTACTTGGTGGCCTTACATTACTATGTGCTATTACTTGATGCTATGTGTTGTGTGATGTTACTTGTGGATGCTATTGACCTTGGATGTTCTCGGCGGTGTGGTTCTTCTTTATGGGTCTACTTCGTGGTTCTTCTTTGCCGAGCATCCATTACAACCATTAGTTCCGGTAATGGGACCTAAGGATTGGTTTGGTTGTAACCTATATGTATGCGCTTTGTGGATCTTGCTACGTCATTGCCCTTCAATACAACCATTAGTTCCGGTAATGGGACCTAAGGATTGGTTTGGTTGTAACTTATACGTATGCGCTTTGTGGATCTTGCTACGTCATATAAACTAAACGTATGCGCTTTGTGGATCTTGCTACGTCATATAAACTAAACGTATGCGCTTTGTGGATCTTGCTACGTCATTTTAAACTTTTTAAACAATGGAAAATCTATCAATACAACCATTAGTTCCGGTAATGGGATCTAAGGATTGGTTTGGTTGTAAACTAAACGTATGCGCTTTGTGGATCTTGCTACGTCATTTTTAAACTATTTACAACTTGGAAATGTTTTCTTTACAGCCATCAATTCCCGTGAGGAACCGATGAATAGGCTTGGCTGTAGCCATTTATAACTGGTAAAACCGCCTATGCATAAGTGTAGTTGCGGTAGCTCTTAATAAACCTACTAACTGTTTTCATCTTATCATCTTTTAATACTTAAAACCTGCGAAGCTCACCAACAATTATGTTGACCGTTTTGAGCATTTCTTTTCAGGTGATCAGGGTAATTGAAGTTCTAGGAGTGCTGCCTTTTAGTGGAGACCCTAGGAAGCATATTTTTGAGACTGAACATACATGATGAACAATTCTTTTGTACATTGTTGCAGTCCTCTAAACAATTAACATTCTTTTGGACACTTGTTCCCGAGTTATGGGAATTTACATTACAAGTTATCAGCAATGTTTATGTGATCATTTTATATTGTACTTATGACTATGCTGTCGTGAACATTGACTGAACACGACACAAGTCTCCATTTGTGTACGGGTGTCGTCATTGCACGCTTGTCATCATATCTATATGGCATCTCTATTGTTAACCATGTGTTATGACGATCCCGTCTAGCTCGCATCCCCATGTTTCCGCTATCAGCGGGGGTGTGACAGACTGGTATCAGAGCCATTGGTTATAGAGAATTAGGCAATTCACTTGACCTAGATTATAACCTAGGAACCTTCATGTAGAATGCATGCTAGGACTGGCTTGCATTTAATATTACATGTGTGTTCCTTTATACTTGTTACTTGACTCTATACATGATTCTATGCATATGTGCTTGCTATCTGATCATCCTGAGGAAGATACTATTACACTTAGTCTTCCTCCACGGGATACCTTCATACTAGAACCTCATGTTTGTATGCGCACAACATCATATCATTAGGTCGAGATACCTAAACAGAAGGGAACCTTGGTGACCACACGTGGTGTCGATCTCGGATACTAAATCCGACCCTAACATTGTTATGCCTGAAATCCTGAAAGTATGAAGGATAGGCAACTATCATTAGATATATTGTGCTTATGTGCTTGGGGTTTACTTGTTACCACATACTACTATTGGAATACTAATGGCTCATGGACATGAGGACATTACACGAACCATGCTTGATGAGTGTTGACAATACTATGATGTTAACTTAGGGTAAGTGGAGCTAGGGTGACCATGCAAAGCAAATTACCATTACGGGTGCACACGTAATTGCAATTCGTCGTGCATGAGAAGTCTGGCTAATCTTACCAGGAGGTAACAATCATAAGTATTACAAGTTTTCTATTCTATACCCTAGTGTGTGCTAGGATCATAATTCTAGTAAGACCTCGTTAAGAGTAACAAAACATTACTAATACTTGCTATTACTTAAGTCCTGTCCTACTTAGAGCCTTCATGGTATTTCCAATCATGACATTGATTCTATCTTTCACGAAACATTCCTCCACTTAGCATTTCAGTAACTAAGGAACTGATTGAATGCTTAGAATAAAAGTGGACTTCAAGAAATGTAGAGGAGTAATGATACTCTCTACACATTACATTATGTTATTCATTGGGATTATGCTAAGGGAAATTAGGATGTCATGTAACCGGTTTAAGTGTCATTCAAGGTATATCGTGGATGCGGTGGGAACGCTGCGGGGGACCCTATATATAAGCATCACCGGTATACTAAAAATGTGCTTAAACTGGGCTATGTGACGATCTTGATGGACCGAAGCATGTGTTATGGAACTTGATTAGTGGAACCATACATGTATCTTCAAATGACTAAGGTTTACATGTTTACACCTTTCTATGATTAGAAGATGTCGCCTCAAAGAGTCACACGTAGTACCAATCAAGAAGGTGAGACCCCATAAGGCAGAGGTAGGGGTAGACCACCAAGAATAGGTGGTGCTTCAGCTGGCAACAATCAGGAAAATGACAACCCTGACATAGCTGCTATGATTGCTCAGCAGCTAGCCGCACTAGTTCCAACTATTGCGACTCAAGTGAGCGACACTCTCCTGAATCATCATCTCCACGGGGATGATAACACACACCATGAACATAACCAAGGAACAGGGGATGATACTGGAATTGGAGGAACAACTGGTACTGACACTGGGGTTGATAATACCAGACGGGGATGTTCCTACAAGGAATTTGTGGCCTGCAAACCCCGAGAATTTGATGGGAAAGGTGGGGCGATAGCCTTGACTAGATGGCTTGAAAAGATGGAGGCAGTGATTGACATCAGTGAGTGCCTCGACAGTCAAAGAATCAAATATGCCACATGTTCACTGCAGGGCAAGGCATTAACCTGGTGGAACGCCCAGGTTCAAGCTAGAGGAAGAGAATCTACGATGCAGATGACTTGGGATGAATTCAAAGCTCTGATTACTGAGGAATACTGCCCTCTCAATGAGATGCAGAAACTTGAGCAGGAATTCTGGAACCATGCGATGGTAGGAGCTAGGCACGCAGCTTACACCGATCGTTTTCATGAGTTGGCAAGATTGGTTCCACATTTGGTAACTCCGGAATCAAAGAGAATTGAAAGGTACATTTGGGGACTCGCGCCTCAAATCAGAGCATTGGTAACAGCAGCTGCTCCTCCTACGATTCAGAGCGCAATCCTAAAGGTCGGTGCTCTAACTGATGAGATGGTAAGAACAGGGATGTTGGGTAGGGGAGCAGAGAAGAGAAAGGAGGCTGGGGAAACGAACCGGTCTAATGCCGGAAGATTTGATAAGAAGGCCACGACAACCCGAAATTTTGTGGCTGTGACTCAAGAAAGGAAAGAATATGCTGGGCCGCACCTGAAATGTAACATGTGCACTCTTCATCATCCCCCAGCAACGCCGTGTCGGATGTGTGCGAATTGTAGACGCCCGGGGCACCTCACGAAGGATTGTAGAACTACGCCGAATCTGGTAGCACCCGTCAACGCGGTTAACCCCGTCGGGAATCCCAGGGCTTGTTATGAGTGCGGAGGTCTTGGTCACTACCGGAACATGTGCCCTAGACTGAATAGGGCACCGGGTCAACAAGGGAATAACCAGCAGCAAGTGATGGCCATAGCTAGTAATCCGGACCAAGGGAATCAAGGAAATGCTGCTAGAGGACGTGCGTTCGTTATTCGAGCAAATGACGCCCGTCTGGACCCAAATGTTGTTACGGGTACGTACTTGCTCAATCATCACTTTGCATCCACACTATTTGATACTGGGGCAGACAATAGTTTCATATCTTCTGATTTTGCACACATGCTCGCCTTGAACCCTAGTAGACTAGAAACTAGCTTCTCTGTAGAAATGGCCAACGGTAGAGTTATACAAGCAGATGAGATTATTAGACAGTGCTCCATGATATTGGAGAACCATGCCTGCGACATAGACTTAATACCTTTCGAGTTGGGGAGCTTCGATGTGATTGTTGGAATGGATTGGTTGTCGAAACACGGAGCCGAGATTGTTGGTCGGGAGAAAGTAGTACGAATCCCCATGCCAAACGGGGAGGTACTCAAGATTCAAGGAGAACGACCGGGAAGAACTATGAAGCTTATTTCTTGCATGAAGACGCGACGATGTTTACGGAAGCAGGGTTACGCATTTCTGGCCCATGTAGGGGAAAAGAAAGAAGAAGGAAACAAGTTGGTGGATATTCCTGTAGTACGAGATTATCCGTAAGTATTCCCTGATGACTTGTCGGGTTTACCTCCTCCACGACAGGTGGAATTTCGTATAGAGTTGGTTCCTGGGGCTACGCCGGTAGCAAAAGCACCATACCGGTTAGCGCCATCCGAAATGCAAGAGTTATCTAGCCAATTACAAGAGTTATTGGAGAAGGGTTTCATTCGGCCGAGCCATTCGCCATGGGGAGCACCGGTCTTATTTGTCAAAAAGAAAGACGGGTCGTTCCACATATGTATCGATTATCGCGAGTTGAACAAGCTGACTGTGAAGAATCGATATCCTCTTCCCAGAATTGATGACTTATTTGATCAGCTGTAAGGAGCTTCATATTTCTCCAAGATTGATCTTCGTTCTGGATATCATCAATTGAGGGTTTTCGAGGATGACATACCGAAAACAGCGTTTAGGACTCGTTATGGTCATTATGAGTTCTTAGTCATGCCGTTCGGACTGACTAACGCACCGGCTGTATTCATGGATCTGATGAATCGGATGTGTAAACCATACTTGGATAAGTTCATGATCGTATTCATTGACGATTTACTTATCTATTCTCGATCGAAAGAAGACCACGAGGAACACCTTCGGGCTATACTGAGCCTATTACAAGAAGAGAAACTTTTCACTAAACTCTCAAAGTGCGAGTTTTGGCTTCGAGAAGTGAAATTTTTGGGGCATGTAGTTAACAAAAATGGGATTCATGTAGATCCTGGCAAAATTGAAGCAGTGAAGAAATGGGATACACCCCAGACACCCTCAGAGATACGGCAATTCTTAGGATTGGCCGGATACTATCGTCGCTTCATTGCAAATTTTTCAAAGATTGCTCAACCGTTAACATTGTTGACTCAGAAAGACAAGAAGTTTGATTAGGGGGAAAGCACAAGAACAAGCATTACAAACGTTGAAAGAGAAGTTATGCAACGCACCGATACTGTCCCTCCCGGACGGGACGGATGATTTTGTGGTGTACTGTGATGCTTCACATCAAGGATTGGGTTGTGTGCTAATGCAGAAGGACAAAGTGATTGCGTGTGCCTCGCGACAACTTAAGGTTCATGAGAAGAATTATACGACTCATGACCTGGAGTTGGGCGCGGTAGTATTTGCACTCAAGATATGGAGGCACTATCTGTATGGAACTAAATGCATCATCTACACAGATCATAAGAGCCTTCAACACATCCTGAATCAGAAAGAACTCAACATGCGACAACGGCGTTGGGTGGAGCTACTTAGTGACTACGATTGTGAAATCCGGTATCATCCGGGGAAAGCAAATGTGGTGGCTGACGCCTTAAGTCGTAAAGAGCGCGTGAAACCACTACGTGCTCGAGCTTTGGGATTGACTATTCAAACAAACTTGAAAGCTCTGATCCAGCTTGCACAAAAGGAAGCATTGAAAGAAGAAAACCTTACGGGAGAAGAATTCCGAGGGTTAGACAAACAGATGATTTGCAAGGATTATGGAATACAGTACTTCATGGATCGCATATGGGTACCTAAATGGGGAGACGCTCGTACCCTGATCATGGAGGAAGCGCACAAGACACGATATTCTGTTCATCCTGGTGCAGACAAGATGTATCACGATCTTAAGGATCTATACTGGTGGCCAGGCATGAAAAGAGACATTGCTATGTATGTAAGCCGATGTTTGACGTGCTCGAAAGTTAAGGCTGAACATCAGAAACCATCGAGATTATTACAGCAACCTGAGATTCCCGAGTGGAAATGGGAGATAAATAACTATGGATTTCATTACCAAACTCCCTAGAACAAGTAGCGGGCACGACTCGATATGGGTCGTAGTGGATCGGATGACGAAGTCCGCTCATTTCCTACCGATCCGGGAGGATTACAAAATGGAAAGATTGGCGAGGTTATACATTAAAGAGGTCGTGACACGGCACGGTGTGCCGGTGTCAATCATATCCGACCGTGACAGTCGATTCACTTCACAATTTTGGCAAACACTACAAAAAGCGATGGGCACTCGATTAGATATGAGTACAGCCTATCACCCCCAGACAGACGGCCAAAGTGAACGAACGATACAAACATTGGAAGACATGCTCAGAGCTTGTGTACACGATTTTGGTGGTAGCTGGGACACTCATTTACCATTGATCGAGTTCTCCTACAACAACAGTTACCATACAAGCATCGGATGCACTCCATTTGAAGCATTGTACGGGAGGAAATGTAGATCCCCAGTTTGTTGGGCTGAAGTTGGTGAGAGCCAGCTTACGGGCCCAGAGGTCATTCAAGAGACAACTGACAAGATCTTCCAAATCAAAGACGGACTCAAAGCTGCAAGAGATCGCCAAAAGAGCTATGCCGACAACCGTCGGAAGCCTCTAGAATTCCATGTTGGAGATCACGTCCTACTCAAAGTCTCTCCCTGGAAAGGGATTGTACGATTTGAAAAGAAAGGGAAGTTAGCCCCTCGATGCGAAGGACCATTCGAGATTACAGAAAGAATCGGTCCGGTGGCTTACCGATTGAGGTTGCCACAAGAACTCAGCGGTGTACATGATACTTTTCACGTGTGGAACCTCAAGAAGTGTTTGGCCGATGAATCCTTACACGTACCGATTGAAGAAATCAAGATCGACGAAAAGCTTCATTTTATCGAGGAACCTATCGAGATCATGGACCGAAAGGTCAAACGCCTGAGACGCAGCAAGATACCGATCGTTCACGTGAGATGGAACTCCAAACGAGGGCCATAATTCACGTGGGAACGAGAAGATCAGATGAAGCACAAGTATCCACATCTATTCGAGGATGACACGCTTGGACCTAGCACCAGTTGAATTTCGGGACGAAATTCTCTCAACTGGGGGATACTGTGACATCCGTCACCTCAAGATCCGTCATTTAACGTGAAACTTCGTTAACTATCATTAGAGCGTTCATTTTTCATCTTCATAGATTATTCGTGAGGACATCATGATTGACTTGTTTTCCGTTTCATTGGTGTTATCAATATTTGCGATCATATCATCCAAAATGCTCACGAATATCACAACCGATATCACTAATTATATTATGTTATATAATATAAACCTCATTAACAACGACATATTCAAGATATGAACAACATTAAACGCATCCTTATAATTAGTATAACGCGCGTAACTACGTCGTTTTCAACTGAAACAAGTTTGGCGATTCGGGGGCTAAGTGCAGGGACTAAACTTGACATTTGCCAAACTAGGGCTGGGTATAAATACCCCACACCAGCCCTAGCCTTCACACTTTGCTTCTTCTTCTTCCTGATCCTCATCTTCATCTTTCTTCTTCACCTTGGCACCAAACCGCCCCGCTTTCGTCTCGTTTTCATCGGTTGAATCTCGACTACAGCCTAGACAACCCGTTTCTAGCAGGTAGAAAACCTTGGTTGTCTCGTTTCTTGCTCGATTTTACTGCTGCGTTTTCTAGGGTTTCGGGTGCTCGGGTTCATCTGAGCACATGAGGTCGTGTGGGCTTGTGTGTTGCGTTCTAGTGTGTGTTTCTTGTCTAGACATGTTAGATGTGTGTTTCTGGAAGTTCTTGGGGTGTAAAACGAGTGCTCGGAGCAGCTGGACACTGCTCTGCACTTCAGCAGTCGCGAACTTACTGTTCAGGTGACTGGGTCTTCCAGGCGACTGGGCCGTGCGACTGAGTGAGTCGTGCGACTGAGTCCAAGCGTCTGAGTCTATCGTGCGACTGAGTGGTGCGACTGGGTGAGTCGTGCAACTGAGTCCATTCATATGTGTTTGTCGTGCGATTGAATGCATGCGATTGAGAGGGTGTGCGACTGAGTCAATACGGATGATTGCGTGCGACTGTGTGTATCGCACGACTGAAGATCCAGTAGCACGAATGAGAGTTCAGTCGTACGAATGAAGCTGATTCGCATGACTGAAGGCTGAATCGTGCGAATGGAAAGTTGAGTCGTGCGATTGGGTGCTGTGTGGTACGACTAAGTGCTTAGTCGCACGAATGAGAGTTCAGTCGTACGAATGAAGCTGATTCGCATGACTGAAAGTTGATTCGTGCGAATGGAGTGTCCAGTCGTGCGTCTGGTCTTGTCGTGCGAATGGAATCATTGTGTGTGAAGTTTTCCTGTGTGTTGAGTGTGTTGCGTGCAAGTGTTACCCACGACCGAACCGAAACTGCCCGAACCTATTGAACATCACCTTATGCTTATTGCTCATTATTATCAATGAGTTTCGTGGCCCCTTTTTACGCTTATATAACTTTTAAACGTTTTCTAACTTGGGGGAAAAGAATGCTCGCGTACTTAACTTGATTTCAAGCATCTTCCCTAGTGGAAGACTGCCACTACTTGATGAGTATCTTATCTTGCTTAACATGTTGATTGATGCTAAGGATAAACGGATGTCACGTAACTGGTTTAGGCATCGTTCTAGGAGTATCGCGGATGTGGTGGGAACGCTGCGGGGAACCCCATATATAAGCATCCTTGGTATACTAAGAATGTGCTTAAACTGGGCTACGTGATGATCCCGATTGACTGAGGCATGGATTGTTGGAACTTGACTCTATGCTATGTTACCCCTTGTATGTTACTTGGTGGCCTTACATTACTATGTGCTATTACTTGATGCTATGTGTTGTGTGATGTTACTTGTGGATGCAATTGACCTTGGATGATCTCGGCGGTGTGGTTCTTCTTTGTGGGTCTACTTCGTGGTTCTTCTTTGTCGAGCATCCATTACAACCATTAGTTCCGGTAATGGGACCTAAGGATTGGTTTGGTTGTAAACTATACGTATGCGCTTTGTGGATCTTGCTATGTCATTGCCCTTCAATACAACCATTAGTTCCGGTAATAGGACCTAAGGATTGGTTTGGTTGTAACTTATACGTATGCGCTTTGTGGATCTTGCTACGTCATATAAACTAAACGTATGCGCTTTGTGGATCTTGCTACGTCATATAAACTAAACGTATGCGCTTTGTGGATCTTGCTACGTCATTTTAAACTTGTTAAACAATGGAAAATCTATCAATACAACCATTAGTTCCGGTAATGGGACCGAAGGATTGGTTTGGTTGTAAACTAAACGTATGCGCTTTGTGGATCTTGCTACGTCATTTTTAAACTATTTACAACTTGGAAATGTTTTCTTTACAGCCATCAATTCCCGTGAGGAACCGATGAATAGGCTTGGCTTTAGCTATTTATAACTGGTAAAACCGCCTATGCATAAGTGTAGTTGCGGTAGCTCTTAATAAACCTACTCACTGTTTTCATCTTATCATCTTTTAATACTTAAAACCTGCGAAGCTCACCAACAATTATGTTGACCGTTTTGAGCATTTCTTTTCAGGTGATCAGGGTAATTGAAGTTCTAGGAGTGCTGCCTTTTAGTGGAGACCCTAGGAAGCATATTTTTGAGACTGAACATACATGATGAACAATTCTTTTGTACATTGTTGCAGTCCTCTAAACAATTAACATTCTTTTGAACACTTGTTCCCGGGTTGTGGGAATTTACATTACAAGTTATCAGCGATGTTTATATGATCATTTTATATTGTACTTATGACTATGTTGTCGTGAACATTGACTGAACAAGACACAAGTCTCCATTTGTGTACGGGTGTCGTCATGGCACGCTTGTCATCATATCTATATTGCATCTCTATTGTTAACCATGTGTTATGACGATCCCGTCTAGCTCGCATCCCCGTGTTTCCGCTATCAGCGGGGGTGTGACAGACCCCATGTGGTTTTGTGAGTTGTTATTTCATGTAAAACCTTTTATTTTCAAGTTTATAATTTGTCAAAAACACCCCTCAACTTTATTAAACTTTAAGTTCTAATTATATTTTTTATAACTTATTAATAGGCTAACATTTATAAATTATTATTATTATTATTATTATTATTATTATTATTATTATTTATTATTATTATTATTATTATTATTATTATTATTATTATTTAAATAAATTAACTTATTAACTTTTAAATTAACTAAACATAACAAACCCTAGAAGTTCACAGACGGAATTAAAGGTCCTTTCAAGAATTTAACGTGGTTAACTTTTATTTAACGAAAATTACGAAAGGTTACATGATGATCTTGATTGACTGGAGCATGAAATGTTGGAACTTGATGAGTGGAGTTATATGTGTATCTTAAAGTGACTAAAGTTTACATGTTTACTCATTTTATGATTAGAAAATGTCACCCCGAAGAGTCACTCGCAGTACAAATCGCGAAGGTGAGACCCCAAGGGGCAGAGGTAGAGGTAGGCCACCAAGAACAGGTGGTGGTCCAGTCGGCAACAATCAGGGGACTGAAAACCCCGACATAGCCCCCATGATCGCTCAGCAGCTAGCCGCACTGATTCCTACGATAGTGACCCAAGTGAGCGACACTCTTCTGAATCATAATCTCCACGGGGATGATGATACTAACAACGAGCATAACCAAGGAACAGGGGAAGATATTGATAATGGTGGAACAGCTTGTAATGAATCTGGGGTTGTTAATACGAGACGGGGATGCTCGTACGCGGAGTTTGTGGCCTGCAAACCGAAGGAATTTGATGGGAAAGGTGGAGACATAGCTCTAACAAAGTGGCTTGAGAAGATGGAGGCAGTGATTGATATCAGTGAATGCCTAGACAGCCAAAAGATTAAGTATGCCACATGTTCACTACAGGGCAAGGCACTAACTTGGTGGAACACACACATTCAGGCAAGGGGAAGAGAATCAGCTATGTAGATGACCTGGGATGAGTTTAAAGCATCAATCACTGAAGAATACTGCCCACTCAATGAGATGCAGAAGTTGGAGCAGGAGTTCTGGAATCATGCTATGGTGGGAGCTGGGCACGCAGATTACACTGATCGTTTTCATGAGTTGACAAGACTGGTTCCACATCTGGTGACTCCAGAATCAAAGAGGATTGAAAGGTATATTTGGGGACTTGTGCCTCAAATCCAGGCGATGGTAACAGCAGCAGCCCCTCCTACTATTCAGAGTGCGATTCTGAAGGTTGGCACATTAACAGA
Organism: Flaveria linearis; assembly: GCA_024085815.1. Taxonomy (NCBI): domain Eukaryota; kingdom Viridiplantae; phylum Streptophyta; class Magnoliopsida; order Asterales; family Asteraceae; genus Flaveria; species Flaveria linearis. The sequence goes on along the minus strand of CM044010.1, from coordinate 61,666,000 downwards.
TGAGATGGTGAGAACAGGCGTTCTGGGGAAAGGAGATGAAAAGAGGAAGGATGTTGGGGAAGCAAGCAGGTCGAGTATAGGGAAGTTTGACAAAAGGGCCAAGACAACCAGAAATTTTGTGGCCGTGACGCAGGGCAAGAGAGAGTATGTCGGGCCGCACCCCAAATGTGATAGGGGTAACTTCCATCATCCCCCAGCGATGCAGTGCCGGGTGTGTGTGAACTGTAGACGCCCGGGGCATTTAGCGAAAGACTGTAGGGTAGCGCCGAATCTGGTGGCACCGGTCAACGCGGTTAACCCCGCCGGGAATGCCATGGTCTATTATGAGTGTGGAAACCCGGGTCACTACCGGAACATGTGCCCCAGACTGAATCGGGCGCCAGGTCAGCAAGGGAACAACCAACCACCAGTGATGGCCATAGCCGGTAATCAAGGCCAGGGGAATCAAGGAAATGCTGCCAGAGGACGTGCGTTCGTTATCGGAGCAAATGACGCTCGTCAGGACCCGAATGTCGTTACGGGTACGTACTTGCTCAATCACCACTTCGCATCTATATTGTTTGATACTGGAGCAGACAATAGTTTCATATCCTCTGAATTTGCTCACATGCTTGACTTAAACCCTAGTAGACTAGAAACTAGCTTCTCCGTAGAAATGGCCAACGGTAGGGTTGTACAGGCTGATGAGATTATTCGAAAGTGCTCGATGATATTAGGAAACCATGCCTTGGATATAGACTTAATACCTTTTGAGCTGGGTAGTTTCGATGTGATTATGGGGATGGATTGGTTGTCGAAACACAGAGCTGAGATTGTTTGTCGGGAGAAAGTAGTACGAATACCCATGCCAAACGGGGAGGTACTCAGAATTCAAGGAGAACGACCGGGAAGAAACCTAAAGCTTATCTCTTGCATGAAGACACGTCGATGTTTACAAAAGCAGTGTTACACATTTATGGACCACGTAGTGGAAAAGAAGGAAGAGGACAACAAGTTGGTAGATATTCCTGCAGTACGAGATTATCCGGATGTATTCCCTGATTACTTGTCGGATTGCCTCCTCCACGTCAAGTGGAATTTCATATAGATTTGGTTCCTTGAGCTACGCCGGTAGCAAAAGCACCGTATTGGTTGGCACCATCAGAAATGCAGGAGTTATCCAGTCAATTACAAGAACTACTGGAGAAGGGTTTTATTCGGCCGAGTCACTCACCATGGGGAGCACCGGTATTATTTGTCAAAAAGAAAGACGGGTCGTTCCGTATGTGCATCGATTATCGCGAGTTGAACAAATTGAACGTGAAGAACCGATATCCTCTTCCCAGAATCGACGATTTGTTCGACCAGCTGCAAGGAGCCTCCTATTTCTCCAAGATCGACCTTCGTTCGGGATACCATCAACTAAGGGTTTTCGAGGATGACATACCGAAAACAGCGTTTAGGACTCGTTATGGGCACTATGAGTTCTTAGTCATGCCGTTCGAACTGACTAATGCACCAGCTGTGTTCATGGATCTGATGAATCGAGTGTGCAAACCTTACTTGGATAAGTTTGTCATCGTATTCATAGACGATATACTTATCTACTCCCGATTGAAAAAGGACCATGAGGAACACCTTCGGGCAATACTGAGTCTATTACAAGAAGAAAAACTTTTCGCCAAGTTCTCGAAGTGTGAGTTTTGGTTACGAGAAGTGAAGTTTTTGGGGCATGTGGTGAACGAAAATGGGATTCATGTAGATCCCGGTAAGATTGAAGCGGTGAAGAAATGGGATGCACCCCAGACACCTTTAGAAATACGGCAATTCTTAGGATTGGCCGGATACTATCATCGCTTCATTGCGAATTTTTCAGAGATTGCCCAACCGTTAACTCTACTGACTCAGAAAGACAAGCGGTTTGATTGGGGACATGCACAAGAACAAGCATTCCAAACGTTGAAGGAGAAGTTGTGCAACGCACCGATATTGTCCCTCCCAGACGGAACCGATGATTTTGTGGTGTACTGTGATGCTTCACATCAAGGATTGGGTTGTGTGCTAATGCAGAAGGATAAGGTGATTTCACGACAACTTAAAGTGCATGAAAAGAACTATACAACTCATGATTTGGAGGTGGGCGCTGTGGTATTTGCACTCAAGATATGGAGGCATTACTTGTATGGAACCAAATGCATCATTTACACGGATCATAAGAGCCTTCAACATATCCTGGATCAGAAGGAACTTAATATGCGCCAGCGACGTTGGGTAGAACTACTTAGCGACTACGATTGTGAAATCCGGTATCATCCCGGGAAAGCGAACGTGGTGGTTGATGCTTTAAGCCGCAAAGAACGCGTGAAACCACTACATGCTCGAGCGCTAGGATTGACTATTCAAACGAATCTAAAAGCTCAGATCCAACTTGCACAAAGTGAGGCATTGAAGGAAGAAAACCTTGCGGGAGAAGAATTTCGAGGGTTGGATAGATAGATGATTTGCAAGGATGATGGTATACAGTACTTCATGGATCGTATATGGGTACCCAAATAGGGAGGTGTACGTGCCTTGGTCTTGGATGAAGCGCACAAGACACGATATTCTGTTCATCCTGGCGCAGACAAGATGTACCACGATCTTAAAGATCTGTATTGGTGGCCAGGCATGAAGAAAGACATTGCTATGTATGTAAGCCGATGCTTGACGTGATCGAAAGTTAAAGCTGAACATCAGAAACCATCAGGATTACTACAGCAACCGGAAATTCCTGAATGGAAATGGGAAAACATGGCCATGGATTTTATTACCAAACTTCGTAGAACGAGTAGTGGGCACGACTCGATATGGGTTGTAGTGGATCTGATGACAAAGTCAGCTCATTTCTTACCGATCCGAGAGGATTACAAAATGGAAAAGTTAGCGAGATTGTACATAAAGGAGGTCGTGACAAGACACGGAGTGCCGGTGTTCATATCCGACCATGACAACCGATTTACTTCACGATTTTGGCAGACATTGCAGAAAGCGATGTGCACTCGATTAGATATGAGTACCGCCTATCACCCACAAACAGATGGTCAATGTGAACGAACAATACAAACGTTGGAAGATAGCTCAGGGCTTGTGTAATCGACTTTGGTGGTAGCTGGGACACTCGCTTACCATTGATTGAGTTCTCTTACAACAACAACTACCATACGAGCATTAGATGCGCTCCATTTAAAGCATTGTATGGGAGGAAATGTAGATCTCTAGTTTGTTGGGCAGAGATTGGTGAAAGCCAGCTGACAGGCCCAGAGATCATTCAGGAAACAACCTATAAGATTTTCTAAATCAAAGACAGACTAAAAGCTATAGAGATCGCCAAAAGAGCTATGCCGACAACCATCGGAAGCCTCTAGAATTCAATGTTGGGGATCGGGTTTTACTCAAAGTCTCTCCTTGGAAAGGGATCGTTCGATTTAGAAAGAAAGGGAAGTTAGCCCCAAGATACCTAGGACCATTCGAGATTACAGAAAGAATCGGTCCGGTGGCTTACCGATTAAGGTTGCCACAAGAACTTAGCGGTGTACATGATACTTTCCACGTGTCAAACCTCAAAAAGTGTTTGGCCGACGAGTCTCTTCATGTACCAATTGAGGAAATCATGATCGAAGAAAAGCTTTATTTTATCGAAGAACCTATAGAGATCATGGACCGAAAGGTCAAACGCCTAAGGCGCAGCAAGATACCGATCGTTTGCGTGAGATGGAACTCCAAACGAGGACCAGAATTCACGTGGGTACGGGAAGATCAGATGAAGCTCAAATATCCACATCTATTCGAGGATGACACTCTTGGACCTAACACCATTTGAATTTCGGGACGAAATTCTCTCAATTGGGGGATACTGTGACATCCGTCACCAAAAGGTCCGTCATTTAACGTGGATTCCGTTAAGTTTTCCTTAAACGTTCATTCCTCACCTTTATTAACTATACGTGTGGATATATTATACTTGCTTTATCATCGTGGTGCTGGTGAGATCATCGTAAACATATACCACACTTAAAACTTTTACAGCTTTCATCATCGTCATCGTTAAATATAACATCTTTATATATTATTATGGTTATTAATAAAACCATTATTAAGTACAAATATCATTAATTACCTTTTTATCAGGAATATAACTGGCCTACTTAAGTCGTTTTCAACCGAAGCAAAATTTGGTAAGTCGGGGGCTAAGTGCAGGGACCCAACATGAAATTTTGTCAAACTAGGGCTGGGTATATAAACCCCCTTTACCAGCCCTATCCACCATATTTCACCTTCTTCTTCATCTTCTTCTTCTTCCATTTTCTTCCTCCTCCTTGCACCAAACCGCCCCGTTTCTTCGCGTTTTCACCGGCAAAACCTCGGCTACTGCCGAGACTACTCCTTTCTTGCAGGTAGACGACCTTGGTTATCCCTTGTCTTGCTTGATTACTTCTGTGTTTTTAGGGTTTCGGGTGCTCGGGACCAACCCGAGTACATGAGGTCGCGTGGGAGTGTGCGTTGCCTTTCTGCGTGTTCTTCTTGTTTGTACATATTAGAAATATGTTTCTGGAAGTCCTTGTGGTGTAAATCTTGTGCACAGAACAGCCGAAGGCTGCTCTGCACATCTGCAGTCGCGATTCTGCTGTTCAGGAGACTGGGCCTGCCGTACGACTAAGCCGTGCGACTGGGCGTGTCGTGCGACTGTGTCTATCGTGCGACTGTGTCTATCGTGCGATTGAGTCATGCGATTGCGTGTGTGTCGTGCGATTGAGTCATGCGATTGTGTGTGTGTCGTGCGATTGAGTCAGGCGACTGTGTGTGTCGTGCGATTGAGTCTATACGGATGAATGTGTGCGATTGTGCGTGTGTCGCATGACTGAACGCTGACTCGTACGAATGAAGGTGCAGTCGTACGAATGAAGCTGATTCGTGCGAATGAAGCTGATTCGTGCGAATGAAGGCTGATTCGTACGCATGAAGGTTGATTCGTACGCATGGATGTTGAGTCGTGCGACTAAGGGTTGTGTGGTACGACTGAAGGCCGAATCGCACGAACGGAGGTCCATTCGTACGAATGTAGCTGATTCGTACGAATGAAGGCTGATTCGTGCGGATGGAGTGAGTCATGTGTCTGGTCCTGTCGTGCGATTGGAGCTGTTGTGTGTGAGTTTCATCTTGTGTGTGGTGTGTGTTTGTCGTGTGATGTTAAGGTAACATCGACACGGGTACCGTTGCTAATGACGATCTTTAAAAATTGACACTATCAAACTTATAAATGTTATTCCAAAGTCAAATCAACATAACATTTTACAATTAACAACAATCGATTTGCAATGCTAATATTTGCTAAGTATTTCTCTAATAACAATGACACTTTGACACAAATATCATCGGCAATGGCAACAATTTCTAGTACTTGGATCTATATAAGATCTAATACTTATGTCTGTTTGTGTGTGTTACACGTGACCGAACCGATACAACCCCAACTGATCAAACGTTACTATAAGCTTTATACATATCATTAATGCTTAACAATAACTGTCAATAGGTGTTTGACTGCTTACTACATACAACATTTGGAAACTTTGATCATTCATACTTACCACTTAACAAGTGAGTTTCGTGGCCCCTTTTTATGCTTATACAATATTTTAAACATTTACAAACATGGGGGAAAAGTATGCTCACCCACTTTCTTATGCTGTACATTTTACATACAATTTACATACTTGGAATCAACGTGATACTGTGTTGCGAGTACTTATCTGATACATACATGAGTCGTTGTGTGGTACTTTCTTTACAACCATTTAATTTTACGTTGGAACCGACGGATAGGTATTGGTAGTACTACTGTGTTGACACCCCCACCCATGCATGTTGGTATACTAGTTAGTACTAACGGTGGCCAGGAACAGGCCCTTGGGTGAATATATTCCGACAAGTTGCTGTGTGTACGTCGTTAGGTTTGGTTGTAAAGCTCATGGTTATGTGATTTTGCTTACTTATAACTGTATGCACGGTATTCCGCAACAATTACTATACAGCATCCATTACTTATTTACTATTTAAACCTGCGAGCTCACCAACAAATTTTATTGACCTTTTTAAGCATATCTTTTCAGGTGGCAATCCTAATTGAAGATCTAGGAGTGCTGCCTTAGTGGAGATCCTAGGATGCATTTTTTAGACTAAACATACTTGACAAACATTCATTTTGAATCATTGTTGTAGTCTATTAAACAATCTTCATACTTTTGATACTTGTTCCCGGGTTGTGGAATTACATTACAATGTTAATGTTTTGGTTATGTGAATCAGTTACAAGTTTATGCTTATGGCTATATTGTCGTGAACATTGACTAAACACGACACAAGTCTTCCTTGTGTCGGATGTCGTCATGACATGCTTTATCATCAATTACATATATTGCATCTCTATTATTAACAATGTGTTATGACGATCCCGTCTCCTTTACACCCCCGTGTTTCCGCTCTCAGCGGGGGGTGTGACAACACACATATAAAAAAAAGAACAATGATTTTTCATGTCGACATATATATATATGCACACACACACACACATATATATATATGCATATAAAAATTATTATTACTATACTTATTTTAACTACATATATATACTACGATCATGACTCTGTTTTTACATATATGTATACAAGGCATATGTCTAACTGATAGACAATACTTGAATTGCTTTATAATTATGTATATTAGCTGCAAATCCATACAAACTACATGAAAACTATTTTTATGTATTTACAAGTACGTATAATACCTATATATGCATACATATATAATCACCAGACTACTCATCATTTCTTAGTTCAATACTAAATCTATCAGGCATACATATACCACAATCCTTTCAAGTATACATGTATGCATACTAGCCATATATACATACTAACTTCATGACACGTATTTTACATATATGTATAACATGCATAACCCAAACTTATAGACAACACCAGAATCAATTTACATTTATGACTACCAGGTTCAAATCTATACAAAAATGCATAATTCCATGCTTTCATGTATGTACCTGTACGTGAAATTGCTACATATCCATGCACATATAACCATCAGACTACTCATTACTTATCATCTAAATATTAAATCCATCAGCCAAACATGCAAATAAACACAATCTTGTTAAGTATACATATACATATACTATATATACATAATACCATCATGACATTAATTTTGCATATATTTATAACAGCTATATATCAATCTAATAGACTAAACCAGAGTTAGATTACATTTGTGTATATTAGGGTCAAATCCATATTATTTTACATATGTTTATAAATATCTATTTACATCTATTCTAAAATAGGTTTAACAGAAGCACTACTTTACATGTGTATGTATCCGTTGTATAAGAAGTCTTATTTTGCTATTTCATATATTATATACACATACAGAACAACATAACACTTAGTTTGCATACATGTATATTATTAAAGTATAAATATAAATATCAGATTATTACATATAAACAACATATTATAGACATGTTATACATTTATTTATGCATACTAGTTTACATATATCTGTTTACATTTATTCTAAAAGGTTATTTAAATGTACAAGCGTAGCACTTAACATTACTCTTAACCATTTACATATGTGTAAAACAGTCAACAATTACATTGCTCATCGGACATAATGTACTTCAATCAAAACTCATACCTAATCATCTATAACACATTACACTCTTCTTTTACCAAAAAATCTCTAAAGTATTTACACATAAACCCTAATTTAAACCGGTTATAACCTAAGACGTGTTATTTTAAATGTAAAAAATCACCTGATAACTTCTTGAAATTCAAATAACACATTCATACCTCCAACCTCAAAATACATATACGTAAATCAATGAAATGCCAAATAAAAAAGCAGAGCATTGCAATTGAATGGTTGCGTATATTTACACATACGTTAGGCTAATGTTTTTCACATACGATAAGTATCCAGGTCTCTACAAATATTCCACTTAACATTTATTCTTATACATATACCAAATAATAGTTCACACAAAATTTTAAATACAATCAAACATATTTCTCTTCTATGTTAGATTCCTAGAATCATCTGTCTTCATTTTTTTCCAACACCCTACACTTTGATATGCTTCATTTTGTAATATTATTACAACTTATTGAAAAGCTAGAATATCAACTACATTATTCAGTTTTACATATACGTTACACGCAAGAACACGATACTCCATTAATGTTCCCAACATTAGAAATTATCAAGCATACAATATACACATACGTAAAACTCCCCAATATAGTACAAAATTCTGTTTTACAGAACAATAACTCTTCCATTCACAAGAACCCTACTTACCAACTTGTTTAACCCAAAACCCAATTAGAAACATGGTAAACCTCCGACCAGGTGTTCTCATGTGTTAATTGCATACAAAATACAAATATATATCACATACCAAATCTAAATTACTCAACGATCAGTAATATTAGTCGATTATTACGCCTATCAAGAACCCTAATTACCAACAATTTTAAACCCAAAACCCAATTACAAACTTTAACTAGTATCATTTTAGGGTTTTACATAAACCTATATAATCTAAAATGCAATAATTAACCACTTTTAAGTTTTAGAGAAAGAACATACAGCCGACCTCCCCTCCACAACGTCAACCACCGTCTTCAATTACTAAATCCAACTCTCTATGAAAAGTCGAATGACTCATTGCAATGAGGTTGAAATGTTTGATTGATTTTGTTTGAAATCTGGGGAAGATTATATGGGGTTTCCAAAGAATTGCTTGTTTCCATAAAACAATACTAAGGGATTTTACATCAATACCCTTTTGAAGTTCTCATTTTTAGGCAGTCTTGTAATGAACCGGACCTTGTAAATATATACATACATACATATATATATATATATACACACACACATGTATATATACATATGAATTATATATATACATATGTAAATATATACATATATATACATATATATACATGTATATATACATATATATATATATACATATGTATTATATATATACATGTATATACCTACATATATATATATAAATATATACATATACATATATACATATATACATATATATGTATATATATGTATATATACATGTATATATACATGTATATATATACATATATATACATATGTATTATATATACACATGTATTTATATACATATATACATATATACATATATACATATAAACATATATACATATATACATATATATGTATATATATGTATATATACATGTATATATACATGTATATATACATGTATATATACATGTATATATACATGTATATATACATGTATATATACATGTATATATACATGCATATATAGATGTATATATACATGCATATATACATGTATATATACATATATATACATATGTATTATATATACACATGTATTTATATATATATATATAAATATATACATATATAAATACACATATATATACATATATACATATACATATGTAAATATATACATGGGGGAGGTTCCACTAAAAAATATATTTTGCCTAAGAAGGCTAAGAAGAAATGAGGTGGTGACATGTGGCAAAACTAGAAAATAGGATTAAAGGGTATTTTGGTCTATTAACAATTTTGTGTTGTTTTATGAAATCCAGCACAACCCTGTGCTGTTTTATGAAATCCAGCACAACCCTGTGCTGTTTTATGAAATCCAGCACAACCCTGTGCTGTTTTATGAAATCCAGCACAACCCTGTGCTGTTTTATGAAATCCAGCACAACCCTGTGCTGTTTTATGAAATCCAGCACAACCCTGTGCTGTTTTATGAAATCCAGCACAACCATGTGCTGTTTTATGAAATCCAGCACAACCCTGTGCTGTTTTATGAAATACAGCACAACCCTGTGCTGTTTTATGAAATACAGCACAACCCTGTGCTGTTTTATGAAATACAGCACAACCCTGTGCTGTATTAGAAAATACAGCACAAAACGTTAAAATGCAGCACAATTTCACCTAATTTGTTTTTTTATAAAAAAATATAGCAATACTATACTCAATTTAAAGAGAAAAAAATACTTGATTTTATGGTGCATTTTTTTAAAAAAAATAATCTAGCATGAAAAAGTTATAAACGTTTAAAAAAATTGGGGGAAACTCAAAAAAGTCAACAAAAGTGGTTACATACCCAAAATACCCTTCCATCTTTTTGTGAATAACATTATCATCTTAGACATTGATTAAGAAATGGAAGGCTAAGATGATTTCTTACCCTCAAATTCCGGGTCTGGAATTTATCACGGAGGGGCGAACAAACAGGATCGAACACAGTAGTCACACATGAGATGCAATTATCTATATGATAGATTTTAGATAATCCTTACAATAATTGTTCAGAGTAATATTATGCGTAGCGGAAGTAAATATAGATTGTTCATGACAACATGTCTTAATCATATTTCAGATAATAATCAATAGGTATCTTGAACTCTTATATGATCCTACGTGCATGTCCATAAGCTCCTAGTAGATACCTGAGAATACATGTAAATCAAGTGTCAACACAGGGTTGGTGAGTTCATAGGTAAGTAAGACATAATGATAAATCATCAATTATCCTTAATTAGGATTTACTGTAAAAGTGTGAGTTTAATTTACTCACCGGTATATGAATAGCCTGTCGGAACCCTTTTTATTTAGGTGAACCCGCTATCCCACATACCCACTATGTACAAGCCCAACAAGTCCTTCACATAGGATTTGTCCATGTACCATAGTTTAATATCCTTTTCATGTGTATATTATATTATCATAATAATTTCAAATCAGAGGGAGCAAATCCTCCTTTACATTTATCCTCATATGGGTTGTATGTGGAACTATAATGCAAACTATATAAAGTGCACATCTGCCTTCTCACTACAGAAACAGTCATCCCAAATGACAACAAGATCTTTGTGCATCTGATATGGATCACATGTCCATACCTTTGTGGGGGTAAGTCACTCCCCGATAGTACTATCCAAAAGATCCCTGCTTATTTATAGTCCAGTATACAGAGAAGGATTTTCATAATAACCATATGTAATCATAAATGTGATTAAATTATTATTTAACATAATACACAAAATAATTTGTAATTTCAATTACAACATGTATTCCAGCCCCAAAATATTTAAATGATTAAAAAGGGGAATAGTTATGAACTCACCTTAGTCCTTGTGTGGTGTTGACAACCTAGTAAATTCCTGCTAAGGAATTATATTTTACGTCAGCAAACAGATACAAATCCAAAACCTAAATAAGTTAGATCTTGAACCTGGTGTTCAATTGATCTAGAATTTGGTTTTCTAGGATTTGTTATAAACATATAATTTAATCATTTAATTGTTTTTGTTAATAATTAATTATTTATATAACATTTAATTAGTTTAATAATGACTTTAACATATCATTATATTCTGAATAAATTATAGACGTTGTTTAAACACATAAATTTATATTTAATTTTGTAAGATTTTATAAATATTTAAATTTATAAAAATCTAATTTGTATTTATATTGTCAGGATAAATCCATAAATAATATCACATCCATAAATAATTTTGATGATTTAATTATTATTTAAAAATCTACTTTTATAAGGATCATAATTTATAACATATGTAATATTTATTTAAATAAATAAATAAGTTTTTTTTTTAAGAATTAAATTTCCACAATTATTATAATTTATCCATAATTAAAAATAATATGGTGTCCAATTAATGGATTAATACTTTAAATCATCATTTAAAGTCTATTTTTATAAAATGGTTATTTATAATATTTTTAAATATTATTTTATAAATTTTATTGAAGGTGTTTTTAAATAAATAATTTACAGAAAATTATTTAAAGGCTTTTAAAATAAAAGAAGTTTTTAAAAGTTATTTTTATAATTTTTAGGAATTTTTATATATTTTTAGAAGGCTTAAAAGGCATTAAAAAAATAATGGGAGGGGGCCGGGTTCGAACCCGTGACCTCCTGCCCAAAATCCCACATACAACCCGCTGAACCAATGGCCTAAGCCGCACCAGAACTCGGTTTGTAATTCTTTTAAACATAATAATAGATTATCCCCAATCCACCAAGAACCCTAATTCGGTTTGAATCAAATTGAAGCACCAATCGATTATGATAATGAAATTAACCATAGGGTTTTAATCCCTGCATAAAAACGAGTTTGTAGGTGTGTTTAATTTACCAGAAAGAAGTCGAATTGATGATGAACACCACGAAGAACAGTCGCGGCTAATGTGGAATCCAAACAATAATCAAACACTGATGATAATCGAATTAATTACACAGGAAGCTTCCAATGATACTAATGATTAAAAGCCTTCTGTTGGTTTCGTGAAATAGAACTCAGAAGGTGGAATTCGAATAAGTTGCAGGTCCGAACGCAAGGAGAGGATCAATGGTGGTATTGTGTTATGTTTTGTGTGAAATTGAACTCACTGGTAGTCTATAAATAATCATACGGATGTTAGTGTGCAATCAATTCGAGTATTGTTTATTGTTTGGTGCGTGTTCGTAGTGGGTGTCGGCCGAACTTTCGGTCGTAGTGGAAATCGCATTAAACCGACACCATTAATCAAATTTCCAGTGGCCACGAGTTCGGGATATTCACACGAAAGTGTCGGTAGTATTTAATTGAATTAAAACCGGTTAAATTTGGCGTTTGGAAGTCGCCGGAGGCCGCCGGAATAGTCGCCGGAAAGGGAATCGGGAAAACGGGCGGCGGGTTGGGATTTTTAAACGAAATTACACAATTGGTCCCTGGGGTTACAACAGTTAACATTTTATGTTATAAGTTTGTAAAACATGTTTCAAGAATTACCAAACAACCCTGGACTTTATTAAATCAATTTAATAATTTTATAAATTATTATTATTAACAATATTTTCATTATTATTAATATTATCATTATTAACATTATTATTTTTAATAATATTAATATTATTATTATTATTGTTATTATTTCTATTATTTTTAACAATATTATTATTGTTATTGTTATTATTATTATTGTTATTTATATTTTTATTATTAATAATATTATTATCAAATAATAATAAAAATATAGAAACAATTTTGTATAATCACATAAATACTAGATTTATATATATAAATCATGACATTTTCTGAGTTGTCACAGGATCAAATGAAAACCATATTTATAATTAAAAACCGTGAAAACTAGGGGTTACATATATGTAAGTACGTATTACAAAGTGTATAACTAATAGATACATATATGTAAGGGTTATGTATATGTAAGTACGTGTTACCAAGTGTACAACTAAGAGTTACGTACATCTAACTCATACAAGTTACGTATACGTAACTCGATTCGTTATCATCGTCAACCTTGGAGTTTAAATTAAAAAATAAATAATGACCTTAAAAAATAAGGTTAAAGTTTACTCAAATATAATCAAAAAATTAAATCAATTATAAATTATGTGATTGGATAGTGGTGGTTTTCACGGTTTTCAATTATAAACATGGTTTTTATTTGATCCCTCCCTATATATATATATATATATATATATATATATATATATATATATATATATATATATGGTAAGGTTCAAATGAGAACCCTGTGTTATTGCGAGAACTTGCGAGAACCTGTCAACATCAATAGAAATCATAATTTTTTCTATTGCAATAACAATATTACACATATACAAGATTATGATATTTTATATATATGTGTGAATTCGTAATATAAAAAAGTTTACATTGGTCTAAGTTTTACTTACAACTTTAAATATATGTGTTTTTTTGCAAAAGTTACACCAATGTAAACTCTTTTAAACTTACGAATTTACACATATACATAAAAGATCATAATCTTCTATACGTGTAATAATGTTATATAAGCAAAAAAAATAATAATACTTATTGATCTTGATGGGTTTTCGCAAGTTCTCACAACAAAAGAGGGTTCTCGAGTGAACCTTTTCCTATATATATATACATGTACATATATATATATACATATATATATACACACATATATATATACATGTATACATATGTATATATATACATGTATATATATACATGTATATATATACATGTATACATATGTATGCATATGTATACATGCATATGTATACATGCATATGTATACATGCGTATGTATGCATATGTATACATGCGTATGTATACATACATATGTATATATATATGTATACATACATATGGATACATATGCACACATATGTATGTATACATATGCATACCATTATGTATACATATGGATACCTATATATATACATATGCATACATATGTATGCATATGCATATGCATGCATATGCACACATATGTATGCATATGCATATGCATGCATATGCATATGCATATGTATGCATATGCAGACATATGCATGCATATGCATACATATGCATATGCATGCATATGCATATGCATACATATGTGTGCATATGCATGCATATGTATACATATGTATACACGTATACATGTATACATGTGCATACATATGCATAAATATGTATACACGTATGTACATGTACACACGTGTGTACATGTACACACGTGTGTACATGCAGACACGTGTGTACATGCAGACACGTGTGTACATGTACACACGTGTGTACATGCAGACACGTGTGTACATGTACACACGTGTGTACATGCAGACACATGTGTACATGTACACACGTGTGTACATGTACATAGGTTATACATGTACACAAGTGTATACATGTACACACGTGTATATACATGTATAATGTGTATACATGTACACACGTGTGTATACATGTATAATGTGTAAACATGTGTACAAATGTATACATACATATGTATACATATGTATACATGTATACCTATGTATACGTATACTGTATACATGTATACCTATGTATACATGTATACGTATGTGTGTGTGTATATATATACATATATACATACATATATATATATATATAAAAGGTTAGGATTATTACAGACCCATGTTTTATTTTCAGAACCAAAGAACCATTGATTTACATAAATATAACTTAAGTCTGATGATACTTGAACTGTTTTACATATACGTATATCATACATGTACGTAAAACAATTAAATATTACGAGTCTTAACTTAGATATATGTAGATCAATGGTTCGTCATTTACATTTATGTAAATCAGCTTTTTTGATTTTGAAAATAAAAATCCTAATATATCCTCTCGTATCTACCTATTCTAATAAAATGGTAACTAGGGATGCCACATGGCAACACCACATAACTAGGGATGCCACATGGCAATACCACATTCATTTTTAACAAAATTTTCCCGCTTCTCTCTCTTATTAAATAACTTCATTAATTACTAATTATATTATTGAATTCTTTTTAGATTAAAAATTATTTTTAGAAAAATTTAGAAATAGATACTTTTTGATGTTTATTTCTAGAGAAACAAATTTTTATTAAAATAAATTTTCTAAGACATCATACTTTTTTTAAAACACAAAATATTTTAAATTTTACATTTTTAACATGTTTTTAAGCGAAATGTTTAATTTATTTTTTTGAAAAAATAATAAAGTTAAAAACAAAAATTTTTAAAGTTGATGTTATTGTTTTATTACTTATATTCATTACTTATATATAATTTAAATCATATATTATTTTATAATTAATAAAATTTATTTTATTTAATATTATTTATTCAACTCGTGTAATACACGAAGCTAGTATATATATATACACCTACAAAGGTCGAAGAAGGAAGAATACGCACATCTGTTGTCTGGATGAAGATCGTTCGGAGAGATTTCGTCCCCGATGGCCCCGGCAGCGTGAAGGTAATCGAATCTCCTTTTTCCGGTCGTCATGTAAACATACTCCTTTCGCTTCGCTTATTGATTCTCACTGCCCCTTTCTCAACCAGATGATTCCCGACGAATCAGACGATTTGTGGCTCGCTTATAATTTGATTGCTCCCGGTGACAGTGTTATGGCAGTTACCATCAGGTTCCTCTCTAGTAACTCTGTTCAAGTTAAAACGATTAGATTTGTAAGAATTTCACCTAACATGATCCATAGGGTTCTTGCAGATGCTTCATAAAGCCTAGGGCTTTCTATCATAGCTTGTAATTCGCTTAGGTTTTTTGTTTTAGGTGTGTTTGTTAGTTAAGTGTGCCTCTTACCCATAGGTGGGCTTTGTTTAGTTTAAGTGTGCCTTCTATGTTTTTTTTTATTTTTTTATTTTTTATTTTCTTTCCTGGTTTTTTGGAGCTGTGGTTTCTCTAGGAGTTGCTTTTTTCCTCATAACCCAAATCCTAATAGTGAATGAGGTTTTTCTGGGTATGTTTGCTTGGTGAAAAGGATCTGTATTTTTAGTTACCTCATATTTATTTATTAAGATCTAATGTTAAGTCCATAAATTGATATTGGTGTTGGTTTTTTCAAGTTTTCAGCCTCAGAATTGATTTGAATCTTGACTTTTACTTTTTGGCTAAATAAATTCATGCTTCTTGTAAGTGATGGTGTTATGTTTGCAACGACATTTATTTCAGTTTTTCAATCAATTGCATCTCAGTTTTCAGATTTTTATTTTATTGCTTAAATATCATTCCGTGGAACTTTATCTTTTCACTTGGAAGACTATATAATTTTGGTACTGGAAGTAATATCTTAATATATGTTTCTCTGTGTGCCATGTAGAAAAGTCCTTAGGGAAGCAGCTTCCGGATCAAGAGAAGCAGAACGAGTGAAAGTAAAACTTGAAATCAAAGTTGAGGTAAGGTGAGTTTATTGTCAGTGCTACAATAATTATGTACAAGCATTAGTAGTTACATGTTTATTATATTTTACCTTGCAAAATTGTTTCGAGAGCAGCTTCTTATATTTCAGGATAGAGGAAATGATTACCCCCATCCTACCCTCCCTAGGGCCCAGACCCTACCAATAGAATACGAGTGGGATTTTAGTGAGTATGTTAAGTTGTTTTTATTTACTTTGTAAAATTGTTTACAGAATGTTGATTATGACAAGGAAGGTTCTGTGCTAAGAATACGTGGGAAGAACATTCTGGAAAATGAGCATGTAAAAGTAGGTGCTGATTTTCTTAAGCATGTTGAATTTTTTGTTCAACAATACAAGTAATAATTAAATAGAAACCTTGAATTCCAACATGCTTAAAACATTCTAGATCAATTTGTTTACCTTATGTTATTTATTTATTTCCAGATAGGGCAATTTCATACACTTGAACTTGAATCACATAGGCCTTTTGTGTTAAGAAAGGTATCTTCCAGTTTAATCTTTTTTACTAATTATTACTTGCTTCTCAAGTGGGTTACTGGTTATATTCCAGGTGTTGTGGGACACTCTAGCAATAGAAGCACTTCAACAAGCCTCAGGTAATATTTTGGTAGTTTTACACGCGTGAAAGTTCTAAATAATTAGTTTCTGAATTTCATTTGACTCTGATGGTTCTCTCTCTCCTGATTTAGATCCTTCTGCCAGTGCTGATCTTGCAGTTGTGCTAATGCAAGAAGGGTTGGCGCATATTCTCCTTGTTGGTAAAAGGTAATATAACTCATTAACTATTATATAGTATATCCAGTATATGTCAATTGTATTTTTCTTCATTCCTTTTTCCTTCATGTGTAAGTGTTCTCATGGATCTAGTTCCACAGTGGTTGTTTAAGGCTGTATGGATAGAGTTAACAAAATCGTAACAATGATTAAGGTCAAGTCTAGATAAAAGGAGCATAAACATGCTTATAAATGGTGCTTTTTAAAATGATTATTTCAAAAATGTAGAAAGTATAATTCACTATTTGCTAATGTAATATTTAGATAACCAGATGTTTGAATTTTAATAAATAAGATGGCCGAAAGGGACATTAATGTGAACAAAGCAGATGGTTTCTAAAAGTGAAATACAAGTTGCTGTATAAAAATAGTTGAATAATTGATATTATGTTATCATTAGATTATTAAAACTTGATATTTAATCACCAGAAGCAGAATATGTTTATCCAAACATTAAATACAGACTATTGAGACTTCAAGTTACAATAAACTGATAACCCAAAAGTTATGGGACTGTCATTTCAAGGCATTAGTTATTACTTTTGTAATCTTATGTCATAGAGAGTTGCAACTTGCACATGCTGATTTGGTTAATTTTTCATTAGTTTGACTATTACACGTTCTCGTATTGAAACTTCAATTCCTCGCAAGCATGGACCTTCTGTTGCTGGTTATGACAAAGTATGTTTTAAAATTAACTTGTTCGAATTTTTTCTATAAATTTAAATAATTATTTCTGAATTTATTATGGATTCTACATACATTGATGCCTGGTTCTAAATTTATATTCATCTTTTTGCGTTACAGGCTTTGAATAAGTTCTATGAGAATGTTTTACAGGCAAGTTGATGTGACGTTGCAATAAGAAAACATTATATTATGCTTATTCGTATTTTATTTTTGATTATATTTCTGAAAGTGCATAATGTCACTTTCATGTGCACAAGTGGAATCAATATAACTTTGTTTTATTTCTCCAGGCATTTATGAAGCATATAGACTTCAAGGTTGTTCGCTGTGCTGTCATTGCAAGTCCAGGATTCACTAAGGTTGGTATTTCTAGCTGATATTACTAGATCCATTATATGGACAAATGGTGAACTGAAAACTGGATGTGTGTATAAACTATAATGAGTGCATAATGCGGACCTGGTAACAGGTCAAGATGGCTTCGTGTTGATCCAAAAAAAATAAAAAGAACTTTTTAGCCATTTTATTATTCATTTCTCAAAAGTATATAATATGTTAGTTTGATTAAATAGTATAATTGTTACAATAATAATAATAACATAAATAATTATAATTTAAATACATGACTACAACGACTTAGAATTTTCTATGCACAAAAGTAGACTTTAGGTGTTGAACTTTAGGGGATTTTCAACCTGCCCACATTGTGAACAGTTTTTTATATGACGTGTTTGCCATAAAACGCTACCTAATGTCATTCATAAGTAAATGGATTCAAATTGCCATGTGTAATGTATATTGAAACTACTAATTCATGTCACAAATTGTAGGGTAGAAATGATGGTATATACTTCATCTAAACAAATTCTATATATTAAGAGGCTCTTATATGTATTGTAGGATCAATTTCATCGCCATTTAATGTTGGAAGCAGAAAGAAGAGATCTAAGGCACATAATTGAGAACAAATCACGCATCATTCTTGTGCACACAACTTCAGGATACAAGTATATATCTCTGTAATTATAATGCTATCTTTTGTGTAAAATATTCAACTTTGTGCAGTAAGTTTTATAGTTTTACATTTGTTTTTTCAAAGACATAGTTTGAGAGAAGTTCTCGATGCTCCGAATGTGATGAATATCATCAAAGATACAAAAGCAGCCCAAGAGGTAGCTGATTTGCTATAAGGATTTCAAATTCAGTTCTCTTTGAAAGCTTTACTTACCTTTTTCAGGTTTTCTTTTAGTAACAACCATTAATTTCTCTATTTAGGTCCGAGCTCTTAAGGATTTCTTCACCATGCTTTCTAATGTGAGGCTCTATCTTTCATCATCTTGTTCGATTATTGCTATAAGCATTATGAAATATCATTGTTTGTCATCATACAACATTAATTACTGAATATCTAATGGATGCTTTGGTTTTATATTTATGCCAAAATGAACAAATAATTTAAGATTTTGTTTTTATACACTATTAGGATCCACATCGTGCATGTTATGGACCAAAGCATGTTGAGGTTGCCCATGAACGAATGGCTGTTCAGACATTACTTATCACTGATGATCTTTTCAGGTTTTTAATTCCTGTTCTTTTTGGCAATCTGGCACAATACTTAAAATATGACTTTTATTACAATCTGAATAATTTAATTAATTTTAATATTTTCTACAGGAGTTCTGATGTAACTACAAGGCAAAAATATGTGAATTTGGTCAACGCAGTAAAGGACTCTGGTGGCTCGGTTCATATATTTTCTTCAATGCATGTATCCGGGGAGCGTGAGTACATTCTCATTTTACATCGTTCTATCAAAACAAGCTGTTTAACTATAATGCATAAAACCTCTTAAATCATTTTTGCTATATTTAAAAAGGAACTTCATCAAAAAATCATGGATGAAAAGTATTGAAAACTGCTTCCGCATTATAATGAGAACTAAAAACTAAACCCTAAAATAATATTTTTGAAAGCCAGCCAGCTAATCATCATGACAATAAACCCTCAACCCGTCGCCTAACTAAACCCTGGGCATAGTTCATTATTATGACAATCAATAAATACATGATGACCTGTTGGCAGTCTAAACACTTGACCCGTTTCCTAACCCACGCCAATAATTACCATCCCATGGTTGCTGACATGATTTTTGCATGACTACAGAACTGGCACAACTGACGGGAATAGCTGCAATACTTCGTTTTCCCCTTCCAGACCTAGATGATATCGAGATGTAACTGATCAAACCTGATTACAGAAGCTATAATCAATTGTTTCGTATGCTATGTTGTGTACTGGTATTAAATATACAAGGGTTTTCCCCCCTATAATTCTTGGACTTTATTGATAAGTTTTTCTCTAATTCATCAAAGGATGTTTATGGTGGTGGGTTAAGTAATGGACTATGGCCAGGGTTAGTTTTTAGTACGTACTGTGTGTTTATTTTAGAGTTGTACAAAGTTAGTGTGCTGAGGATTATTTAAACTTTGTCATGATAATGAACTAGTAAAGTGAATAAATCCATTTAGGTGGTGATGGCTTTTAATACATTATAATATTTAGGGTTCAGTTGGTTATCACATACAAAAATATAAAATGATGAGTGTCACCTGTGTTAATGTTGGTTATTGTCCTTGTATTTGGCTATAATTTACAGAAAGATTACAAAGAAATTCAACCAAAGACACAATTGGGCAAAAGTATGCTAGATCTTTTATTAATGATTGAAATTGTAAGGACAATGATGAAATAAAAGGGCTGAGAAGAGAATACAAATGAGATGGGAGAGAATACAACTTTCTAACAAAATGCATAACAAATTTAGGGGCTGTTTGGTTGGGTCTGACTGACCCTGGTCAGACGTAAACGTCTGACTCGATCATACCCGGGGTGTTTGGTTGTTTGCCTCTTACCGGAGAAGAGGTCTGATTGGAGCTCCTACCCGGTCAGAGCTCAACCAAAATCTGACCCGCGGTCAGACGTGGAGGAGGAGTGAGCGAGGGCAACGATAGTCGGAGTGAGCGGCGGGGAGAGCGGATCGGTGGCGGTCTGCGACGACGAGGGCAGATCCGGTGACTGAGATGGCGGTGATGAAGGGCGGTGGAGGCGGAGACGTCTTGGACCCATATGGCGATGATGAAGTTGAACGAGATCTGTTCTTCCGACGAGGGCGAGGATGCCGAAAGGTTGGGGCAGTGGGTTGGGCGAGGATGATGAAGGGCGGTGGAGGCGGAGGTGCAGTCAGACGGTGGAGTCGGAGGTGGAGGCGGAGGGGGAGGCGGAGTTGGACTCAGACGGTGGGGGGGGTGGCGTGAGGTATGCGAGAGAATAGGTTGGGGCGGTGGGTTATAAATTAGAGTGTGTAACCAAACACGCTTATTGGTTCAGACCTCTTATCAGTTCAGACTTCTTACTGGTTCAGACCCTCTTATTCATTCAGCACTAATTCAATCAGATTTTACCAAACAGCCCCTTAGCCTTCTACCCTTTCTTCTTATAGGTTGGTTGGCCCATCTTTCTAACTATTTGCTACCTGGCATGCCAAACATAATCACACAATTTGGCTGGTGGAACTCCGGACTTTGTGATGGGTTGGCGAGTTGGGGCCCCATGGGTTGGGATCTTGGGCCGGATGGTTCTGGGTCGGATGGATCATAACATTACCCTCGCTTTTGAAAAGCACCTTGCCCTCAAGGTGCAGGAAAAGAAAAAGTTTGTAAGCTAGAGGCATCTTCTCAAATGACAGCTTCAATAGGCGAACCCTCCCATTGGATCAAATATTGTTTGATGGGTAGGCTGAAATTAGTGATAGTGCGGTGATCAAGTATGGCTGAAGGTTAGAGGACTAAGGTAGCAATAGAATCGATTAAGTGCAAGGGTGTTAGGTATCAAATAGTTGAAGGACTAGTTTGTAATAGTCAAATAGTATAGGGTGTCTTTGGGTTAGTTGTTACTGTGGTTGTTGTACTTAAACAAATGAAAGGAATGAGATGGGTATCGATGATTTGAGATAAACTTCTTCTCTTCGGTTCTTCTTCTCTAAAATCGATCTTAATGTACCAATTGTGTTCATAACAATGGTATCAGAGCATTCTTTCCTCTGACCGTGGGTGAGGACAGCAACATCAACGATTCTTACAAGCACTATCAAGTTAGGGCAGCAATCGAGTGATAGCAGCCATAACAGCAAGTTGCACAACAACAATGGAAAGCGATTCTTCATCAACAAATCAAAACAAGCAGATTGCCATGGAAAAGTTCATGTCCATGAGCCAAGAAGGTACGATTGATGAATATTATGATGAATTTAGATTCTAGCTGAATAAGGTGAAGGTTTTTAAAGAGATTTCTGAAGATTATGCAACATATCTCTTTATTTTGGGCTTGAATCAACAATTATTGATATTCTTATGGGATATCATAATATGGGCAAGGGTTTAAAGTTAGAACAAGCGTTTTCTTTGGCCAAATTGCAAGAAAAAGGTCAAAATGGTGTTTTAGTTCATGGGTCAGTTCAAGAAGTATCATCAAACTTTGAGGTAAGTACATTCGATTTACTCCAAACAAGTAGTCTAGCTATTTTTAGTGATTATGAAGGAGTTTTTGAATCACCATATGCTTTTCAAGTTACAAAGATAGAGACTTCACCTATGTTGTTTGATGGGATATCCAAGAATGTTAGTAATGATATAAAAGAAACCATAGGTGATGAGATTCAAGAACTTAGTAAAGAATCATTTGATGCTAATGGTCTCAAGAAAAATGGAAAAGATAAGGAAAATAACCAGGTTCATGTTGATTTTTGTAATGATGTACAAGAAAAAGAGTTTGTACCAAATTGGCCTAGAACTCATGATGTGAATAGTGAACCCAAAGAATGTTATTCAGAACGTTGTTTGGAAGCTCTAAAGGATGCAATCAGGAGGATGTTTATATGTCCAAATCTTTTTGGAAAGGTGTAACACCCGAAATTTCAGATTAGACGAAAAAAAAAGAAAGTATCTTGGAAGGAAATGAAAAGGAACAAAAGTCGAGGGGGACTTTCTGTAAAAAGTACAAAGAAAAGATAAATATCTGATACTATGGGGATGGCTGCCCACTCTTCACTTACAACACCCAAATCGTCGAACGCTCTAGAGAGAGAAAGAGCAGAATACGAAATTTTGAAGGAAGAACAAGAAGAAGAAGTCTGATTCGAGGTACAAGATCTCACGGCAACCGGTTTTGAAGAAGCCATACTCGCAGCGACACAAGGTGAGTTCTAAGACCCCTATTTTACCCGTTTTTGAATGATTTTTGGGGCTGGAACACATCATGACACTGTTTTCGAGCTTTGAGTGCTTAGTCCGTGTATGTATGTACGAGTATGTGTGTGTATGGTCCGTTCAGGTTGCTATGCTTACTGTATATAAGATTTCTAGGACAGATATATGAGTTACAACATGTTGTTCGTGTGCGTACTGTTGATGTATGTCTTAGGAGTCTTTCCTATGATGTGTATGATGTTTGGCTTGTTCTAAGTGGATAATATGATAAATCTGTGCTAAGGGTATGTTAAGATGATGAATGAGTTATGGAAATGGCACAGGTTAAGTTGCAGGTCACCTTACTCAGCCGCATAGGCTAATGCGGACAACCAAATGAAATACGGCTAAGGTAGACTTCAACCGCATTAACAAATGCGGATGACTAAGGAAATGCGGCCGAGGCATTTTGCTCAACCGCATTGACCTAATGTGGATAGGTCAGGAAATGCAGCTAAGGCAGTACTCAGCCGCATTGACCTAATGCGGACAAGTCAGGAAAAATGGCCAAGGCATTACTCAGCCGCATTGACCAGTGCGGGTAGATCATGAAATGCGGTTAAGGCATTCCTCAGCCGCATTGACTAATGCGGACAATCTTGAAATACGGCTAAGGTAATTCCTCATCCGCATTGACTAATGCGGACGGCTAAGAAATGCGGATGAACCAAAGAGGGAAATGCGGATAAACACTTAGCAAAATTCTGACTTCTGGGAAAAAAATGAGTAAGATAGGCTTTGACCTAGGAGATTCCCGGGGGTTATGTAAGTTGACTTTTGAGGTCATAAATGGTATGATGATGTGTGCTTGATGGTCATGCATGGTGTATGTTATGTATGTATGAGGCCTTGCATGACAATGTATGAATGATATGTGTATGTTCCTTATGATACTGTATGTTTATCTTTCCCAAAACTTTACGTATTATGATAATGAATGAATAAAGTATTATGTAACGTAAAGTGAAAGATAATGAAAGAGGAACATGACGATGAATGCATGCATTAATGAATGAATGAAAGAGAAATATGATGACGAATGCATGCATTAATGAACGAACGAAAGAAACTTGCAAGCATTGGATAAGGAAAATGGGTCCTTCTTTGTGATTGACCATATGTATGGTGCCTCTACCGCTTACCTCTAGTACTGTAGCATACGCTTGCTGTTCATTTAATGACTTCGGCCCAGTAGCTAAGACTGATTGAGGTATAGCATACGGTATTGGTACAAAAGATATCCAATGTGCAAGTAAAGATGTAATGAATGAATGAATGAACGAAATGTCGTAACAAAGAACGAAACAGGATCCTTGTCATTCGACCATAGTAATCGTGGCTGTGTGCCATGAAGTGGGTAAAGCCTGACGGGATCCAGATAAGAACTGAATGATAACGTTGGACAACGAACGAATGAATGAACCAAAGAGATAATAAAGATATTATCTATGTGTACGTATGATATATGGTCACGTGAAAGCAAAAGAATCGATTTAATGATAACAAAGTATGTTTATTATAAAACTAGAACTCACTCAGCAACGCTGACTTTTTATGTGTTTCCAGTTGACAGGTAGTGTTGCTGGGGATGGCACGAGGCGACTACTCAGTTCTTTTGGGATGGCATTCTTTTGCTCATAATGCATGCAACACATTATGTTGCATGCAAGTGCAAGTGTTCCTTGAGGATCCCGATAAACGGGATTACTTAAGGAATCTTCTTTAAATATAGTTTTAATGTTTTTGTACTAGAGGTCACTGTATATGACCACTTTGTTTGTTGAGGATTCAAATAAACGGGATTACTTAAGGAATCCTCTTAGTTTAATTGTTTCCGCAACAATCATTGTAAAGTTATGTAATGTAAAATTATGTATTTTGTATTCGATCAACGATGTAATGCATTGTAAAAGCTTTTATGATGAAATGAGAACGTACTTTTTATCGATTCCGCTGCATTATTCTACTTAGTATGTGTAAACTATATGTTTGAAGTGCAATGAATGACCAACTGTAAGCGTCCCGGGGACGGGGCCTTACAAAAGGTAGTAAACCAGAAAAATTAGTTCATGTACATGTTTTTAGTGTTGAAAATAGAAGCCATGAAGTTGTGCAAATGAACGAATAAAAAATGATGGATAGCTTAATTCTTACAATTCTTTTTGATGTTGATGAAATGAGTGTCCAATTTAAATTGTTTGATAAAGGAATAATAAAAAGGAATCAGTTGTGTTTCATCCTAAGGTCTCAGACAACAATCCTTTCAAAATGAAGGCAAGGGTATATGGGTGGCATAAATGGAAATTCAAATTATGGGTTCTTGTTACTAGTTCTCTTGATCTGAAGTACATATTTCAAGAGGAAAAACATGAGGAATTTGGCAGCGCTATTATACTTGATAGGTTGGGGTCCAATGATATCATGTCTGATGTAGAGTTCAATTACAAGCTTGCAAAAATCCTAACAATCTCATTGAATGAACATGTCTTTGCTGATTTAAGGCAATTAGAAGAATTTTTAATAGCAGGGATGGTGTGCTTGTTGCACCATATCTTGTCTCACTTGAGTGAAGGTGATGTTATGTGGTGTTTGTTCATGAATGATCTTCACATAGATGGTGCAGGGGTAACGAAAGTCCCTAAGTCTTCACATTCAAAGGATAGTTGTCAAAATGATTGCAAGAAAGTGGAGTTGGCTTTAGTAAATTCTGAATTTGTATATTCACTACGAGATGCCTGTCCAATATGTTTCATTCCTGTTTTTATAGTTTTTTATAGTAACAGTGATGAAACACAATCTGATCTATCTTCTGTCCAAGATCAGAATGCATGTAGCCTACCAAAAGAAGATGAGATTGTGAAGGTTTTGGAAATTTTTGGATGTCTTACTCGAGGAAAAAGAATTCATAATGTCATAATTAGTATATGGGATTTGTCGAAGATATTTTCATGCTATGAAGATGAAATTTTGGTAAAACATGAGGAGATATTACAGTTTGTACCAGGTAAACTCGTAGTAGGGGTAATTGTTTTAAATAAAAGTCAAGGTGTTAACTATGTCAGAAGCAAACTACTAGACACAAGGTACGGAAGTAGAATTCATGAGGATCTGTTAGAGATTAAAGTATTTTTAAATCTAGGAATTATGGAGTTGACTAACACAGAGACAGTGACTTCACAAAAGCAAGTTCAACTAGTGGCTCCAATTGTGTTGCAGAAGTACACTTCTAATGCTATACAATCAATGCTACTTGATATACGTTCAACTATTTTCTTGCTAACAAATAGACTTGTGAACCTCAACTTTAAAATGTTTCAATGGAGCATGCTAAATCTTCATCCGTCAAGCA
The DNA here is from genome assembly GCA_024085815.1 of Flaveria linearis. NCBI lineage: Eukaryota > Viridiplantae > Streptophyta > Magnoliopsida > Asterales > Asteraceae > Flaveria > Flaveria linearis. The sequence goes on along the minus strand of CM044010.1, from coordinate 61,638,993 downwards.
CCTCACATGTGGAAGCATGTACATCAGTTATTTCACAAGTGGTGTTTCCTGCTATTGCTCAAACAAAAATTGATTTTTACGCTATTTTTGGTAAGATACCATCTTATAGATCCAAGCTTGTGGTGAGGGCTACAATGCAATTATCTCCAATGGATCTAAGGAGGGTTAATGAAGCAATAAAGATGCTATTGAAGTGTGGGTTTACCAATTTGGATGAGAATGTTAATGATGCTTTTCACTGTGCTTTACCAAAAAATAGGCCAAATTTTGTTCTCGCAATTTGGTTTTGATACTTTTGATTAGTAATTTTTTTCCATTTTTGATTTTTGGGGACAACAATCTTTTGAGGGGGGAGTAATGTTAGGTATCAAATAGTTGAAGGACTAGTTTGTAATAGTCAAATAGTATATGATGTCTTTGGGTTAGTTGTTACTGTGGTTGTTGTACTTAAACAAATGAAAGGGATGAAATGGGTATCGATGATTTGAGATAAACTTCTTCTCTTCGGTTCTTCTTCTCTAAAATCGATCTTAATGCTTGATTACCAATTGTGTTCATAACAATACTGTTAGGGTTAGATTTAGGGAATGAGAGAGAATTGAGGAAGAAGAGAGATTGACACAATCAAGCTAACCATCATCGATTAGCTCTATCCTTTTATAACGTCATATGACCGTTACAATACTTGTTGATCAGGAATGCCAGTACGTTTTTTAAGCAAGGATACGTGAAAGACCAGGTGGATCTTATTGGAGTTTGGAAGGTTTAAAGGACACCTCTCCACAAGTTTTATCAACATAAAGTTTCATCTTGGTTTGAACTTTGAGTAAGTTTTGACGAAGTTGTTCGAGGGTTAAGTCACGCTTTACAAGTTGAGTTGCCAAGACAGGATTGCCAGTAGCATCTAGATGCAATGAGGTAATGTACGTGGTGGCCGACCATAAAGAGCCTCAAAGGGTGTTATGCCGGCTGAACTTTGTAGGGATGTATTATACCAACACTTTGCCCAAAGCAGAAAACACAATCATTCTTTGTAGATGGATTACATGCGAAATTGGAATGCTTGTTATTTATAGGGGTAGAAATTTGTGTGAAGAAAAGAGTGAAATTGACTGGTATTTATAGGGTTAAATTATTAAGGTTTTTGTTTATTATAAATCAAATGGTCATAAGACCGTTTTGTAACAGTCAAATGAATCTCAAATGGAGTTGGTGGTGCCCGATAGCTTTTTACTGGTCAGGGGGTTTTTGGAGTCACTAGTTTTGAGGTTCTCACCTGGGGCCGAGTCCCCCACCCTCAGCATCACGATACCTATGCTCTAATGACAATCAAATGTGTTCTTACGTCATTTGGGTAGCTAGGATGTGCATCGGAAATTAAAAGTTACTATTTAAGATTCTAACTTATCATTCTAATCATTATTTGTCTACTTTTATTTACTCTTTACGTTAGTTAATTTATATTGATAACATCATTAGATCAAAATTTAATCTATCCGTTATCTGATATTTTAAAATATTATAAAGTAGATTATTTGAACTTTTAAAAGCAACAAACTAGGGATTAGGTGGAGGGTTAAATTTGTATTCTTAAAACAAAAGGGATATATATATATATTATAAGACCACATGTCAACCTAAATGAAATTATAGATCAGATCGATCTGATTGGACGTGACAATTTAATCGTAAACGTCATCCTTTAACATTAGAATTATTTAATTTGATGTTTGGAAGATTATTAGAAAATTCTCCTATATATTTAAAAAGCAAATTAAATGAACAGTAAATGAATAGTAAAATGGGGGTGTTTTGGGGATTTCACTTGGCCTTGGGTACAAACCCTTCTCTTTAAGAGCCATATCTTCTCCCGCTGCTCCTTTCCTCCGCTCTTCCGGTATCATCGCGTCGACGTCGTCTCCAGCGCTTCAGCTGGTTGCCGGTTTCCTTTGGGTCGATGTCGACGTCCACTGCGTTTTGTGACCTAAGAATCGGCTTCTACCTATGACTAACGCTGCCATGCTTTAGCGTTTGATTTGGGGTTTATGGTTTTGGCGACAATGGTGGGGCCTATATCGCCTACTGCTGCCTAAATCCGGCGCATTTTCTGGTTGTTGCATGCAGACCGCCGTGCTCCCCATCTGCTGCTCGGACCGCCGTCGCATACCGCCGTGCTTCTGTCACACCCCGACCGACGGCGGAATCATCGGAGCGGACGAGGAATGATTGATTGTTCATAACTCATGATTTTCTAATAGTGATACTAATATTAAAATCAGATTACAGGATAGCATGAATTTAGCAGATACAAATACAACAGTTAAAGTCACAAATAATAATTGTCTTTTGTTTTGACTAAGTCCAGGTCTTATATGATCAAGTAGAAGTCCACTAGCTTGCTTAACCTGAAATCATGTGAGAAAATAAAGTCAGCTAACGAATTAGCTGGTGAGTAATCATAGTTTTGAATATACATATAGATTGATTGATTGATTGAAAATAATCCAATTCACAAGGCAACGTTAAGACTTATATTGCAATAGTAAAACATATAGATAAACCGACACAATAGAAACCCCTTGACTTGACACTTGCATATAATAGACTTGCACACAAACACCAAAGATTGACTAATTGCCTCTGGCACAATCACCACTCGTAAGCCATATGGGGTGGGTTATCCAAACCAGTAGATCTACCATTGATACCAGGATTGATTGATTGAATTAGGGTTTTACTGTCGTCCAGTTTACCATAGTATGTTCACATAATTGCAAATAATAACATAACCTGTCTTGAATTGAATTTAGAATGAAATAACAATAGAATATCATGATTGAATATATTGTATCACATGATTTCCCCCAAATAGGAAATGATATAAAAAGGGGATATGAATACTCACTTGATTGATGAGATTTGAATTTGGACGTGATAGATTAGACACCAACGATTTCCTTATGATTAACCTAAGGAACGGTGTCTCGAGTTAGAATAATAACGATTTGGGAATTTGGGAATGTATTAGGATTTCCATTGGGTCTTGAATGATAGTTTAAATTAATTAATTTTATTTGGTTTGAATGTCTTGAAATAAACGAATTTATTGAAAGTGATTATGTCAAGAATTTTAATAAAAATTTATACGTGTAAGTTATACATTTATACAATTTTTTAATAAATTGTATATGTATAATTATATTCATAATTATATATAATCAAGTAATTATATATAATTATATGTATAATTATATACATGATTATATGTATATAATACATTTATACATAAGTAAACATAACTATGTATTGTATGTAAATTATATACATGAGTTATAAATTGTATACGATTATGTAAAACGTAATTTATTCAAATAACAGTTGTTTCGGTAATTGAATAATATATAACTATGTATATATATTGGGTTCAATTTATTTATTGTATAATTATGTATTATACACTAATTATAAATTGGTAGAAACATAATTAGTTATTTTATTTATTTAAAACAAATAAAATAAATGAATAAGATATAAAAATAAATTTCAGAAAGTAATTAAGTGGTTTTAAAAATTTTTAATGTTTGTAAAAATGTTTTTATGATTTTTAGAATTTTTCTGAATTTTTTAAAGGCTTAAAAGGCCTTAAAAAATAGTGTAGGTGCCCGGGGTCGAACCCGGGACCTTCTGTATGAAATGGAAGCATGGAACCGGTGAACCGAAGGCCTAAGCCGCGGTATCTCTCGGCTTTTAATTCTTTTAACCATAACCCGAAGTTCTTCCCCAAACCGAAGAACCCTAGAAACAATTATACCCAAATTGAACCTCGGATCGATTGTGTAAATGAAATTAACCTTGGGGTTTTTAATCCCCAAGTGAAAACGAGTTCATAGAGGTATTAATTACCTGTTAAGATGATGTATTCGATGAGTTTGAGTTCGAGATAGATCCGCGACTAGGTGCCAATCGAATGTTGCTCAGATCGTGATGATAATCAAATTAAATTGGTATGAAGCTTTGGATGATGATCGAGAAACAAAGCCCCTTATCAATTTCGATTAAAATTGATTGGAGGTTGGCTAACAATCGAGTTGCAGGTCCGCGATGAAGATGGTGATCGATTTCTGTGTTTGTGGTTGTTTTTGGTGAAATTGAAACCTGAGTTCGATTGAGTGTGTATAGATGATTGATTTTGCAGCTTTGATTCGTTTATTATTGTTGTTTGGGTGTATTAACGAGCTGTATAGAATCCGAGATAAAAGTGAGAATTATAACCGTTTGTTTGACCGATTCAACACGTGTTTTTGTTGGAATTCCATTAGAATTGGATCCAAGAAACTTTCGGTGTGATTGTGGGGTTCAAATCAGATTAATTGACTGATTTTGGTCGGGAATTTTAGTGACTTCGATGTGGAAACTTTGGATTCGAATTCACCGACGATTAATCGTGTTTAATAAGTGCCTTGAGTTCGAAACTAGTCCACGAGAGCATTGGAACCGGTTTTGCGAGTTGAAATGGTGTAATTTCATTGTTTTTGGCTTCGCCGGAGATGGCCGGAGACTCGCCGGAGTCTCGCCGGAAAAACGGGGTGTCGACGGGGGAAATGGTTTGGGTTTTAAAAATTTACACATTCAGTCCCTGCGGTTTTAAGTTTAATATTTTATGTCTGAAACTTTGGTTTTAAGTTTCTTAAATTACATAATCACCCCCTGAACCTTTAAATCCAATTTTTAATACATGCTTATATATATATATATATATATATATATATATATATATATTTATAATCCTTACTAATTATTAATAACAGTATTATTTTAATTATTATTATTATTATTATTATTATTATTATTATTATTTTTATTTTTATTATTAGGATTATTGAAATTTTCGAATTCAATATCGACAAAATAAATTTCATTTTTTTTTAAAATACGCAATGTTACAGTCTCCCCTGCTTTATGAAATTTCGTCCCGAAATTTTAATCACGAGGAGGCTGAAACGAAGAGATGAGGATACTTGGATTTCATTTGGTCCTCGCGTTCCCAGGTGTACTCTGGCCCACGTTTAGACTCCTAACGAACTTTGACAATGGGTATCCGACTGCGTTTGAGTTGTTTAACTTCCCGATCCATAATTTCCACAGGTTTCTCAATAAAGTGCATAGATTCATCAATCTAGACTTCGTCGAGTGGAATGTGGAGATTTTCATCGGCAAGACATTTCTTGAGATTTGAAACATGAAACGTCGGATGTATATTGCTAAGTTCTTGAGGTAGTTCAAGCTTGTAGGCCACTTTCCCAATTCGCTCGAGCACTTTGAATGGACCCACGTAACGAGGTGCTAGCTTCCCTTTCTTTCCAAAGCGAATCACTCCCTTCCAAGGTGACACCTTAAGAAGTACGAGATCACCGACATTGTATTCCATGGGCTTACGTCTTTTGTCAGCATAATGCTTTTGACGATTTCTAGCAGCGACCAAGTTATCACGGATCTTATGAATTTTGTCGGTTGTTTCTTGTATCAATTCAGGACCAGTAATCTGTGATTCACCAACTTCAGACCATACAAGGCTTCAAATGGTGCCATCTGAATGCTGGTATGATAACTGTTGTTGTAAGAGAATTCGATCAACGGAAGATGAGAATCCCACGATCCACCGAAATCAATGACACAAGCCCAGAGCATATTCTCGAGGGTTTGTATCGTTCTTTCAGTCTGACCGTCGGTTTGCGGGTGATACGCTGTGCTAAGATTTAGTTGAGTTTTGAGAGCTGATTGGAGACTTTTCCAAAAACGAGAGATGAAGCGACCATCGCAATCAGAGTTAATATCTTTACTTGACAAAAGATTGTTTGGGAAGACTACCATCACGTAAACAGGTTCTGATGATAACTCACAATGAAAGTCGATAAATAAGGAATAAATGGTTTGGTGTAACTAAAGTACGGGTTTGTCACCAAAGTACGGGTTTCAATCCTATTTTGGTGAGATCATGTCATTTGTGAAATGTAAGTTCCAAAGAGAATAATTGAAGTCAGTCCTCGAGATAAGGAAATCACCCTAATCCAAAGGATGAAATTTCATAAAACACATCATTGGAAAACCATTTACTGAAATGAATAAAGAATCATCACCAAAGTGAGGGAATCACCCCTGTTTTGATGAGTTAGAATCATTTAGGTGATATGAGTGTCCTTAGTCATAGGTTGACTTGCAAACTCTTGCATCTCCCACGGTGCAAACGGTTCAAAGTTCGACTTAACAACGAAAGGAAAAATATCTCAATTAGAAATTTAGAAATTTTCAAATTACATCAATGTAACAAAAAGGAAAATCACGATTATAAATCTTGAATTACATCATGAAGACGAAATCAAGGACAAGAATTATTCAACACCACATCATTGGTGGCTTGAGCTTGTTGAGCATTAATGTTGAAAGCACGTCCTTGAGCCGTAGGAACTAGGCTGACAAGTTGAGGGCATCGATTGCGAAAATGGTTCGGATCACCACATTGATAGCATGCGCGACCCTGGGTAATTGCAAGAGGATGTTGGTGAACTGGTGCATTGGTCGGAGCTTTAGCAGCACTCCTGCACACGTTGAATGTATGACCCAAACGGCCACAGTTTGTGCATTGACGACACTGAATGTTAGCGGGATGGTGATAACTGCAGTTGTTACACTGCGGATAGGGTCCAGCGTATGACTTTTTCATTAGCGATTGGTTGTTGACTGCTGGTTGACGAGTTGGAGGGACTTGATTTATTGGCACAGTAGGGGTAACCACAGCAAAGTTTTGGGATTTAGCCTTCCTCTGTTGTTTTGAGAAGGTTCAGGTTTTTCCTCCTTAGGGGTTTCAGCTGAGGGTTTCTCGAGCACGTTCTTAGCACCCTTCCTAGTCAGGGTTCCAGCCTTGACATGATTGTCAGTTAGCTGAGCAGCTAACCGAATGGTATCTTCCAAGGTTGCAGGATTCCTACCCCACACCGTGTATTGAATTTGCATGGGTAGTCCACCAATGTATTTCTCGATGGCTCGGGAGGTAGGGGTAGCAAGGTGCGGTACCAAAAGGCTCAGTTCGTGGAATCGGTTAGTGTATGCGAGGTTCTCGCCACTATCTTGGGTTAACTCCTAGAATTCAGCTTCCAGTTTACGGACTTCATTTCTTGGGCAGAACCCTTTAGTCATGAGCTCCTTAACTTAGTCCATGTTAAGGCTAGAGCAGTTTCAGTTCCACGGGTTCGTTTCTCCCCGTTCCACCAAGTAAGTGCGTGTTTCTGAAGAACACTTGTGGCATACCGGACTTTCAGATTTTCAGGGCATTCACTGTTTAGGAATGCGTTCTCGATGCTTTCGAACCACTGTAGTAATCCAGTAGCTCCTTCGGTTCCATTGAACTTAGTAGGGTTGCAAGAACTGAAATGTTTGTAAGTACAAGTTTGAGGAGGGTTTGGTGCAATTGGGTTTTGGACAGTATTGTTGCCTTGGTTCAAATGGGTAAGTAGAGTTAGGATGACCGCAGTAACTTCACGTGCTACAATAGCAGCAATCTTACGGCCAGAGTTTCTAGACCGTGAACGGATTTGACGAGAAGACATTCTGGAATATCATTTAGATATTTTATGAAAATTGGATTAATAGGAGTTATACCACACGAAAACGACAATCGGGAATTTGGCATAATAACAATGATATGTTCCGAGTGTAATCGTTTGATTCGTAAATCAAAGCGAGTACGTTGACTAATCAAAGTATTGGGTCAATCACAACTTTGTTGAAGACATGCGTACCTATAAGCAGATACTCATCCCGAGGGTTCCCAGGTAAGGTAGACAGGTCCATCGGTTGGTTTGGATTTATGCGAATACCTTGCCTAGACTGAACACCCCGAGATACAGGCATCCCACTCTTCCAGCATTGCATGTTTCAAGTTGTAAGACACAGACTTTGATGAGATTTGAAAACCATGAATAACAATCGAGTTTTGGAGTTTGAAATTACTTGAATTAGGCACACAATGCCTTAGAATATGAGTTAAGATTCGTGTGTATATTGATAGATTCAAAGTATAAGAAGAATCACATAAAGCAGATAATCACATAATCAAGTATAAACATGTAAGGCACATAAAATCCTATCTAAGCATATAAAATACATGAGAAAACTCATGTGTAAAGGTACTTAGTTATAGTCTAGGTCATTCCATTTCTAATAACCTAATTCCCTATAACCATGGCTCTGATACCAACTGTAACAAGCAGGAAACCGCATCGGATATTGTCCGCTACTTGGGGAGAATAACCCCATCACGGTTTTTAAACGCGTCCAATGAGGAAGGTATCCAGCCCCTTATAAAGAGACTTTCGTTCCCCTTCCCAACCGATGTGGGATGTTACATCCTCCCCCACTTGGGAGACCAGCGTCCTCGCTGGCACAACGGCCCGGCCCTGGCTCTGATACCAACTGTAACAAGCAGGAAACCGCATCGGATATTGTCCGCTACTTGGGGAGAATAGCCCCATCACGGTTTTAAAACGCGTCCAATGAGGAAGGTATCCAGCCCCTTATAAAGAGACTTTCGTTCCCCTTCCCAACCGATGTGGGATGTTACAGCTTCGGCAAGTTGGTAGATGGTGGGGTGCCTCTGTTTAGCGCCGGTTCTAGCAATTCGGGGGAGTCATGGTGCTTCTGCAACGGTGGAGGTAAGTCGGAGAGAACCAAAGGCTCTATTTACTCCGACAAAGGTCCGGCGATGGCTCGGTTTGTTTTCCGGCACCGGATTTCTTATTCCTCGAGAACCCTAGGTGGCGATGGCCCGATGGATGTTCATTGGGACGCTGATGTGGGTGCTGAGGAGCTCGATTTGCGAAGGGGGTAGGTTGAGGATGCATCCGGAGAAGATTAAGATGTCGATCGGCGGTGAGGGTCACCTCACAATGTTGCCCAATCAAGCTGCTTCAGCTGCACAGCTTAATCTACAATCCTAAATATTAGCATCGGTATCACTGCAAGGAATGCAAGTGGGGATGAACATGATGAGTTCTTACAATTTAAATTCTCAAATTAGGGCAAATGGGTCTCTTGCTTTTAACCAACAAAGGATGAATCAGGGGCAGATGAGAGCACAATTGCCCCAGCAAAATGCACTAGCATCTGGTCAGGTATACGATATTATCTCAATGTGTAGGGGATGTTATGGATTGCTTATTTTAACAGCTTATTGTCATTTCAGCAAGCTGATAAAAAGTTTTGTTGTGTTTAGATGAAGAAAAGTGGTTATGCTTATTTGTTTATTTTAGGGTGAAATAAGAAGCTCTCTCTTCAGTAAGCAGTTTGAATTGCTTATCTAAACTGATTATTTTAAGTGGATTCAATATTACAAGGTTAAAGTGAGCTTAAGCTGCAGAAGACTATCTTATATTCTTATATGTTTAGTATCACATGTCACTTTTAGGTATTTGTAACCATTGTGCTAATTTGTATCTGTGATAATTTTTCTTGCTACACATGAGCTCTAGATATTTTGTTCCATACGACTCTATAGCAAGTGAAGGCTATTTCTAATATATATATTCAAAGAAGATGAAAGATGCAGATGCTTTCATGCTTCTAAGAATTTTCACATTACTTGTACACACATAATATTTGGCGTGACAACCACGTTTGGTTTGCAGCCACAATGAGAAGCCGGATCTGAGCCAAGGGTTAAAACTAGGGTTGTACCGGTGATTATCGGTTTTAAAATACTCGCGCAGCGCGCGAGGTAAAATTCAACTAGTTTAATTTAAAAAGCACGGAATTTAAGTTTTAATTCAGACATTTCATAAATTATCTTAATCCAGTAAACAAATTACGAAAATAAAATTATGTGATATTCAAGATTTTCTCAATTATATAACCACATTTTTATTAACTTGAATTATATATACCTGTACGTCTAAATGAGCATAACACGTTTTTTAAAGCAAAACAAAAAAAGTAATTAAATTAGACCTAACACCGCTTTATTCCTATCACTTTTCATTAAACCGACCTAAATACCGCTTTATTCATGTTACTTTTCAAGTAACAATTCTCAAATGTACGTTGTTATCTTGTATATTATCATTTCATCCAAAAACTTAAAAACATAAAGCTATCAAAATGCCATATTTTAAGGAAAAACACATATCTAGGCATAACAGAAAATGGCGTCACACCTTAACTTTCGAATTTTGGCCTTTTATAGATGATATTAGAAAAATGATAAGGAAAAAATATCTTTGGCCAAGTCAGCCACATAGCTAAGAGGGTCTTCAACTATAAATATAAAGGGTGTGCCTCTATCGCCTCCCAGATATACCGAAAACATGAGAGCAATATTATTATTATTATTATTATCGATATGTGCAGTGTTGTTAGTTTCTGCGGTGAGTTCGAACACCAATGTGAGGCGCAAGAGCTTCCCGAAGGGGTTCATATTCGGAACGGCTACATCGGCCTATCAGGTGGAAGGCATGGCCCATAAAGCGGGTCGAGGACCTAGCATCTGGGACGAGTTCATCAAAACTCCTGGTATATATTCTCTTTCGGTTATTCTTACTTAATTGCATTGTTATAATGTTATAGTTTGGTGCGATATATATGTGGTAAAGATGTTTCTTTATCTATCAAGTGGTTTAGCCTTCTTTTATTGTGAAAACGATGTGTGTTTTAAAAATATTTCTAATGTTCTCATTTAAACTCAAACGTGTATATAATAGTAACATCCACGTAATCATTTTTTGAAGGTCTCGAGCCAAACAACGCAACAGGGGAAGTTGCCGTGGATCAATATCATCGATACAAGGTGATTCTAGTTATTCTTGGTATTAATAAACATTGCCTCAAGCGTAATAAAATTTCATCATGTCAGCAGATTAATATATAATCCTAAAAAGTTGTAACTAAATGGTTTTTACTCGGTAGAAGAATAACTTCAAATAAAAGCATATCAGATTTAATATTTATCATTTTATAAATACAAATTATAAATAAAAGAATCATTCATAATTTTTTCTCCTTACCATTCAAACTCTTGTAATCTTGGTCCTCTATATAAAAGTGGAGTGTCTATCAGTAATAGAAAAGTAAAGACACGTGAAATCATTGGGTTTTTTTTTTTTTTTTTAATTGATGTGTCATCGAAGTTTTAAAATTTTAAAAGAGAGTACAAGAGTTTTTTGGTAAAGAATAATAATAAATTAAATAAAAAGGGAATGAAACGTGGTGGGGAATGAAAATTGAAAAGTGGTCCGGATTGTGTAATGGAAAAGGGCGGGAAAGTTTAACGACCCGTGAGCATGTGACGGTCACATCGGGCAGTGGGCAAATGGACCCGAATGACTTGCAATTTTGTCTTTTTCTTATTATTGCCACCCTCCTTAACAGAATTGACAGTTTTGGGAAGTAAAAATAAGGGTTATGCTGGTAGATGTTTTTGGAAAGAAACCGGATTTAACAATCATGTCACGGTTTGTTTAAACCGTGACATTTTAAGATATACCAAAAATAATATTTTTTTATACTAAAAAATAATATTTTTTATAATAAAAATAATAATATTTATACTAAAGTAATAAACATCTAATTATACTGTGTAAAGAGAAAATAAAACATCACGGATACGTACATATACAAACCGTGACGTTTTAAAGCTACCGTAAACCATCTCTAAATCGATTACGATCATCCATATAATAATAATAAAAATAATGATAAATAATAATAATAATAATAATAATAATAATAATATAATAATAATAATAATAATAATATAATATATAATAATAATAATAATAATAATAATAATAATAATATACTCTAATAAAAATAATAATAATAATAATAATAATAATAATAATATACTCTAATAAAAATAAATAATTATAATAATAATAATATTTTTTATGTTTGTCTGTGTTTGTTTGGTTGTTTATAACGGTAATTATATACGATGTTTGTAATTTTAATAAAAATAATAATTATAATAATAACAGTGTTGCAAAAATCGGTCTAGGCGACCGATTAATCGGCGATTAATCGCTAGTCGGCCGCACACCTAGGAGATTTTACCTAATCGGGCAATTAAACGCTAGGCAGCCTTAGGTGGTCCTAATCGGCCAAAAATCGGAAATTCCGGCGAGTTTTCCGGCCAGATTCCGGCGACTCTAGAAATTCAAGCGAAAATTTTGTAAATTCCGGCCAGATTTATTTATATGTATATAAAACTAAACATTTTTATAAAAATTACATATAAAAATGTGTATATATATATATGTAAAATTGAAAATTATATATATAAGTCCCAAATCAATTAATCCCGATTAATGCCGACTAATCCTGATTAATCCCTAGTCGGTACCCCACCGCCCGACTAGCGCCTAGTGATTTTAAAACATTGAATAATAATAATATTTCTATATTCGTTTTTATATATAAAGTCGTAATATGATAAAATAAAAAAACACAAAACACAAACTCTCATGTCACGATTAGGTTTATTCGTGTGATAAAATAAAAAAAACACAAACTAGTATGATTAAAAAATTAAATATGATATCCAATATGTCACGGTTTGGCCAAACCGTGACATATACACAACAAAAACCATAAAACCCACTCTCAATAATTAACACAATCCCGATATGCAGAACATTCTTTGAAGCCCAAACAGTCACGGTTAGTCCGAACCGTGATCTTTAGGCTTCAAACCGTCACGGTTAGCGCAAACCGTGACGGTTAGGTCCGGTTTTCTCCAAATTTCCTACGATGCGCCTAAAATTTCCCGAAAATAATGAAATTTTGCTTTAGTTTTCAGCTAAGTTGGATTTTGCAACCTTTATTAAAATAATTATTTTCTTTTAAAAATTAAAACATCAATTTAATTTTAAAAGTTTTATTATCAGTTATTTTAACTTATCTAAAATAATAAAACTTTTAAACTGAAAATTAAACAATTTATGAAACTTTTGATGGTGAAAACGAATGATTTGTTGATAGTGATGCTCATTGTATTCAATATTATTTACGTGGATACAGGAAGATATCGATCTGATGGCGAATCTTAACTTTGATGCGTATCGTTTCTCGATCTCATGGTCTCGGATATTTCCAAGTAAATATTAAACTACCTCAATAGATGCAACATAGAATCATAAAAAGTACTTGTTGTTTATTGTTCGTTTGCAATGTCTAGAGGGGACTGGGAAAGTGAATAGGAAAGGAGTTGCTTACTATAACCGTTTGATTGACTACATGCTTCACAAAGGTAGTCTTTTAGCTACTTTATGAATAAAAACCCAAGTAAGCAAATGGTAGTAAATGTATACATTTATTTTTGTTACAGGCATTACCCCTTACGCCAACCTCAATCATTATGATCTTCCACTAGCACTTGAAGAAAAGTATCTTGGATGGTTGAACCATCAAGTTGTGTATGTACCCTTTATATAACATTATAACCACAGCACTCCAACTCATTTAATTTGACTTTGTTTACATTAACCAAATATATAAAACTGACTGGATTAGTTCCTAAAGTGTTTTTTTTTTGTTAAAAAAAACTAACAGGGAAGATTTTGCTAATTATGCCGAGTTTTGCTTCAAGACATTTGGAGACAAAGTGAAGAACTGGATGACCTTTAATGAGCCTCGAGTTGTGGCGGCCCTTGGTTACGACAATGGCTTTTTTGCTCCAGGAAGGTGTTCCAAGGCATACGGGAACTGCACTGCTGGAAATTCGGCGACTGAACCATACATTGTGGCCCACAATCTCATCTTAAGTCATGCGGCTGCAGTTCAAAGATACCGCCAGAAATATCAAGTAATGAAATAAGACACCATCTCAATTTAGCTGATTTTCATGCATCAACTCAACACATGTTGTGTAAAAATAATTAATAGAAGTTGAACTGATAATGTAGGAAAAACAGAAGGGGCGTATCGGGATCTTGTTGGACTTTGTTTGGTATGAACCTCTCACAAGATCCAAAGCCGATAATTTGGCTGCGCAAAGAGCACGAGACTTTCATGTTGGATGGTAAAACATTAGTTATTTTCTCTAACCGTTGGACTTTGTTTGATACATACATACATACATACATATATATATATATATATATATATATATATATATATATATATATATATATATATATATATATATATATATATATATATATATATATATATATATATATATATATATATATGCATATATGTTTGTTTTAATCTGCTTATACTTAGGTTTTTGCATCCCATTGTTTATGGTGAATACCCAAAAACAATGCAAAACATTGTGAAGGAACGTTTACCCAAATTCACAAAAGAAGAGGTGAAAATGGTGAAGGGGTCTTTTGATTTAATTGGGATAAACCAATATACGACTTATTACATGTATGATCCACATCAAAAACCACCAAAAGACCTCGGCTACCAAATGGACTGGAACGCAGGATTTGCTTGTAAGAACGTACCACCTATCACTTGTCTAGCTTTTAAATTAACCACAATATCAACCAACTAATTACCATACGGGTCTCTTTAAATAAATTTCTGCAGATGAGCGCAAAGGCGTACCGATTGGTCCAAGGGTAAATTCTTAATTCTATCTAAACTAAATTTCCTTCCACAACGAAGCTAGCTTTGACGATATATATATATATATATATATATGTACACTTTTCTAGCTAGTGTGATGCTGATTTTGTGAAAGTAATGAGAAAAGCTGTATATATATAAGCTAGAAGAAAGAGTTGTTAATTAGTTATTCTTGGATCTCCTCTTTAATTTCAATTTTGAATGCAGGCATATTCATATTGGCTCTACAACGTACCATGGGGTCTACACAAAGCGATCATGTACATTAAAGAACGTTATGGGAACCCGACTGTAATTCTGGCTGAAAATGGTATGCATGAATCAAAGCATGCAACTATACATGACTTATGTTTGACAGACTTTGCTCTAATTCTAGCTGGTTGCTATATATATATATACATAATAAATATATATGTTGTATGTTATAGGCATGGATGATCCAGGCAATATAACCCTGGCTAAGGGTTTACATGATACTACAAGGATCAACTACTACAAGGGGTACTTGGCTGCACTCAAGCAATCTGTTGATGATGGAGCAAATGTTATCGGCTACTTTGCATGGTCGCTGCTCGACAACTTCGAATGGCGACTAGGGTACACTTCAAGGTTTGGGATTGTTTACGTCGATTTCAAAACACTCAAGAGATACCCCAAGATGTCTGCCTACTGGTTCAAGAAAATACTAAGGAGAAGTAATTAAGCACCAAGGACTTGCAGAACTCATGTGCAGCTATTAAATAATATGTTTAATCGTAATAAATCATTTTCACATGCTTTGTAACTCACAAAATGCCTTTGTTTTGTATGAAAATGAACTAGTTCGAGCTGCATCTTAGTGTTAACAAACCAAGGGTAGAAGATTTATTAAAAGAATAAGTGTTCTAATATACTTCCAAAGTCATAAATTATTCTATTTGATAAATTTATATTCTAAAATACTTCCAAAGTCATAAATTATTCTATTTTATAAAGTTATATTAACACTTAAATATTTGACTATTTACCAAATAAAAAATATACATAACTAGTAGAATTCCCCCGCGCGTTATGACGAGGATTCGGTCAGCATTGATTCGGTTTATTGCGGTATTTGTATTGATACCAGCACTCTAGAAATAGATAGAGAAAACCACAAAAATAAAATTGTGATATACCAAAAGGATATCGATAAATGTTTTATATCGATCAAAAACCATAAAACGAATAATAATAATGACTCCAATTACAGATACCGGTAATGCTTTTGTTTGGTTGGAAATTGTTCAACTTGTCAGGGTAGTGTAAGTTCCGGCACTCACTATCTATATATAGCCTATGATACAAAAAAGTTCTATTTTAATTGCAACTCCATATTCAACATTGTTACCCGGAATCGGTTTTGCCTCCCAAGGTTGTTCCGGATCGCTATAGCAACCAAAGCAGAGAATAAGAAAAAGCGAATACTAATTTGGTTCTGATAATACTATTGTTCGATCAGACTCAGTTTAGTTCGTAACAGTACCGGGGCGACACTATCACAATCTAAATCGATTGATTTGTATACCTCTTCAACGCTAGATGTTTTACACCCTTTTCATCTACCTCAACATGTGTTAAAAAAATCATTGATAATAGGTTGCAATGAACATAAAGTTAAAAACAGTGCTTTGAATGTGGCGTTGATGTACTAAGTTGTACCATAAGCATAATGTCACGGACTGATCTCTTCAGCTCACGTGCGGCACTTAGATTCGTTCTAAGTCAGCCTTCTTGATCTCGGGTGGATGGTTTATGCAGCGGAAGTCTTTGTAAGGGAACGTTAGATTTGTAGTGCGCAAGTAAGACGCTTGTGGTGTATGTTTACAACACAAGTAATAAGCTTGTATTACTACAAATACAAGTACAAGACTTTGATGTTACAAGGAGCTTAGGTGTATGCAAATGATGCACCACCAACCTATTTATACTAGTGACATACATTCTAGATTGTTCTATTTCTAGACATGTCTTTGCATAATATCTAACACTAGATATTTACAAGGATTTCTCTGGATGCATCATGGACTTTCAAGGTTGCTTCCATGGCTGATTTTTATAGTCTTTTCTAGAGTGTTCCGGGGTCTTTTAGGGCTGCACAAGTTGCTCCTTTATAGCAGCCTTTTATGCTTGGTTTCTAGAACGTCCTGGGACGTTCTAGAGTCTTCCAAGGCTGCAATGTTGCTGCAGAATTATATGGGTTGTTCCGGAGTTTTCCGGGCAGCCTTGCTTGCTTCGTAAGTGCCCCTAATCGATAAAAATTAGGGTGTTGCGACCTGCGTTTTGGCGGGTCGTGACATTCTCCCCCACCTAATGCCACGACATCCTCGTCGTGTTGCCTGAATGCCTCATGAGCTGTCTTCATGAGTTTCAAGATAGAAATGGTTTTGCCTCGTCGCCTTGTATCTGGCTCCAAGGTAACAGTGTGCACTTGGTCTCCCTTGATGATGTACATGGTGTTGATGAATGTTACTGGGCAGGCTTTTGCTTTTCGAAAGAAATCCATCCCTAGCACGATGTCATCGTCGTCTAGTGGGACTACTGAGAAGTGCAACTTGCCTGACCACGTACCAATCTTTGTTTTTACGCCCCATGCCGCTCCTTCTATGGGTTTGGTGTCTCCAGAGGCGGCCTTGATCCATCCTTCTTGTGTGGTGATCCTTAAGCCAAGTCTTCGAGCCTCTTTAGGTGAGATGAAGTTGTGGCTTGCTCCGGTATAAGGCCCCGTTCCCGGGCACCTCACAGTTGGTCATTCATCGCACATAAAAACATTTCAAACGTACATTTACTTTGCAGCGGAATTTAAATTTTCATTAATAACTAAAACATGTCATTTCATAACTTTACAACATTCGTTTTCTTCTCAAAACACAATGACATGTCAAAATATGGATGCCAGCCTCATCAACTGAGTAGTCGCCCTGTGCCATCCTCAGCAACATACCTGCCATCTGGAAACACATCAAAGTCAACGTTGCTGAGTGAGTTCTAGTTTTATATTAAAAACATACTTTTCTTTCCTTTAAAACCGTTTCTTTACATACATACGATCACACAACATACGTACACGTAGATAATATTATTATTATCTTCATCATTCATTCGTTAGCTTTCGTTCGTGTACCGTTCATCGTTAACATTCACGTTCGTTCATAGACTCTTTCTTTCACTCGTACGTTTCTTTCTTTCTTTCGTACATTCGTTACCTTCGTTCATACGTACATTACGTTCATCCTTACGTTTAATACATTCATTCGTACGTTCATTACTTTCATACATCCTCTATCTTTCACTTCTATCTAGGTCCGGTCACACTCTACCCTCTTCATGGCACACAGCCATGATTACTGAGGTCGAGTGGCAAGGACCCCGTTTCATGCGTTACCACTATGTTCCTTCTGTTCATTATCATCATTCGTTCGTTCTTTAGTTTTCATTACGTTCATTATCTTTCGTTCGTTTCTTACGTTCTTTCTTAACTCTTTCATTTCTCTCATTCATCAACTCACGCGATACTCCCGACTCATGTCCGAAGACTGATACTGTGCCGGGGCCTGCTCACAAACCCCCGACTCATGTCCGAAGACTGACACAGTACCGGAGCACGCGATCCGTACCTCATTCATCTCATCTCACTCTCACGCACTACTCTCGACTCATGTCCGAAGACTGATACTGTGCCGGGGCCTGTTACACAAACCCCCGACTCATGTCCGAAGACTGACACAGTACCGGAGTATGCGATCCTCTACTCATCCAACTAGATCATGTCTCATGCAATATCCCCGACTCATTCTCGAAAGCTGATGCTGTGCCGGGGCCTGCTCACAAACCCCCGACTCATGTCCGTAGACTGACACAGCACCGGGATACGCGACAAAGATCCAATACGAGTCAATCACAGAGATTGAACTCCATCCGAGTCTGTTGTGACACAAAGTCGCTCACCTCATAACTATGCTTGGCTTTATGCCACACCCCCGAAGTTAAACATAACTCGGGTAACAACACCCCCACCGAAATGGGTAACATCACCCCCACCGAAGTGGGTAACTACACCCCCATCGAAGTGGGTAACATCACCCCCACCGAAGTGGGTAACTACACCCCCACCGAAGTGGGTAACATCACCCCCACCGAAGTGGATAACTACACCCCCACCGAAGTGGGTAACATCACCCCTACCGAAGTGGGTAACTACACCCCCACCGAAGTGGGTAACATACTATACACCATGTACCACACCGAAGGTCAGTCACAAGACTAGAACCTCTACGTGCACCCTTAAAGATTAGCTGAACCTCACGTGGTTGAGCTTGAGGCATTTAGGGCCGTGCACTTTGGTACACTTCGCTTGCAAGTCTCTCACGTTTTCATTCGTTCATTAATGATTCATTCAGTCATTGTATTCCTCTTTTATTATCTTTCACTTTACGTTATTAATACTTTCTATTCGTTCATAACAATACACGTAAAGATACGGAAAGATAAACATACATCGAAGCAAGGAACATCGGCATTTACAAATCATCAGTATTCACCATCTATTATGGCAACATCATACTTAACATACATACCTCAAGCATATACATGCAACATTATCGTCATCATGCCCACTTAACTTCTAAGCCTCAATAATTATCACACACGTACCTACGGGAGCTATCACGTCACTTCCTACCCATGCTCTTCTCCCGAAGGCCAGTAATTGAACTACGTCTCTTCTCGTACATAACAGCCTTACTTGGGCGACTGGGCACCCTCCAGTCGCATGACCTTCATGCGACTGAATAGCTATGCGATTGGGCCAATGCGGATGAACACCCCAATTGTACGAATGGACTCCCTATCGTACGAATGGACTCCCTATCGTACGACTGAACACTATACGTATGGGCCTCTATGCGACTGTACCCTCAGCCGTGCGACTGAACAACCATGCGAATGGACCTATGCGACTAAGCATATGCGGATGAACATCTATGCGACTGGACCTCAGTCGCCTGACTCTCATACGACTGGGTCCCCATGCGGCTGGACCCCTATGCGACTGGACCTCAGTCGCTTGACTCTCATACGACTGGATCCCTAGTCGTACGACTAGACCTCAGTCGTGCGGTTGAACGTCAGTCGTTCCTCAGTCGGCCGATTGGCCCTTCAGTCGCCTAACCCTAACTGGGCAGCGACTGTAGTTCATCGCGAACTGCAGTCGTGACTCACGACCTCCAAATCCTTCCAAACTCGTTTTAAGCCCAAATTAACCCTCCTAAACCTTAGAGAATCATACTATGAAGACATTCAAGCACATACACGTCTGAAATCGCGCTCTAAACACACTATACACATACACATTCATACATACACGGGTTAAACACCCAAAAACTCAAAAATATAGTTTTCAGATGTGTTCCAGCCCCAAAATCCTTCAAAAACATGTAAAAGAGGGGTCCTAGAACTCACCTTAGTAGCCTCCTCGGTTAGAGCTTCGATTTGACCCGCTATACGTCGATTTTGGCTCACGAACCCGCTTGGACCGAACTGTCTCCTTCTTTTCTCTGATGTTGGCGAGTCTGGGAAAGGGTTAGGGCTGCCTCTCCCTTAAATACTACTGTCCAGTCGCCCGAGGTCTCCATGCGATTGAACCTTCAGTCGTCCAAGCTCTATGCGACTGAACAATTTAATCGTGCGATTGAGCTCCAGTCGTGCGGTTGAGCTTCAATCGCATGTCTTCCATGCGATTGGACACTCCAGTTGCATGACACTCCAAATTGAAATTTCCGGGTGTTACAAGTCCACCCCCCTTAAACGGGTTTCGTCCCCGAAACCTGTTGTTCCTTAAACCTTCGCTGGCAATACTGTCCCATCTCTCTTCCAGTCTCTTACTTGGAATCCTATCGCTCCAGATCCTTTGTCAACATTCGACTTCGGGTCTATCTTGGACTATCGACATCGGCAACCCATGCATACTGGTAAATGTTCATTTGACCAGCACCTGCAACCTCAAACATTCCATGTAGAGTGCGGTCGCTACAATTAAAAGAAACATCACAATATTCGAGCAAAGGCTCGGCGTCATAATCATTGAGCTTCAGAGCATCACTGGGAACTTTCAGCATTAGTGCTTGAAGAACAAGGCCTTCAACTTGTGTAAAGTTGCTGCTTACCCTAGACCCTTGTTTCATGTTCTTTATGTATGAATAATGACCCTCTGGCAAACCCAACACTGGCAAGAAAGGCAAATCGGCTTATTTAGTGACTCAAACCAAATTTATCCTTTCTCTTTTACTTCCGATCTCCCGTTCCACTTGTTTGCTATGCGTACTTTGCCGTCGAGGAACAATTCACAGGCTGCAACCGTTCCTTAAACAACGGGTGACCCAGCTTTCCTTATTTGCATCACGCAATCCTCTAGGGCATCAGGTAACCTAATGAATCCCTTAATAGTAATCTCTACTTCATAGGAACGGAACTTCTACTAGCATCACAGTCAAATCATAAGTGCATAAACTCAAATTACCGGAAACATACCTGTCGTCCAGTCGGAGTCCGCTTCAGCCTCCTCCCGCTTCATCGTGTTGGCGCGGCGTTTGCCCTCTGTCATTCTCCTCCAGTCCTCTTCACTCCCGAACCTTCCGCCCTCGGCTTCTTGCAATCCCTGCTCATGTGACCTTCTTCCCCGCAAGAATAACACCTCCCCATACCGCAGTTCTTCGCCACATGTCCGGTCCTTCCACAACGGAAACAAACATTAGTCCCCAATCTACATTCCCCGGGGTGATTTTGTCCACACTTGTCACACCTTTCTGACCCCGCACGAGGTGCGACCGCATGACGGTCATCCCCCCGTGCGTGCTTATTATTTGCCGGGACACCACCCCGTCCCGTTCTCTTCCCCTTCCAGTTCCGACCTACATTATCTTTCCCGCTGTCTTCAGCCACCACCACCATCGTTCTTTCATCATACAACCTCCCCGCCAAATCAACCGCCGACCTAAACGTGCTTGGTCGGGCAGCGATCATATGCCTATGGATGTCCGTCGGCAAGCCCTGAATATACCTCTTGTTCTTCCGCGAAAGAGGTATCACCTGTTCCGGCACCAGTCGTGCCATCTCGTTGAATTTGGTGGTGTACTGCTGATGCGTCATCGTCCCCGCTTCCAACTGCAGGAACTCCCTTTCAACTTTATCCATTTCACGGTGAGGACAGAACTCCTCAATCACCAGCCTTTTCAACTCTGACCATCTCATCCTTCCGATAGCCCGGCTACCCTCAACTTGGACTACATTGTCCCACCAGCACAAAGCTGAGTCCACGAAAGAGTGGGCGGCAAACTTCACTTTCTGATCCTCCCGGCACTCGCTGATATTCAGCACGGCTTCCATTTCCCTCACCCACCGGTGAGCAGCAGCAGCAGTGCTATTACCATCAAAAGTTGGGGGCTTGCATCGTTGAAATGCCCCGTAGTTACAACCTCGTGTCGTCTCCCGCACAGGCTCCTCCTCCTCTTCCTCCTCATCGGAGAAAACCGCTTCAGTCTTCGTCCGTCTCCTTCCGCCTGAAGGTTTACCCCTTTCTTGTCTCTCCTCATCCCTAACAGCCTTTATCACTTCAGTCAGTACAGATGGTAAGATTGTCTGCATGACCTGGTGTACTTCTTCCACAACCGCCTCTCTCATCGAGGCTCTCAAATTGGCGCTTTCGTCTGCTCCCTCCTGATGAGGAGTCTCGTGTTCTTCATGAACCACCTTTTCAACTCTAGGCCTTCCTCTCATGACCCGTGGCTCAACACCACGTCCGCCACCACCTCCACCACGTGAAGCCTTAGAAGACCTACCACCGGCCATCCTCTATAATACACTGAAAGATTCAAACACCAATATGGTCATTCGAGGAAATAGCTCAGTTCATGTTAAGTATAGTAAGTCCCTAATTACAGTGATCAGTTGTGATTAGCCACTTACCTTACTTTTCATGCCCCGAGCATTACCTGTCCTGACTATATTAGCATCTAAATCTAACAGTAGCACATAAACACATAACATGCGCATACATTACCGGTTAACTTTAAGAAAATACCTGATGGCACGCAGCTACTCAGTCTGGCATCCCTTCCCTTTCCATCCCATTCTCAGTTTAAGATTAGGTTTATTATGAAAATTTACCTATTTCACTTAAACTTTGGCTCTGATACCAACTTGTAAGGCCCCGTTCCCGGGCACCTCACAGTTGGTCATTCATCGCACATAAAAACATTTCAAACGTACATTTACTTTGCAGCGGAATTTAAATTTTCATTAATAGCTAAAACATGTCATTTCATAACTTTACAACATTCGTTTTCTTCTCAAAACACAATGACATGTCAAAATATGGATGCCAGCCTCATCAACTGAGTAGTCGCCCTGTGCCATCCTCAGCAACATACCTGCCATCTGGAAACACATCAAAGTCAGCGTTACCGAGTGAGTTCTAGTTTTATATTAAAACCATACTTTTCTTTCCTTTAAAACCGTTTCTTTACATACATACGATCACACAACATACGTACACGTAGATAATATTATTATTATCTTCATCATTCATTCGTTAGCTTTCGTTCGTGTACCGTTCATCGTTAACATTCACGTTCGTTCATAGACTCTTTCTTTCACTCGTACGTTTCATTCTTTCTTTCGTACATTCGTTACCTTCGTTCATACGTACATTACGTTCATCCTTACGTTTAATACATTCATTCGTACGTTCATTACTTTCATACATCCTCTATCTTTCACTTCTATCTAGGTCCGGTCACACTCTACCCTCTTCATGGCACACAGCCATGATTACTGAGGTCGAGTGGCAAGGACCCCATTTCATGCGTTACCACTATGTTCCTTCTGTTCATTATCATCATTCGTTCGTTCTTTAGTTTTCATTACGTTCATTATCTTTCGTTCGTTTCTTACGTTCTTTCTTAACTCTTTCATTTCTCTCATTCATCAACTCACGCGATACTCCCGACTCATGTCCGAAGACTGATACTATGTCGGGGCCTGCTCACAAACCCCCGACTCATGTCCGAAGACTGGCACAGTACCGGAGCACGCGATCCGTTCCTCATTTATCTCATCTCACTCTCACGTACTACTCCCGACTCATGTCCGAAGGCTGATACTGTGCCGGGGCCTGTTACACAAACCCCCGACTCATGTCCGAAGACTGACACAGTACCGGAGCATGCGATCCTCTACTCATCCAACTAGATCATGTCTCATGTAATATCCCCGACTCATGCTCGAAAGCTGATGCTGTGCCGGGGCCTGCTCACAAACCCCCGACTCATGTCCGTAGACTGACACAGCACCGGGATACGCGACAAAGATCCCATACGAATCAATCACAGAGATTGAACTCCATCCGAGTCTGTTGCGACACAAAGTCGCTCACCTCATAACTATGCTTGGCTTTATGCCACACCCCCGAAGTTAAACATAACTCGGGTAACAACACCCCCACCGAAATGGGTAACCTCACCCCCACCGAAGTGGGTAACTACACCCCCACCAAAGTGGGTAACATCACCCCCACCGAAGTGGGTAACTACACCCCCACCGAAGTGGGTAACATCACCCCCACCGAAGTGGGTAACTACACCCCCACCGAAGTGGGTAACATCACCCCACCGAAGTGGGTAACTACACCCCCACCGAAGTGGGTAACATACTATACACCATGTACCACACCGAAGGTCAGTTACAAGACTGGAACCTCTACGTGCACCCTTAAAGATTAACTGAACCTCATGCGGTTGAGCTTGAGGCATTTAGAGCCGTGCACTTTGGTACACTTCGCTTGCAAGTCTCTCACGTTTTCATTCGTTCATTAATGATTCATTCAGTCATCGTATTCCTCTTTTATTATCTTTCACTTTACATTATTAATACTTTCTATTCGTTCATAACAATACACGTAAAGATACGGAAAGATAAACATACATCGAAGCAATGAACATCGGCATTTACAAATCATCAGTATTCACCATCTATTATGGCAACATCATACTTAACATACATACCTCAAGCATATACATGCAACATTATCGTCATCATGCCCACTTAACTTCTAAGCCTCAATAGTTATCACACACGTACCTACGGGAGCTATCACGTCACTTCCTACCCATGCTCTTCTCCCGAAGGCCAGTAATTGAACTACGTCTCTTCTCGTACATAACAACCTTACTTGGGCGACTGGGCACCCTCCAGTCGCATGACCTTCATGCGACTGAATAGCTATGCGATTGGGCCAATGCGGATGAACACCCCAATTGTACGAATGGACTCCCTATCGAACGAATGGACTCCCTATCGTACGACTGAACACTATACGTATGGGCCTCTATGCGACTGTACCCTCAGCCGTGCGACTGAACAACCATGCGAATGGACCTATGCGACTAAGCATATGCGGATGAACATCTATGCGACTGGACCTCAGTCGCCTGACTCTCATACGACTGGGTCCCCATGCGGCTGGACCCCTATGCGACTGGACCTCAGTCGCTTGACTCTCATACGACTGGATCCCCAGTCGAACGACTAGACCTGAGTCGTGTGGTTGAACGTCAGTCGTTCCTCAGTCGGCCGATTGGCCCTTCAGTCGCCTAGCCCTAACTGGGCAGCGACTGTAGTTCATCGCGAACTGCAGTCGTGACTCACGACCTCCAAATCCTTCCAAACTCGTTTTAAGCCCAAATTAACCCTCCTAAACCTTAGAGAATCATACTACGAAGACATTCAAGCACATACATGTGTGAAATCGCGCTCTAAACACACTATACACATACATATTCATACATACACGGGTTAAACACCCAAAAACTCAAAAATATAGTTTTCAGATGTGTTCCAGCCCCCAAATCCTTCAAAAACATGTAAAAGAGGGGTCCTAGAACTCACCTTAGTAGCCTCCTCGGTTAGAGCTTCGATTTGACCCGCTATACGTCGATTTTGGCTCACGAACCCGCTTGGACCGAACTGTCTCCTTCTTCTCTCTGATGTTGGCGAGTCTGGGAAAGGGTTAGGGCTGCCCTCTCCCTTAAATACTACTGTCCAGTCGCCCGGGTGTCCATGCGATTGGACCTTCAGTCGTCCAAGCTCTATGCAACTGAACACTTTAATCGTACGATTGAGCTCCAGTCATGCGGTTGAGCTTCAATCGCATGTCTTCCATGCGATTGGACACTCCAGTCGCATGACACTCCAAATTGAAATTTCCGGGTGTTACATCCGGTGTCAACCAATGCTTTCGCAGGTTGCCCTTTTATTTCCATGTTTACGAACCGAAGTCCCTTTGATTCTGTCTGTGGGTTGTCTTTGGTTATGGTCTGGTTTGATTGATTTGCCATCACCAAGGGCTTGCCTTTAACTGTACTTAACGCATTAAGTAGTTGAAGTTGCATTGTTCCTAGGCGAACCTCTTCTGGTTCTGATGGTTCATCATCAGATCTGATCAAGGCTGTAAGTTTAACCTTTTTCGTACAATCCCGCGCATTATGCGGTCCACCGCAAAGGAAACATCCTTTGATCATTTGTACTTCCTTCCCATATCTTGGTGGTCGTTGACTGTCTTCTCTTCGATTCTGACTTTGGTTATTATTATGGGGTCTCGCTCCCCCACCTTTTTCATCGTTATCCTCCATAACGATGGGTTTTTGTGATCGCCTTTCATTATGGTCGATCAGGTTTTCGGCAACAACGATGGCTGAGGACAAGTCTTGAACATTTCTTCGTTCAAGTTCGATTCTTGCCCATGTTTGTAAGCCATCGATGAGGTATATGAGAGAGTCCTTTGGTGACAAGTCCGGAATTTCTAGCACAAGGGTAGTAAAATCTTTGACGTAGTCCTTGATGCTACCCTTTTGCTTTAGATTACGAAGCCGAATCTTTGCTTCGTGTTCAGCGTTTTCCGGATAAAATTGTTTCTTGATTTCTTTTATGAAATCAGTCCAGGTTTGTATGGTGCACGTACCTTTATCAATCTCCTTGTGCTTTAGTCGCCACCATAAAGCTGCGGTCTCCTTCAAGTAAAGAGTCACCGTCTTGATCTTCTTGGTGTCATCGACAATATCGACGGCCTCAAGGTATTGTTCCATCTCCCAAAGGAAGTCATCCACAACCCTCGCCTCTCGTTTACCAACGAATGGTGATGGTTTGGGGATGTCCACCTTTGTAGAGGCATAGATTATGTTGTCATCTCCGGTTGCTAGTGCGCGCTTGCAAACACTTAGTTCGGTTTGCAAATCTTTGATTTCCCTCTCGAAGTTAGCTTTGAGTTGACCCAACTCCTTTGTGAATGCCTCTTCCATCTCCTTTCTTATCAAGGAGAGGGCGAGTTTGAGATCGCTTCTCATTTCATTGAAGTCATTGCCTAACGACTCAACATGTTGCAAAGAGTCGTAGGTATGTGTTTTGAAGATATCGACTTCAGCCTTGAATTCATCAATTTCATTTTTGAATTCAGACAATGCTACCTCGACATCTTCAACTCTTTTGTCCATGCTTGCAACCAAGTCTTTGGACATGCTTCGAGTTCTCTTGTCACCTTTACGAGCCTCCTCTCGTCCACGGGTCTCGTCTCCGGCAACGCTTGCGACTACAACCTTATCTAGATTAGATGCCATCACAATGAGCCGACCTGGCTCTGATACCACTTGTCACGGACTGATCTCTTCAGCTCACGTGCGACACTTAGATTCGTTCTAAGTCAGCCTTCTTGATCTCGGGTGGATGGTTTATGCAGCGGAAGTCTATGTAAGGGAACGTTAGATTTGTAGTGCGCAAGTAAGACGCTTGTGGTATATGTTTACAACACAAGTAATAAGCTTGTATTACTACAAATACAAGTACAAGACTTTGATGTTACAAGGAGCTTAGGTGTGTGCAAATGATGCACCACCAACCTATTTATACTAGTGACATACATTCTAGATTGTTCTATTTCTAGACATGTCTTTGCATAATATCTAACACTAGATATTTACAAGGATTTCTCTAGATGCATCATGGACTTTCAAGGTTGCTTCCATGGCTAATTTTTGTAGTCTTTTCTAGAGAGTTCCGGGGTCTTTTAGGGCTGCACAAGTTGCTCCTTTATAGCAGCCTTTTATGCTCAGTTTCTAGAACGTCCTGGGACGTTCTAGAGTCTTCCAAGGCTGCAATGTTGCTGCAGAATTATATGGGTTGTTCCGGAGTTTTCCGGGCAGCCTTGCTTGCTTCGTAAGTGCCACTAATCGATAAAAATTAGGGTGTTGCGACCTGCGTTTTGGCGGGCCGTGACAATAAGCTGTAACAATAGTAAATCACTGTTAATGTAATTGTAAAATGTAATAGTATATAATATCAGAAGATGGGGCAACCGCGAAAACCCATTCTGACGGCCGGCACGACCCAATATTCATTTAGTGGTGTCATTTTGTTAAGTACCGGAAATATAGTATAAAATATAGTATAAAAATGTATGAATAAATTACACTTTCAGCCCTTTTGATTGGTCAAATAACTATTTTTGGTCAAATTGTTGTAATCTGATTTCTTAGTCATTGTGGTTTCAATTTTGTCACATTTTCTGTTAATGGTATTTTTCTAGCCCTTTTTGATTGGTCAAAATAACTATTTTGGTCAAAAGTTATTTTGGTCAAAAGATGACCATATGATTATTTGAGTAGTTGTATATATTGATCATCTGTACTTGTGTTAGTCGTTTAAAAGGAACAGTATGTTAAAACATTTCTTCATTCTAGTAGTTGTATCACAATTCTTTGCATTAATATGAGCTCTTTAGTCCTTATTGTTAGTTCTTGTACTTCATTAGCTGATCATATTTGTACGAAGTGCACCATTTTTAACA
The DNA here is from genome assembly GCA_024085815.1 of Flaveria linearis. Lineage (NCBI taxonomy): Eukaryota > Viridiplantae > Streptophyta > Magnoliopsida > Asterales > Asteraceae > Flaveria > Flaveria linearis. Next base: position 61,610,459 of record CM044010.1, on the reverse strand, counting down.
ATTGTGAGTTAAGGGTATTATCAGTTCATATTAGATCCAACAATATTTTTAGCACTAACTAGTTTCCGCCACATCATTAACAAACGATGTGAAATATGATTTGTTTTTGGTAGCCTAAATGTGTTAACATAAAAAAAATCCACAATAATGTTCGAATCTACATTTACAATGTGAACATATAATCTAAAATGATAAATTATTACCGTAATACATCGGTTAGCATATATTTTTGCATTGCGAGAAAGTCTAGATGATGTATTTTCACAAAGTATACAAGGTGAGGGTGGAATTATCATATAAGAATGATTTACAATTACGTAATAATTATTATGTAGAAGGGGTATGCAGATGATCCGAGCCACAGATGATCCGAGCCACATGTTGGGCTGATCAGCTGTCCACATACTTACACCTTGTATGCAAAATGGATTTTGTATAATAATCTTACCCTTTGCATTGTATTGTAGTGATTTAAAAAATAATCAAGAACCCAATTTAGATGTGTAATGGTTTTAAGATATAACATCTCAGTTACTAAAACGGTAAGATGCAACTAGGGAATCTTATAACAAATGTGAGAAAAATAACTAGGATAATGATAAGTATTTATATTAATTAAATTGACAAACCCAATACAAAACGCTTCCTTCTACGCGACTCTAGGGCCTAAAGCCAACTTTAAGTCTAATATATGTATTATTATCCTATATTTCTAAAAGAATAATTCTTTACAACCTGAACTCATTACCTTCAAGTAACATGACAATAACGACCTTACGCTGTTCTAAGACCTGTTAACAAATTATAAAGTAATTTTAATGGAAAAAGGGTAGTTGTTAAGGAAATCTTGCGAGTGAAACCTCGTATGGAAGTTTTAATATAAGATTCGTTGCCAAAAAGTTTCACAAGCTCCATCGTATGTTTCATTCTAAAAAAGTGTTTGATCACATCATAATCAATGATAACAACTTTACTTCATCCTACAAGTAAGCGATGGTCTAAGTTAAAAGCAATGACTTATGAAGAAGAATTCAGCATGGTCTTGAGAAAATTTTTCAAGAGGCCACTCTTTTTCCCTCTACCCGATTTAAACGACAAACTTTAAGGTGCCATTTCTAAATCACAGACCAGTCTCACCACAATTGTTCATATATTTATATAGTATAATTTTCGTATTGTAGTAACAAATCAGTTAGGGTCGCCTCAAAAATTCTATTCTGTAGTAGTGTTTATATATTTATATAGTCTAATTTTCGTATTGCAGTCATGTTTGTTTTGCTAGACTTGTGCTCTTAGTATGTTTATTATTTTTTGACAGTTCATTTGTTTGTTTATTTGTATTTTGTTTAAAAGAGTAGGATCACCTTTATGTGAATTTGGGGTAAGCCTAAGGGTAAGCCTAAGCCTAAATTAGATGGATTTGGCCATAACTGATGGATTAAGCTTAATTATTTTATGTTGGGCCAAGTTCAATTATTTTAGGAACATGATCTTCCATAATGGCCTTTAGGTTATGGTATATATATACTTTCCTTAATGGATTGTTGTCTTTTACCGCACACCAATTTCATTCTATCTTCATTTGCATCAAAAAGATGTCCGACATGTTCATCTCATCTACTTATTCTTTGGGCTCTTCTTTAAATCCTAGGTGGCTCATTTAGTTTTTGTAATTGTCTAAATTCTTTTATGGGTGTTGTGTTGAAATATTTTGGGTGTCTCTCAAGTTTCAATCGTTCATATTGCATATATAAAAAAATGGTTGGAAGTGTAATCTTGAAATCAATGGTAATTAAGTAGTTTAAGTATATAAACATACATGACTGTTAAAAGGGGTCAATGCAATAGTTTCACAGTAAGGAGAGCCTTAAAACACTTAACAGGTCAAATAGAAAACCGGGTTTTTATTGATGTTACTAAGAACACAAGTAAATATGAGACAAAACAAGAACAAGAACAAGAACAAGATAATATTGGTTTTCAAGAATGATGTATATGCTCTCAAATTCTATTACAAGTGTTACAAAAGCATACCAATAAATACAAGTACTTGAGGCACTTTATATTTCATCCTACAGCCGGCTATACTTTAAAAACCAGCTGGAAACACTAATCTAGACAACAAGATCAATGTATAGTCAAAAGGTAGATTGTCTTTTGACTTGTGACTATAACATGCCATAGCTCACATATTAATATTATAAAAAGGATAAAAATACAAAAGTAGAAAGTTACAGACCAATGACCTTAATCTACAATTGACAAAAGTATGGACATTTTCACTAACTTATCTAAGTTAGTGAGTCTTCAGAGATGACAACGAAAAGTAGTTCAGCTTTTGTCAAAAGGTGATAAGAGAAAGCATATCTTCTCTGTTTTTAGAAAAAATCAGTCTTTAGCTTTGGAAGACTTTGTCTCTAAAGCTTCAGAAGACTTCATCTTTGGATTGGCAAGATAGTTTATCATTTTTTATCTATTGTCACGATCATTCACATCCCTTTAGTAGCCAGGAAGGGCGCGGAAGCTACCGTTTCTAGAATGCTTCTTTCTCTACCTGAGGTTGTTGCTCAGTTGCCATAGCCTCTGTCCCAGGGCTTTGTCGAAATGGGGAGAGATTAGAAGCTTGTTTGTAGAGTCTTTTTCTCCACCTTTCTTCTTTAGTCTTGAGTAGAAGTTCTGCATACTCAGCCTCCTTTCTCTCCTTTGACAGCTCAATGTCAACCAGTTCATTAAACTCTTTTAAGGGAAGAGAGATAAGTTCATCTATGTTGTAGTTTCTGTTCTCCAAGTAGTTCAATCTGGCTTCCCTTAACTCATCATCTTGAGTGTTGGCCTGGGGGCAGCCCTGATTACAGCTTCCATTAAGCGTGAGGTCCCTCTTGAACTCTCTCCCCTTAGTTTCCTCTTCCTCTATCTTTCCTCCTACTCAATCTACTTAGGAGTTAGTTTCCTTTTCCTTTTGTCACTCACATACTTAGGTGACTCAGGGTGGGGAGAGATTTGGACTTCATTACTTAGTTAAGCACTTGAGCTCCGGCCAGAGAGAGGTTCTAAAGTACCTTTTCCAGCTGGTGCCTCACTGAGGGTAGAGGGTGTTGAAGCAGTTCTTGTCTCAAGATTCACAGGTTTCTATCACTGGGCCTTCAGCCAAGGTTTCTTCTTTGAAGCTAATCTTAAGGTACACCTCAACATCCAGTTGACCAATGACATTGCCTACTACCCTCTGTCTTCTTCTTAGTCTGAACTATTCAACCGCCCTGTCTTGAATCCTCTGAGCTAGTATGCCAGCTTGCATGTTTAGACTTGGGTTGGAAAGTGGCATGTGAACTAGAAAAAAACTCTCATAGTACTTTAGGGCCTAAAGATTGAAAAGTTTTTGCTACCCCTGAGGTCTAAGGAGTATTAGTGCTCCCATTCAGCATCATACCTCTATTCCAGTATTTTATTCTTAGCATCATAGGGTGGGGTAGACATATCACTTGGAGTACCCCACTCAAACAGACTTTGAGTAAGTGAGTCCATATCAATGTGGACCTGGGGAGGTTGCTGAGTATGAACAAGTGCAAGTGAGGGTGGTGAGTCCTCTATGTCCATACTCTGAGAAGAACTCTTAGGTTCTTTGATTGCATGTAGGACTTTCTCCCCGTTTTTGGTAGTATCACCTTCTTGCATAGGTGAGCTAAATGTTAGGTCCACCAGATCCACAGGTTCTTGTGGCTCTGGTTGAGTTCTTCTGAGGGGTCTCTCAGCTAGCTTGCCCTTGAGATCAGTGATCTTAAGTTGCTGCTCATTGACCCTTTTATGTAAGGTAGCCACCTGAGATTCCAGGTGACTAACCTTTGAAACTAAATAGGTGCACGTTTTGATCAATTTGTGAACCTTTAGTTGCAGACTCCCCTCATCTTTATCAGAAGAATCATGGGAGATGGGAGAATAGGATCAAAGTCTTCTTACTAATCACCAGCACTAAGTTCTTGGCTATTAGATTTCCCCTGCACCATGACAACTTTAATTGAAGTGTCAATGGGCTATGTTGCAATGGTTGAGGACTTAATGATATAATCACTTACAAAAGTGAGAGCCTATTCCATATGAACCTCCTAAACAGATTCAGGGAGATCCACCTCAGTTGTGAGTGGATGATGTGGGTTAGACATAGGTGAGTCATGAGCACTCATCTCTCTTTGAGTAAGGGTGGAGAAGAGAGACTCATGGTACTCACTAAATCCCATGTCTTTATCATCATAGAATCCAAGGTTAGGAATTGGTTGGTTAAGGTCAAGAGGCTGGGGATGGTAGCTTTCCCTTGAAGATTGTTCACTAGAGTTTTGAGACTCTGAGTGAAAGCTTAAGGTTATTGGGGTTGTGAGCTCATCAGGCTACGCATGAGGAACCTCAACACTGATCAACGAAGTGATGGAAGTGGTTTACTCCTCAAGAGAAGTGGGAGCTCTAGTGTCCACTTCATCCTATGTGGGTAGGTATATGGGGGCATGCACAACCTGAGTAGTTTATGCAGGGGTTCGTTTGGATTTTTTTGAGTAGGTGAGGGTGATTTGAGGCTGTGTGAGTGGTTCAGATGTTAAAGTTGTGGATTCAACATTGGCTTGTGTTGCCAAGTTGTCACCTTGAGCAATGAGCTCTAAATTTTTTGGGACAAGGGCTGTTTCTACCCATGAGAAGCCGACAATATGCTTTCTCATTGTCTTGAAGATGTCGAGCTTTATCTGTCCCATTTTAAGAATATTACCTATTCCCATTAACCGTGAGCCCAGTTCATAGTTAAGAATGTGTTTAACATATCTAGGGAACATGTAATACTCTAAAGAGTCTAAGTTTGCAAGCAGATTAATATATACAAATTGAGAATACCTGAACTTGACCCCTTGAACCATTCCATAGGCTATATAGTAAAGGTCCTCTGGAATTTGATCCCAGCTTCCATGCTTGTTTGATAGACAGTGAATGACAACATGAAGGAGATACTTTCACTGGGAGCAGACCTTTTATTTCCTGAAGGTTCTTACTAAATAATCCCCTTTATAGCCCATCTGCTTGAAAGATTGGTTTACAATAGATTTTGGGAAGTACAATTCTCCCTCTTCATTATCAGCCTTATATGAGTGTTTATCGTGGCTGTAGTGATGAAAATTGTCCTGCCCTACACTGTGGTAGGCAATTCCTTCTCCCCATCCATAATAACCTCTTGGTTGGTCCTCTAAAACTTTAAAAGCTGGTCTTCATACATAGGAGGGTCTATGGTGAGGGAGGTGAAATAGTTTAATAAAGCTAAGAATCAGCAAAAATCTAAGAAACTAGGATCTTTCTCATATGGTAACAAAGCAATCTAATTGTGTTGTTTGTGTTGTTGTATGGAGAAATCAGGTTGGTTTCATGGATCAGGGTTGACCATTTTTAGTAGCTCTGTGATAAAGAAAGGTAATAACAAAGGCGGTTTGTGGGTGAATTTAGGTTAGGAAGATTGCAAATGAAGAAGAAAATGAAAGAGGGGGAACTGTTAAAGGTATATTTATATGAACTAGATTTGAGACAAAGTTAATACGAAAGGATAAATTTTAAAATCTGGATGTCGGTCCCACCTCTAAAAAAGCACCCAAAAATGTAATTTTCTTGAAAGCCGAAAATCTTACGAAGTTAATTTGTATTTGAAAGTTTTATAAAAGCTTCCGAAACCAATTTGACTTCGGAAGGTTTTTCTTAGCTTGATGAAAATTTTGCTTCGGAAGAAAAATACTTATAGTATTTCTACTTCAGAGATATGTTTGGTTTCAGAAGATAATAAGTTTTATATGTAAGAGAATAAATCTTACGAGACTTAATTGATTTTGGAAGAAAATTTGTCCTAAAAAATAAGTACTTAGAAGCATATTTAAGCTTCAGAAGATATATCAGAATTTCTTCCGAAGGTAAGTCTCCTATGAGTAGTTATTAGATTTGAATACCTAATGTTCTTCCAAAGGCAACTTAATGTCTTCCATGAGAAAATACATATTAAATTTCCATAATTTTAAGGAATATCATTTGAAAAGTGTTCTTTCAAAGTAAATTGGGCTTATGTATGTGACGATATAGACAACTTAGAACACACATATTTAAAAATAATCTTGAGTTTTGTTTAATAAAAATCTACTCAAAGTTAATCATCCTAATAGCTGATACAAGATGCTTAAATCTTTACGTATCAAAAGCTTTTATGAACAGATAAGCATGTTATTCATTTGTGTTAACTTTGACTAGCTTTATCAACCCCTTTTCAAAATTCTCTCTAATCAAATGATACCTGATTTTGATGTGTTTTGTCCTTGAGTGTTGCACTAGATTCTCTATGATAGAGATAGCATTGTTGTTGTCTATATGGATGTGATTCTCTTTGAAGTTGAATCCATAGTCCAACATCTGATTCTAAATCCAAAGTACTTTAGCACAACAGTTAGCAACAGCAATGTATTCAGCTTCAGCAGTTGATGCAGACATACATGATTGCTTCTCGCATTGCCAAGAGACTATCCTTACACCAAAGAATTGACATCCCCTAGATGTAGACTTTGTAATCATATTGTAACCACCTTAGTCACTATCTGTATAAACATACAGATTGAAATTAGAATTCTTTAAATACCAAATGCCTACTTTTTAGAGCACCTTTGAGTTATCTTAGAATACTCTTGACAACAACTAGGTGTGACATCTTGGGGTTGGCTTGATATCTTGTATAAATACATAGGCCTGCTGGCTGTGAGGTACATAAGAGATCCAATCATATCCCTGTAAAGATGTTCATCTACACACTATCTCTCTAGATCAGGCCATAGATAGTGGTTTCTAGCTATGAGTGTCTTTACAACCTTACATTCAGTCAAGTTGAATCTTATGAGTATGTCTTCTACATACATTGACTGATTTATGAAGTTGTCATTATCAAACTCATTCACTTGAATTCCTAGAAAGAAATTAAGTTCCCCCATGGCACTCATTTCAAATCTATTTTTCATCATCTTCTCAAAGTTTTTGCAAAGCATTGGATTAGGTGACCCGTAGATAGCTTTGGATTAGGTGAACCATAGATAATGTCATCTACATAAACTTATACCAGCATCAAGTCATTCACTGTTCCTTTAATAAAGAGTGTTCCATCAATAGTACCCCTCTTATGGCCATGTTGACAGAGATACTGAGATAGTGTCTCATACCACTTTCTTATAGCCATCCTTGACAAAGTTTACCTTCTCAATGCTGAGCTTACAATTTGTGACCCTACCCCTTCCAGTGATGTAACCACGTGAATATCCACCAAAAGCAACTGGACCTCCATCAATTTTCTTAATGTTTTGAATCAAAGAGCCATTGCCTATTATGTGCTTGAATAGCCACTGTCAATGATCCATACATTTCCTTTGGTCTTTAGCTATTGTTGCCCAAAAAGATATGGTTAGTTACATTTAGAAAGCCAAGCTTTATTGGTTTTGGGCTTGTCAAAGTGAACTGAAGACAATGCAATAGTAATTGATCCTATGTGCAAGCTTTGAGGATCATCAACTGCTGTTGATGAAGAACTTTTAGTCACATGGTCTTTCTTTATCTTCCTCATCATCTTTGGAAGATTAGACTTGATCTTCAATAATTCATAAGTTTTGATGACTTTGGAAGATTTGGAAACTGTATTTTCGAAAGATCTTGCATCCACTGCAGCAGGCTTTAGTGCTTCAGAAGCATTCCTTTCTTCTGAGACCAAATTTTCTTCCGAAGGAAAGTTTTCACTTGTATTCTTCTTCACTTTGGAGCTTCCAAAAAAAATAATTTCCTTCCAAAGCTATCTTATTCTTTTTCTTCTCAGAAATCTTCTTCTTAGCCATATGGATAGTATTTTTGGGATTGTAGATGCAATCTGTAGCAAAATGAGAAGTACTACCACACATGATGCATTTAGTTGGCTTCGTTTTAAGAGTGTTCTTTTGAGTAGAAGGCTGAGCTTGATCACTTTCCACTTTCATCTTCATCTTCACAGATGATGCAGTAGACTTCCTAGAGTAAGGCTTACTCTTGAAACTGGATGGTTCAAGCTGTGTAGCAGTGGTGCACAGCTGATCAGTCTTCTTTTCTTCACAGGGATGAGTTGGACATGAACTAAGAATCCTGGTACTAGAGTCTATACTTGAGTCTTCAGCCTTTACTACTTCAAATCCTATAGAGTTAAAAACTTGTTTCTGCTTGGTGTTGAAGGTGACCTTGATCTCTTGAACCTTTTTTGACTTTCTCTTGGCTGCTCTGATCAAGTTCTTCCTTTTGGACTTGATCATCCTTGGTTCTTTCCTCTCCTAGGAGAATAGTGACCCTTCTTAGGATGATCTCCTTCACTCACCTCAGATCCATCCTTCACTTGATCTCCTTCACTCATCTCAGATCCACCCTTCACTATCTCCTATTCATCTTCATCCTCTTCTTGAATGGGGTCTATGAGGGGAAGCTTATCTTGACAAGTTTCACATATTGGAGATCTTACAGATAGTGAAGCGTGTGGAGGATCTATCTCAGTAGATCCCAGTTCCTGCTTATTCTGATAACAAATCTTTACATGCAAAGATGAGAATATAATGTTCTTGAAGGTCTCTTTTTTAAGAATATATTTTTCTGCCCTAGCTTTGCTGATCACAACTCTGTCTGGCATTAAGTTAACTTAGTAATAAGGTCTTTGATTTTAGTCCTGTAGTTTGTGTGCTCATGCTTAAGAGTTGAAATGGTTTTCTCTAGATCTTCTATTTTAAGTTTATAATAATTTTCAGCTCTTTTAAAATAAGCTTTTAAGATGTTTAAGGACTCAAGGTCATATCTCATTTTCAAGTTATAGGACCTGCATCTATTAACTTTAGCAATACATTTAGGAGTACAAAGATGTTCTAAGACCTTTCCTTCTTCATGGTCAGCCATCAGTGCTTGGTTTGCAGAAACATTTTCAACCTGAAAGCTCCAGTCAAAGCCTACTTCTTTAGCAATAACTACAACTTGCTACTTGGGCTTCTCAATTTGTGTAGCTCCATCAATGTAGTTTGGTCTAGATTATGCTTGGCCGCCATTTATGCTTGGTTCCTTGCACTTCTTAGCAAAGTGTCCTATTTGGTTATAGTTGTAACACTTCACCTTGCTTTTATCCAGCCCAAACTTTCCATTGGTTGCATTCCTAAAAAACTTCCTGCATCTTCTCTTGTAGAACTTCTTGGCCCTGTAAGTGAGAAGAGCTATTTGCTGGACTATCTCCATGTACTCCAGATCATCTGGATAGATACCGTCCAAGTCTTTAAGAATGAATAGAAAGTTGTCACTTCTTTCATTAGCAGACACAAAGGCTTGAGAAGAGCTTGTCTTTTGAAATGGACTTCCTTGGATATAGCTCTTCCTTAGTGTCTCCAGGAAGGTGATAAAATGACCCTTTTATGAGTTTTTAGGGTAGCAGAAGAGATGATGCTATGGTTCTTTGCAATACCTTTTAACCACATGATGCGCTGAACTCTGCTGATTGTTAGAAGAGTTTCCAGATGGATTTTGCATGTTCATCTTCATTTGGTATCCACTGAGAATACCATACAACTCTATGAGAGTAAGAGTCTTGAGGTTTTTAGTTCTCTTAATCACCAGACAATAGTGAGTGCATTGTCTAGGAATAGAGTACATAAACTTTCTCATAATGTCCCTGTTCTCAAGATTTACTCCAACATCCATTATAGTATCCACAATCTCAACATACCTGAAGTATTGTTGAGTCGTGGTTTCACATGTCTTGTAGGTGAAGTTTTCAAACTACTGCTTTAAGAGTTCTTTCTTGTTCTCTTTTGCTTCATTAAACCCATCATACATAAGCTTCAGTGCATCCTATAGTTGCTTTGTAGTTTTGCACTTCTTGAAGACTTTGTACATAGAGTTTGTAAGAGCAGTTTGGAGGGAGGTCATGGCCTTTGAATTTATATCAATCTTCTTCCAGTATTCTTTTAAGTAGTCAGCCACTTCCTTAGGTATCATGCCACCACCAGCAGCAGCTGAAGTGATGCATGGAACATGAGGTCCTGAGACCACAGATCCCCACATCTTTCTATCTTGAGAATTAATAAAGCTTTCCATTCTTTGGAACCAAGTATCAAAGTAATTAGAAGTGATAAGTGGAGATTTTATCATGGTACCGGTTTCTATATCAGCCATGGTAAGAGCTGCCTTTGAGTTGTTAAGTATTTTATGAAACTGAAGGGATTTAAGATGGAGATCTTACAATCAAGTGATTAAAATGCTTTGATACCACTTGCAGGATAGTGGATGGGGGTCAATGTAACAATATCACAGTGAGTAAAGACTTAGAACGCTTAACAGATCAAATAGGAAACCCAGTTTTTATCGATGATATTGAGAACACAAATATATATGGGTCAGAACAGGGACGAGAACAAGAACAAGATAATATTCGTTTTTTAGAATAATGTATATCAAATTTTATTAGAAGTGTTGCAAAAGCATTCCAATAAAGACAAGTACTTGAGACACTTTATACTACATCCTACAGCTGACTATACTTTGAAAGCAAGCTGAAAACACTGATCTAGACAACAAGATCAATATATAGTCAAAAGACAGATTGGCTTTTGACTTTTGACTATTACATGCGATAGCTCACATCCTAATATATTACAAAAATGATAAAAGTACAAAAGTAGAAATTTACAGATCAACGATCTTAATCTATAGTTGACAAAAGTGTGGACATTTTCACCAACTTATCTAAGCTGGTGAGTCTTCAGAGATGATAGCAAAAAGTAGTTCAGGTTTTGTCAAAAGGTGATCAGAGAAAGCACGTATTCTTTGTCTTCGGAAGAAATCAGTGTTTGGCTTTGGAAGACTTTGTCTCTGAAGTTTCGGAAGACTTTATATTTGGCTTCGGAAGATATGGTCATTTGGCTTCGGAAGATTTTATACTTAGCATATTTCACTGAGTTGTATAAAATCTTACGAAGTAACTTCCTTGTATTTCATGCATGCATGCTGAGAGATCTTTGGTTGCATCAACCTTTAAGTGTAATCCTTACAAAACATTATGTAATCATGTCTATACAGAAGTTGATTAGAGTCATTTGCATCGGTTTGGGTCCTAGTTTTGACGCCAATAAACACCAAATATAACTACCATGTAACCGTCATATATATGTAAGGGTATGTATACCCCATACTATATGACATTTGACAAGGTGTATGCAATTTCCATTTCGTATTTTACTATTCATATCAATCTGTGTGTGTGCAGTGTATGTGCCTTTGTTCATTTGTGTAGGTTGACAAAGGCACATACACTTGTGTAGGTTGACATTTGTGTAGGTTGACACCCTTCCGCCATCTCTTAGCAGATCCTTAAAAAATCATTTGTGTAGGTTGACACCCTTCCGCCATCTCTAGGTCCGCACTTGATTAAATATACAAGTATAAGTAGGTTGATCACCAACTTATAATATTATCAACAATCTGTTTTCCTTAATAATATAGTGTCACACATTTAAGATAACACAATTTAATAAAACATTTTAAATTCTACCCACTAGCATAGGGAACAAAGTACGTGGGGACTTAAAATTAAATGTATAGGATAGCGTTAGAAATAATTCCCAAATTAATATTCCTCTGAGGCATATATACCTAAACATATATCCTTTTATTATAAGCAAATACCCATTTGCCAAAATCCTCAACTTCACACAATTTCCTCCACATCATGATGCTTACAATTCATTCTTTATTCTTCATTCATCCTCAACTGCAGCCTCTTGTAGCCAAAATGTCTTTATTTGACAAAATCATCTTCTATGTTAGCTCTCTTTCTCTCTCTCTCTCAATATATGTTTGTGCATGTGTTTTTATGTGTGTTTAATTATGCAGTAGTGCAATATGATCCATAAAGATGTTGATAAATAAGAATCAACAAGAGTTTGGGTTCGTGTATGTTTAGACAAAACACTGAAAATCTCTAGAGTTCTTAATATGAATATTTTGTTATGTAGTGTGGGTGTTATGATCATTCAAGCATTTGAAATATTCAAATTAAAGTTACCTGAAGCATACATGTTCCTAAAATGTCCGGCGAGTAAATGATTATGTTATCATCATTTATAACCAGAGTAATACTATAACTTATATAATTCTCCCTTGAATTATAGAATTATATTGTTCATCCATGTTTAATAATATAATTTATAGAACTAACAGATGTTCTAACTTTTTAGGACAACTGGAACGAAGATATATGTGAAAAATTGGTGATTTTGTTACTCTTGCAGATTGTGCATATGATGGACAAGTTTGATTTATGGCATAGGCTACCGGTGTTAATGGGGCTTGGTTATTTGGCTATGAGAAGACACTTGCACCGGAGATACAATCTACTACATGTTGGGACAATTAATGGAAGTAAATATGATGTTCAACAGTATACTTATCGCACGGCTGATGGCAAGTGTAACCATCCAACAGATGATATTATAGGCAGTCAAGGAACATTTTTCGGTCGTAATATGCCTCCATCAACTTCAAAGTTCGGGGTAAGATCCATAAAGTGATCATATAAAAAATTTTAAGTTATCTTGCATCATTTTATAATTATTAGAAAATATGAATAAAATTCAGAAATACATCCCTTTTATATTAATGGTTTCTAATTATTAGTAAACATAAATAAAACTTACAACAGACACAATGTTCCTGGTGGGTGGATTGAAGGTTGTGTAGGACTCTCTTTCCTCCACTTTCTCATTTCTTTTTGTCTTTAATAACATATTTGTTAAACAAAATGAATTGGTTTTTTTCTTTCATATTTCTTTTATCATTATTCAGAATAATTATTACTAAATATTTTAGAACTAGCGTGATATAGCGCGCGTTGCTGCGGATCGTTTTTGAAAACCGAACGTAGATAATAAAAAACATTGTGATAGTGTGTTCGGGAGTTAAGAAAAAGCCAGATCGTAAACTTATTTCTTATTAGTATAGTTAGAAATCATGAAAATGTTACGTCATGATATACCGCGTGTTGTTGCAGATCGTCTTTGAGAACTGAACGTAGATAATAAAAAACACACCATGATAGTATGTTTGGGAGTCACGAAAAGATAGATCGTAAACATGATGCTTATTAGTATAGTTAAAATCATGAAAATGTTACGTCATAAACTTGTTGTTTATCCATATGTAAAAGATAATGATAACTTTGTTAAATATCATAATTAATTAGAAAAGTAAATGATTTAAAAAGTTATGTAATTACTTAGTAAGATTTACTGAATTAGTTTACTTAAATGAAATAAGGAATAATTAAAATAAAAAAAGACAAGTTTGATAATTAATATTTAAGTGGATTTAATATTATATTATCTGATAAAAAAATTTAACTAAAACTATGTTCAAAAAATGGGAAAGAGGGCTCGAACCCAGGTTTTATGCAAATGGAAGAAGCTTGGAAGCCACTAGAGCAAAGTAAAATTTATTCATATTTCAAAATATATTATATTTAAAAAAACTAAAAAAAATCAACCCTCCCTTGATCACCGACATAAGAGATTAATAGTAATAGTAATAGTAATAGTAATTTAACCCTATGCGTTGTGGTAAGTTATTTTCTCCGTAAACCCTGAGCGACCAGCTTTGACTATATAAAAATATTAAAATTACTATAAAAGATATCATATTAAACTTATTTAAACACTAAAATATTAATTCTTAAAACCTTTTGATCCTAGTTTTATTTTCTTATTTTTTATATTAAAAATATTTAACATATAAAAACTTATTTCAGTAAATTAGTGACATGTAAAAATTATATTATTACACTTAATTATATAAGAAAGGTTCAAATAAAAATTTTCTAAAACTAAAAAGTCTAAAAAGTAATCTCAACCATCCATATTTTTAAACAATGGTTGAGATCAAATTGTAAGATGGATATTTTGTAATAGACACTTTTGTTGTTTTTTTTTGCAAGTTCCCCTATTTTTATAAAAGTTCATAACTTTTATATACGACATTTTTTTTATAAAAATTACACCATAAAAATGAGCGTTTATTTATCTTTAAAACGATTACAATATTATTATATAAAAAATAAAAAAATAATGTTTTTAAGCTCATATCTCGTCATTGTGTCTTTAGTGCAGTTTATTGTGTCTTTTAATTAGTTATTGTGTTAATTTTGAATACTTTTGAGTTTTTTTCTAAAATGATGAATTTTTAAAAATATAATGATTGTATAACATTGCTGTGTATCTCTAATATGTAAAATACAATAATAAATTATATCATTGTGTCTTCTAATTGTAAAACACAATGATAGATAACAAGTTTATAATCTACATAAACAATGACAAAAATAATACAAAATAATCTAAAACTTAAAACACAATAATTAACACACATAATAAATGATGTAAACTATATGTACAGTGAACTGATATTTGACACAATGAACGTATAAGACACAATGAGTTGACGCATTTGACACAATGACGAAAATGTCATTCTCTTTAAAAAAATAAAATGATGCGTGTCAAACACACAATACTTCTTAGGATTTTTAGATTAAACATCCTTTTTATATAACCCTACCCTAATTATATAATAAAAACATATATCTTTGAAACTATAAGATGTAAATATTATCTTGTAACTTTGAGAGAAGCTCAAAATTAGTTCATTAAATAATTACGACTACAAACATAAAGTATTACTTTATAAAATTTAGCTAAATAATAATACATAGATGCTAAGATTAGTTTAGAGTTAATTGTGCTTTCGATATCCTTTAAGTTTATAACAAATTTTATGTTTTTTTTAAAGTAAGAAAATTATAGTAAACATTTTTGACGTTTGAAAAAACTTGCACGCTTCGTACTTTTCATTAACAAACGTCAATTTTGTCCATCAAATGTGACAATGTGTGTGTATCTATTTATTATAATAAAATAGTAACTTGGTATGACACGTGTCACCATCATAATTCTTCTGACCAAAATTTTCCCGCCTCTCTTTCCTATTAAATAATTACCTTAATTACTAATAATATTATTTAATATTTTTTGAGATTAAAATATTTTTTTATAAATTAAGAAAAATATTTGTTACTAATGTTATTTCAAAATAAATAAATTTTTATAAGTAATATTTTTTTCTAAAATATCAAACTTGTTAAAAATATGATATATTATAAAATTACTATTTTTAAAAAGTAAATTATTTAAAAACTAAAAATAATTTAATTTAGGAGTTATGATAATAAAATATTTTAAAAAATGATATTTTTATACGGTTTGTTTTAGAACAAAATATTATTTTAAAAAAAAATTAAAAACAAAGTTATAAAATGTTGATATCACTGTTTTATTACTTATAGTACTTACTTATACGTAATTTCAATCATATCATATTTTAAAATATCATTTTATTTTCCATAAATTTTATTATATTAACATTTTATTTATTCAACCCGTGTAATACACAGGTTTTCTAAAACTAGTGTATATATAAAAAGATAACATATTAACTCACACTCACACACACTCTATCTCTCTATATATGTGTGTGTATGTATATCTACTTCACTCTACACAAAAGCAACCACCATCAGCCACCACCGTCTCCAACTACCTCCAGCCATCTCTGCTGCAATCTTCACCACAGGTTACCATCTCTTCTACAATCTTTAGAACCTTCACCCACGGTTAGCGTCACCGTCATTGCCGCCACTGTTTTCGTTTTCTTTATCGTGATTCTTTTCTTCTTATCAACATCATCGTCATCTTCTCAATCCTCACCTCATAACTCGATCCAACAAATCTCCTTCACCTCTCCTTCAATCATGATTCCGGTTGTTTTGCTGCCGGAACAGACCGTGGCTTCCACATCTACAAAGTCATGATTTGGGACGTCCATCAAAGCCGTTGCATCGGCTAATTGTCGTTCCGATCAGAGGTTAAGTCTGTGTGTCTCAGGAAAGATCGAATTTTTGTGTTTATATATATATATGTTTATAATATTGCGAATTTGAAGCTTCCGCAACAGATAGATACGTTTACAAACCTAAGGGATTACGGAGGTTTCTCATCTTTATGGATCATTGTTGTTGGTGGTGCACTATGTCTCCAAACAGACCATGTTTATAATGGCTCGTGATTCAAGGATTGTGTGTCTTGCTCTCACTACCGGTGGAACATCATAAGGGGGTGCTGGTGGTTTCCAATTTGGATTTTAGGGAGGATAGGAGGGTGAAGAGGGAAGAAAGGAGAATGAGAGGTGTGTGTTATATTTATTTATTTATTAATTGAGGCATAAAGATCAATTTACCTTTCATTCAAGGCACATGATCATAGTTAATGAACAAAATTGACGTCCATTAGAATAAAGAATAAAAGCTTAAGCTTTTTTAAAACGAAAAGAACTTTTACAGTAATTTCTTTCATTTAAGAACGAAATCTGAAATTTGTTATAACCCTAAAAAAAGAAAAGTATAATTTACTCATTAGTTTATTAATTATCCGTTATTTTCTGTCATTTAAATTAGTATTAACTTTTTATTTATTTTATTAATTTTTGTACAATAAATTATATTTTTTTAAGATTTCAGTCCAAAAATTATTTTTTTATTTTTATAGAAATTATTAGATTAAAGAATACATTTATTTTATAATGTTATTAAAATTATAATTCTTTGTTCTTTAAAAAAACTAGTGTTTTGTCCCGTGCGTGCGTTGCACGAGTGAGGGACAGGATAAAGCGAGGCTTAGATATATACATAGTTTCTAGTTATCGCTTTCTTATCATCATAGTCGTATTTGAGACCGACAGGATAAATCAAGACTCATATAAACGCATATTATCTAATTATCGTGTTTTTACAATCATAGCCATGTTTTGCAAATAAAGTAGTCATAAATTTATTAGTACTATAATATGATAGTTTTAAACTAAAACGCTTGAAGCGATCGTTCTTCTTGGCTGCAAACATTGTGTTTACCGTGCTATGACAACGAACCGATCTTTTTTTTTTTTTTTGACATCATCATCGCCTCAAGAGTGAAGCACAACCAAGATTTGCAAGAAATGGGTTCTATCATTACCAACCAAACAACATAATCATAATCAACTTGGTAATGTCTTGGTAATGTCTTAGTAATGTCTTAGATGAACCAAGGCTAGTCATTGTCAGCAGCATCACTAGTACTAACAAGGAGTGAACAAAAATCCAATCGATCATAATACCAAATAAGGGCATATAAAACGTAAAATATGATCGAAGAAAAAATAGAAAAATATAGCAGCCACAAAAGAGGTGAAACAAAATGACAAAACAACCTAGAAAGGCCAACTATCACGAGTGGAAGGCAGCACCAAGCAAACACAGGCCGACCAGCATAACACCGACAACAACATGCATGATGCATGGTGTCACATTCCATGATTTAAAGGCATGCATGATTTTTCTTCGTAATCATACATCACAGCTAGCTTAAAGGGGCACAAACACACATGCATGTACGGCCATGTTCCGCCGACTCGACCTCAATTGTAAACGGGAGGCGGAGCCGGCGGGCGTCATCTCCAGCACCAGCGCAACCTAGATCTTCTACCTCAACCGTACGTAAACAGCTGGAAGTGAAGCCGGCCGGCCTCGTCTCCATTGCCGGCCATCGCAAGCCACCACGGTGACCAGACCAGCCACTACAGCTATTGCAACGTACCGGCAAAATTATGAAAAACAAAAACCTAGCTAGCTAGTAAAAACGGGAATGGACATGCACAGGCGGCCGGGGAGTTGTTTAAAATACAAACTATCACAAATGATCACCATGGTGGCCGCAACGGCCACAGGGCCATTGCCACCGAAAAAATCACGCAGATCGAGATCAAACTCCTCTATGTAGAAGAAAGAACAAATTAAAACACCCATAAAAACCCTTAATTATAACAGGGAATTGAAACCGATCGATCTGCATATGAGAGTACGTTGTACAAAACGTAAAAAGCAATGAACATCACTCTACCGCCACCACAACCATCACCAACCCACCATCCTTTTAATTCACTCTCTATGTCTCTATCTTTATGTTGGAGAGGGTGGCGGGTTTATCAAAGGAAGAACACGTCCCAATGCAACATATATAATAATGACCATAGATGTTAATTTTATGACCCTGATTTCACATTTTACTATTCTTCACTTTGGTTTGGTTTTTTAAACAAACAAACATACTCATTATCTCACACTAAATATGGTCTGGAAAGATAATTATCTAAACATATTTAATAAACTATTTATTAAATTTGAACAAATATTATCCAGAAACTTAAATAAAAATAAGCTTACAACATTATAAAACGAGGAAAATGTATTAGAAAAGTTGAAAAAAAAGAGTTAAAAGAAACTAATTGTAACGAGGAAAATGTATTAATTTAGGATAGTTAAAAATATGAAAAAAAAGATAAAAGAAAATATTTTATGGCAATCTATCTATTATAATAAAATAAGATTTTGGCTGGACATGTATTTGTACAATTCTAGACTACCTAATCTACCTAATTTTAATTTTAATCTATCTATTATATCTACACATTGTATATGTGTGTGTTTTATGTCTTTAATGTCAAGAAAGACATTAACGGTTATATACTTATATCTCATTGTTCACGTTTTTATAAGAATCCTAGGTAACATAAACCAAATTGAACTAATATTTGCTTAGTCAAGAATGTTAATTTTTAAGTAATATTTGGTCAAATGAATTTTAAGAGAAATTTTCATTAATATAGTTGAAGAAAAAAGTGTTTATGGCCTGGCTTGTTTTAGTATATTTGCATGGAGAAACTGTATATTATAGCTAGGTTTGGAAACTGATTTATCTTTCAAACTTGAAAAGTTAATGGAGCCTCATCCATCAGTGGTGGCGACAAAGTTACTTGAAAGAAGGAAATTTGCTGACTGCGGGAAGCAATTCAACATGATAGCTTGCTCTTGGTTACAATTCATGATTCATGACTGGATTGATCATATGGAGGATACCCATCAGGTCACCTAACTTGTTAAATTTAACTAGCTAGCTAGCTAAGGTTGTAATTAAATCACTACTAGAAAATTGAGTAATTTGCTACGCATATTTGCGTCGCTCATACGTAGCAAACAACCATTTGCGACGCAATTGCGACGCACATGTTGTGTAGCAAAAACCCTCGTCGCAAAATCATTTGTGACTCATTTGCTACGGGTGTTGCAACGAATTTGTGACACAAAATTGGCGTTAGAATTTTGCTACACATTTGCTACGCACACTCTTAATTATTATTATTACTATATTTTAATTAATTATATTTACTTTGCTACGCATTTGTGACAACACATATTTTAATTAAAATTTTAAACTTTCAACGCAATAGCGACACATCATTGAATTACTCTTTGCTACATACTTGTGACGCATTATTTGAGACACATTTGCTACGCAATTTGTTAAAAATGTAACAATTAATAAAATAGAAAAATCCATATCGTTTACTAATAATATTAACAAGCCTGATAAAAAAATAATAACAAAACCAATAAAACCACAAATCAAATAACCTAAATTAGAAAAAAAAAATCACACACTACAACCAAAGTTAAATATCATAACCCATAACTAGTATCTAAAATAATATCTAACAATTACTACTAATTACTATGAGGTTGATAACTTTTCATAAAACCTTCAAGGTTCTTTTGCATCACTTGCCTCTCGTCCTCCCTGCATTTCCTGTCAGCTTCACGTTGAGCTTGTAGTGCGTCCTCGAATGCTTTCCTATCAGCTTCACGTTGAGCTTGAAGTCGTGCTTCAAGAGCTTTAAATCGAGTCTCAGAATCTTGAATTTGATTTTCCAAAGCTAGGATCTAAAATAATAGTAAAAACATATATAAATAAACAATAGACAAATTGGATCACCCATTAAGTCTTCTAACAATGTAATAAAAGGGGTCAACTTAGATGTATATACAATTGTCATAATTGAATTTGAGTAGAATATAAAACATGATTCAACGGTGATGACTAGTTAATAATTTAATAATTTGATCATCTAAATATATAAAACTAAAGCAAGAATTAACTCCAACCTCAAGTTAAACAATATGATATAAGATATCAATATCTTCCAGAATGAAAAATGAGAATTGATTACAAATTTGATGTACTAGCTTTTAACATATCAAGGTGTGTTTAGTGAATCTATCTAATCCTAGACTATTAATGGTTATATTTGCAGCACATTTAAGGAAATAGAACAATTATAGTTCAACCAAAATACAACCAATTTTAAATATAAATACATAGAATCAACCAAAATTTCCAACTTCATATTCACAACAGATTGGTATGATTACTTGAGATGGGTTTTGTCAAACGTTTTGTTAGCTATGCAGGTGGAAGAACCTAAAATTTCTAAGTCCAGTAATTAAATAATTCTAACAAACACGTTTGATCCAATTCTAAAAAGTCAACAAAGGAAAAGTCAACTATAATATACAAGTGCACTACTATGTTTTAAGATATATGTTTGTTATTCAAATGGTTATATTAAAGTCCGACAGTATGAAAGGTCAAAATATAATACCTTATCATGAGATGGTCCAACATTAAAAGATGAGGTTGGGGTGCCAGTCATCAGGTAATTTATATCTGTAGATCCTATCCCGAATACGCGAGACGTACTACCTCTGGTCTGCACACGCTTCCAGACATTAATGTCATCCTCGGTGAATTCTGGTCCGTGCAACTCCTTCATATCTTTCAAGTATTCCCCCTAGAATTTTTCAAAATAACATGAATTGGTATAAAGCATTTCAATCATTAGGGGCCAAAATAAAACTTCTAAAACTACACTATAGCAAAGGGTTTATAAATAAGATATAATGTTACTATTGTAAATGTTAATAGAGTAGTTATATAAAAAGAATAGTGATAACTCACATATATTTCTTCAGCTCGACCTGTACAGAAATCCATCCCCTCCAAGTTATTTATTTCAAGCTCTCCCGCCTTGAGTCTTGCTTTGGACTCTTTTGTGAGGTGAGTTTCGAGAAAGACTTCTCTAAAACTAGGTTCTCTACCCAGTTTAGTTTTCTATATAGAAATAGAATTTTGTTAATAAATACTAAAGTAAAAATAATGAATAATTGTTATAATATAATTATCTTACCAGTCGAGTTCGATGCTCATCAAATCCTAATGACCCGCCAGTATGCCGAGATCTCTTGCCAGTGCTATCGGCGCTCGCGCGGTTTTTAGTCCCGCTCTCAGACTTCTTTGTCCAATCATTTTTTCCCCAAATTTGTAGAGAATAAAACAACACACGCATATATAAATAAGATAGTAAAATTTATAAAAATAATATTATATTTAGTCTTTTACCTTACACATATCACGCCATATGTTAACATGGATATGTGATGTGTGCTAGACTACCTAAATAAAACTAACAAAAATTGATTCTAAACTAGACATTGAAAAGCTTTAAATTTATAAAACTAAGACTAAGACTCGATCCTAAGCAACACAACCGGCAGTGTACCGGTCAATTGCAGAATAGCTTTAAAGTCCGAGTTATCGAACCCAAAGATTTCTGTATGGAAAACGTAAATTAAACTTACCTAAGACTCGACTAAAAATACTAAATGAAAGTAAATGGGGGGTTTGTTTTAAATTACTTTAAAAGAACTAAGACTGGATAGAAAACAAGGAATTGACTAGATTTAAATCGGGAGAAGAAAACACTACCTAGGCAAGAATCCTATACATGTTTTGGCTTTTCTTCTAACGGTTTTGGAAATACTTGTGTAACCGGGATCTGAAGATACTAACTTAAAAGGGACCTAGAGAAACCTCAACACTTTCAAGGGAAGCAACTAGATTGACCTAATAAGCCGATAAAACACCGGTTTGTGGATTACCCTCACAGGTCCTCCAACTAAGCTAAAGACACACCCGAAAGACACTCTACCTCAAGGCGCGAATGTCACAATACCTAAAGGTAAGGGGATAGACCTGGAATGCCTAATCAGACTCAGGAAACTATGATATGAAAGGGAAACTAGACCGAACTCCTCACAGAGACTCTAATCTAGCAATCAATCACACAAGACAACCTGATAATCTATTAACCTCACAGTATTAAGATTAGTTGCATATTTAGTTAGTCCAATTCAAGATAAATCACTTCAATGACTCAATACGTCTACCAAATCATCTAGAAACCGCAAACCCTAGGCAAACGATCTAGCATGCATCCATTATATGAAAGACATTCATCAAGACACACGTGAAGCAATAAACCAATCACAAGAACAGATCTAAATACACGTACACAACTGATCATGCAAACCAAATCATTATCATTAACTTTAAACACTAGTACAATCCAAAAACCGAAAGAATACTAAGTTAAACATGCATATTCATCAAAACCTAGGTAGCTACAGAAGTTTAGCCTCTAAACATGATCAAAGCATAAGTATAAGTCATGAAAGAAGTCATTGATTACAAAGGAATTAAAACTACGAAGAGAAACGTAAAAACCGGGACGATTAGGTCTTCGATTCTTCAATTCCTAGCTCCAAATCTCCAATCCTTTGCTTCTTGGTGTGGAAATCGCCTCTTTGATCGTCTGGAAGTCGGGGCTCTCCTTGTAGAATGTGTTAAACATTTTATTTAAATGTAAAAATTAGGGTTTGGCCGCGTTCTCTCTCTTCGCGCAGCGCGTACAGTATAACAAAGCTGGGAGCGTACCGCTAAGGGACAAAATAGTCGGGGGCCGCGATCTCTCTCTTCACGCATCGCGTACATAGTGGGTAGCCGTGCGCGCAGCGCGAAGACCCTATTTCTCTGCAATTTTTCTTTATTTTTCAAGTTTAACAACTTGCAACTCCTTCACTTGTCCAATGCCCTCGTTCCGACTCGTTTTCCATTCCTTCCTGCATCCAAACACCTACAAATGACAAATAACGAAAACATTAACTTATTCTAATAAAATTAAACACAATAGACGAATAACGACTCAAAACCCGATTCTAAAAACATATGTGTTTTGCAACACATCAATATGACTAGGTGGAAACTCACTAATTATACTGAACCGCCTAGGATCTTTTTCCTCGATAACACGTCCGGCCTTCTAATATAGGTAGCATTATTAATTTGTAATGAAACTAGTTTTATCTAAATGCTCCAACTAATCAACCCATCACTAAAGAAAAAGTTACAACTTCATAATCTTACCAGATAGGTTATATTCCTTGATTCGATTCATGTGTAAAGTTTTCTAAACATAATTTCTCTGGTAATTGATTTTCGGTATTTAGATGAAGTGATCATAGTCATTATTCTAATATAAATAAGGAGTTTCGATAACGAAAGTAACTTATCCAATTATCCAAGATGATTAAAACACAATCCTATACACCACTTTAGTGTCTTATCATCAAACAAACTATCATCAGAGTACTCTTAAATCACTATAAAACCATCCTATTTGTATATATGAATCATTGGCCATTCAGCCCTTGAGTTGTCAAATTTGCTTGCTTGTTTTGCTTCCTAACAATGAATGTATGCTATTGCTTTTAGTAGTTTTATAAGCTATTGATATATATTGGGTTGTTAATATTGATATTTGTAGGAACAATATTTCTCTACTTGATATTAGTACTACTATTTGGCCACTTCTTACACCATCAATAGAAATATGGGTATATATCGCAAAAAAACAAATGAATATAAACATAAATAAACTAGAACTGCTGGTCGGCCAAACCATAATGTTTATCATCAACCACAAATTGAAAAAACAAGCAACAACTACATATAAGCACATGTAGCTATGAAATACGTTAGAAACAATTCAAAAACACAAACATGAGCAATGTTCATAACTTCTTCAACAGAGAATAGAAACATAGCAAGCATCTTGCATCCACCAAGGCGCACAGGCGCACGTTCCGTCAAAAATTTCAGTCAAACCTGGTCTGAATTCTGAAACGTCTATAAATGTCCTACACCATGTCTAAACTAGCCTAGAACATGTCTAAAACCCCTAAAAATAACATGTTTATATTGGGTGTCTTGCTTAAAAAACTCAAGACTCACCCTTTGCGCCTCGAGTGCACCTAGCGCCTTCGACTACATATCATAGAACTTATTAGAGAGTTTACGCTTACAGGCACCTCTTTGGCTCTGCAAGTCTCCATAAACCCTAACTTCTAAATTCACAAAATGTGGGTCGATGACAACAATTTGTATTCACAGACCTATTCTATTCTAAAAATCATACAAGCATCTAAGCTTCTTCAACAATCTAGGTATAGGTATCATATTAATCATAAAAAATTAAAACAAAGAGTCATTCAAAATAGGTGATTTCGAAGACACATAAAAAGAGAATAGAGAAAAGGAAACTTGCAGATTGAATCAAAATGAAGAAATAGAACATTGAATGATTCGTTGAAGATCCCCCAAATATATTTTTAACAGAGAAACTCAAATATTCATAGTATATTGTACACAATGGTAGGGATTCCAAGCTCAATTCAGTTTATTACTCGTAACATAAATCTAAAAGCAAATCGATTACACAAGAAGGAGACTTACCACTTGAGGCTTGTATGATCGATCAAACTCAAGTTGAAGACCCCAAACTTGAAAAGGAACATAAGTTTGAATGTATATACAAGAAAGAGGCATGATTCAGTTGTATATGTTCGATCGGCGGTTTTCTCTGGAGGTGAGGAACCGAAACAGAGAACTTTGGGGAACTAGTTTAGTATTATTTATATTTCCTATCTTAAAACGTTAGTATAGATTAGAATAATAGATTAGGCTTAGGTAGGTTTGATAAAATTCAAACATAAAGATATGGTTTCGACCAATGTTTTTAAAACCGGACCGGATAGTGAACCGGACGCCTTACCGGTTCACTGGTCGGACCGGTTCAAACGGTCGGACCGTATATAAGAACCGGATAAAATTATAATTTTTTTTATAAATATAAATTACAAAAAAATTAAAATTATAAAAAAAACGGTTCGACCGGTCCGGTTCCCGGTTCAACCGGTCCGGTTCCCGGTTCGACCGGTCTGACCATTGGTTCAACATTAAAACGGTTTTAAGCATCGAACCGGACCGGATTGGAGCCCGGTTCCCGGTCCTACCAGTTGGACCGACCGGTCCGGTCTGGTTTTCAAAACCATGGTTTCAACATTACAAATAGGCTGATTAGTTATTCAACTTGTTTTATTTATTTTAGCAATTTTCTTTTATTACGAAATTTTCATTCCTTTAAAAGGTTTCGCTTACATTGATTTGCACTTATATTTACTATTGTTTTTCCATACGATTTTGTCTAAAACGTTGACTATTTCGTTTAAAACAAATTTTTTAATCCGTAATAATAGATGTATCACAATTTTATAAAAATATCAAACCCAAGAGAGCCCGTTGCAACGCGTGATATCAAATTCTAGTTAATAATAATAGTACATACCAACATCCATATACATACAGACATACATACACATGAATGTATTAGGTCACTGGCAACCATCCAATTTTCTCTATTTTTTCGCGTGTGACACAATTCGTTATATAAGCTTTTTCATCCCCCCCGTTAGACTTAGTTTTCCTCGTTTTACATTTTGTGGTGCCACTTTTTCTCTGTTTCTCCATTTCCCCAATTTAGTTTTTAATTTGTGGGGGTGTGAAACGATGAATATTCACAAGGTTATAGCAAATTGGAAACGGGGGCATGCCATTCTCGGTCGGCCCTGGTTTTTCTTAGGATTACCCAGGCTTTTCCCCATGTCCACTCCGTCCCTCGTTAGTGTTGGTATATGTATGCTTGTGTATGTGTCTCAACATATACACAAAGCCATATACACATGGTTGTAATAATGCATGTTTAAAACTAATATTAACATGTATAATTGTGTGAAAGTAAAATATTTCAAGTATAATGAAGTTTTGCGATATATGGAACAAAAAAAACAACATTTGGCACATGAAAAATGAAAAAAATCTTATGTGGTTGTGGGAAATGCGTAGGAAACATGAAACAATTTGTTACGCATTTGTGACAAACCCTGTAATTAAAAGTTTTTTGTCTCAAATGTGTAGCAATTTGCTTCCCATTTATTACACATTTCATATAATATGTTTCTTTCTTTCGTTTTTTGTGTTAAAACATTGTATTATTTGTTTCATCTTTCGCATAATTTCAGTGTACAATCAATACATTTATTCACAAACTTATGTATGTTATACGTTTACGTACATACATGTGCACATCACAACTCGTTGCCGAGAACACATATTATATAATTATTTGAGCATCATGCGTTTATATATACCCAATTAAGCCACATAAACAAACAACACACACATACATACATACATACATACATACATACATACATACATACATACATACATACATACATACATACATACATACATACATACATACACACATACACACATACACACACACATACACACATACACACATACACACATACACACATGCACACATGCACACATGCACACATGCACACATGCACACATGCACACATGCACACATGCACACATGCACACATGCATACATACACGCATACATGCATACATACATACATGCATACATGCATACATACATACATACATACATACATACATACATACATGCATACATACATTATTATTATTATTATTATTATTATTATTATTATTATTTTTATTATTATTATTATTATCTGATCGTTTAATTATACAACAACTCTTAACAATAATAATATTATATATCAAATACCATAAACAAGTTATTCATATGGTAAAATAATTGTAATAACATCTACGTATAATAACAGTAATATTAATAGTAATTGTAATTGTTGTTGCACAAAAAATAGAATTTGTTAAATAATAATAATTTTATAATAATAATAGCGATAAGTAAATTTAATCACTTTGTGACTTATTTGTTATGCAAATTATGAACAATAAAATCATTCTGCTTCATATTTGCTACGCAATATGTATAGATTTTAGAAAAATACATATCGCGTAGCAAGTGTGTAGCCAGATGACTATATTATTATTATTATTGATATTATTTTATATTTATAATGTGTATAATTTAAAGTATTTTGCGACTCATTTGCCAAAAATCTTGAGTATCAGGTTCTGCGTAGCAATTGTGTCTCAAAGTACAAATTATTTATAATTAATGTATATTTTTTTATTCTGACATATTGATAAAATTTTAAAAAACTCAGTTTGCTACACATTTGTAACAAAATATTGTAAGAAAAATTAGGGTTTTTTTGGTGTGTAGCAATTCCATAGAAAAATATGGTTGCATTTATTTCGTCGCAATTTTGTCATAAATGCATAACAATTTGCGACAAAAAAAAGTGCGTAGCAAATTTTGCGTAGCAAAAACCATTGTTTTCTAGTAGTGAATCCACGTACATCCGAACCATGCTTGCTAGCTCGATCATGTATGTTAAGTTGTTGATTGTATATATAGTAGGTTGAAATTGTTGCTCCGGTTGAGGTGGCTGAGCAGTGTCCATTGAAGTCATTTAAGTTCTACAAGAGCAAACAAGTGATCTCTACATCATCGCTTCAAACAAAAACGGGTTTTCTTAATTTGAGAACACCATGGTGGTATGTTAAGTTACTAGCTAGCTAGGTACAATATTAAAATGCATTAATCGATCTGATCGATTTGAGCAGGGATGGAAGTGTGATATACGGAAATAATGAAGCTGGCATGCGAAAGGTAAGAGCCTATAAACAAGGAAAGTTGAAGGTTTCAAGAGATGGACTTCTTGAACACGATGAGAAAGGGATTCCTATATCAGGAGATGTTCGAAATTGTTGGGCAGGTTTCTCCCTCTTACAGGCTTTATTTGCCAAAGAGCACAATGTTATTTGTGACATGCTTAAGGTAAGTTCATCCCTGCTAACCAATGTTTTCAGAACCGGATCGGACGTCGAACCGGACGACTTACTGGTTTGGTGGTCGGACAGGTCGGACCGGATTTATATATGTAATTAAATATAAGTAATTTATATATGATTTATATATATATATTTTATAGTTATATATAAAACTTAACTATATTTGTATATCCGACGTACTAATTTATGGTTTAACACCCCGTTTTTACCCACAAAAATCAAAAAAAAAAAAATACCAAAACCGGTCCGAACCGGTCCGGTTTCCCGGTCCGACCAGCGGTTCGGGACGAACCGGCCGGTTCGACTAGCAACAAACGATTCACCGGTTCGACCAGCAACAAACGATTCACCCCAGACCGGACCGGACCAGACACCGAATCCCGGTCGAACCGGTCGGACCGGCCGGTCCGATCCGGTCTCAACAACATTACTGCTAACAACAATACAATAATGATAGCTAGTTTAATAATACATTTAGTTCTCTATGCAAATTACAACCCAATTGATCATCTTCTAAGGAATTTTGTTATTTTGATATAGTATAAAATTATGTTTTCCCTAATAATTTCTAATGATACTCATCTAAAAGAGATCTAAATTCACTTTTATAACATCAATTTTACTCAATACTAAAGTCCATCAAATATAGTGTGTGTATTTGATATAAGGAGACCGAAAAATGCCTAGGTCTTTTAATAAGTTTTTTTTTAATTGGATAAAAAGACAAAAAGGTAAACGAAATTGTGTGTTTAGATTTTAGAAAGGAATATATTTTACATGTCATAATTTATTAAGGATACAAGTTATATGTAAAATGAAAATTATATTGAATACAATAAATATAACAGAAATGAATTTGTTATATGGATAGGAGAAAATAAAAGTGCAATCAAATTCTAGAAATTAAGCTTAATCGGTTGTGCTGCAAAATTTCCATGTATTTGACCGATCACCTCAATTCCAAGTTTTCATAATTTTAGACATTTACTAAATAGATATTCAATTATATATAATACTAATTGTCAAACTTTTGTGTGCATCAACGTTTGTACCTTAAGTTTTATGGGTTGTATTTACTTTTTAGTTTTTTTAGCTTTTAATCTTTTTTACTTTTAACCTTAATACTTTTACATATTCTATAATTTAACTCCTATAATATTTCATTTTCAATTTTACCCCCTTATACTTTTCATATTTTACAAATTCTTCGTATTACGTTTCGTTTTAAATTTTACGAGTTAACATGCTGCAATGTGAACGTATGGTTTAACGCTTACGCTTTATTTTTCCCCTTTAACAGCCCGTCACAACGCACAGGTCCTAGATTGTAAGTTATTGTTTTTAATTGTTTACATTTCACGTACGCGGTTTAATGTTTATACGTCTACATTTCATTTGGTTTTTATATATTCTGTTTTTATTGTTTTAATACGAGTAGTTTCGGTGTTGATGGTTGTTGACGGTAGTGTGACGTTGTTGTTATTTGTCATGATTTTACGTCCTCTGCTACAACGCGGAGGGCTTAATACTAGTTTGGATACAAAAGTTAAGTAGCAAAGCTGGTTCGCTTTCTCACTTAAATATACAGTGCGAGTTCCATACATGCCCATCCGTTAGAGTAGTCTCTGGTAGCTTTGTTTTTTTTTTTCCTTTCCTTTTCTGTAAAAAGATTTAGGCCGGCCGAGGAAGAACCAAACTACTTAAGTTTTCCTCTTAAGCATTAAATCCAAAGCAATTGGCTTTTTTACCTACTAAATTTCAGTGCTTAATTAACATCAAAATTAAATCATTTATATTTTTAACCTTAAATTTGTAACGTCACTATATTAAGATCAAAGTAATATATAAACTTTCTTACCTTTTTTTTTCAAACAACAATCTATTTTACTCTTAAATATTACACCATCTACGGAAATATTACAACATCTACGAACAGACTAGAACCTTTGAACTTATGATTTTAAGATACATGCATTGAAATTATTTATTTAAATCAGTGTACAAACAATGACTCAGTTTAAACATTTTCAATAATTGCCTTATTAATTTAAGCGTATTTTTAAAACGATATCTATTAAATAATTAAGTTATAGTTGTCTGGTACTAAAACATTTTTGAATTGTAAGAGTTTAAAATACAAAGTGTATTTTTACAATAAAGTATGATAAAACACAATAAGTCAAAAAAATAACAAAAAATTATATCTCAGAATCTAAATCGAATTTCAAAAAAGTAATTCCGATCTTTTGTTCCCCTAGCCGTCCTCACTAAGAAAAAAATAAATGAAAATTTTTTTAAAAAACAAAATTGTTGTTTTTTATTGTGTCGATTATGAAAGACACAATTACGTCATTGTGTCATAAAAAGACACAATGAAATTTTTTTTTATTTTTTTCTGAAAGAGGACGACGAGAAAAACAGAGACTTCAAAGTATTTTTTTGAAATTCGATTTAGATTGTGAGATATAATTTTTTTGTAACTTTTTTTATCATTATTCTATATTCTCACACTTTGTAGCAAAAATACACTTTGTAGAATGATCTCATCCATACTCAAAAAACCCTAATATTTAATTATGACTTGCAACACAATTAGTGGTTCAAGGAGCTTACATTGTGATCATTTCCTGTAGGAGCATAATCCAGAATTCGATGACGAGAAACTATACCAGCATGCAAGATTGGTAACTTCAGCAATTATTGCTAAGATCCACACCATTGATTGGACTGTTGAACTTTTGAAGACTGATACCCTATTAGCAGCAATGAGAATCAATTGGTAAACAAGAATTTGTTCATACCTATCAATTGCACAACTAATTTCAAAATAAAGAAGCAAGAAAGATTGCACACAAGTTTTAGTTTAGAGGAGACTACTCCTCGATCACTCTCTGATATTATTAATAAATCACAAATTTTACGCAATAATCATAATACCAAATACTATCTTTAAAAACTATTTTAGTCCTTATCATGTAATACCCCATAATCATAAATTGTGCATATCATCCTTCGTACTAACGTTGGTTCTTTATCCTTGTACTGTGTAAAGTAAACCTCATATTTTCCCTCTACTTTGGTCATTAATGTACAAAATGTTTATGCTCATCGCATTTGAAACACCTTATGTGACTTTTATCCGGTTGAACTAATTACCATCTTAACGACCAAGTCTACTAACCCTATCATTATAAATTATGTTCCTTATTTCAATCTTACCATATATATACTAATTAATAATAATTTTAAGACACGATATCATTAGCTAAGAATAAAAAACCTAAACAACCAAAATCTAATCATATATACTTCAAACTAGACCCACCAAAACATTGACCCGTGACCCATTTTACCCGTGACCACAAACACCACTTGAACCATCAAAATACCTACACCTTTGCTTGTTTAAACGTTATTTTTAGTATAGCTATAGAACCAAGAAAAGAATTATTGCAGGTATGGTATGCTTGGGAAGAAAGTGAAGGATTTGTTTGGAAACATATTAGGACCTGAACTAAGTGGATTAGTTGGTTTAAAAAAGCCTCGAGATCATGGAGTCCCCTATTCTTTGACGGAGGAGTTCGTAAGCGTCTACAGAATGCACTCAACCCTGCCGGACAAAATAATTCTTCGGGACATCGATTGTATACATAGATCCAGCCCACCAGTTCAACAAAAGTAGTATTCTTAATTTGTTATATTATATGATGAAATCATGAAATACACATTTTAACTGATAAATCTTATGGATCTATATATACATAGTGTGGATATGAGGGATATGATAGGAAAAGAAGGAGAGAAAAGGCTATCTGAAATTGGTATGGAGAAGATGCTAGTGTCGATGGGCCACCAACCTTGTGGAGCTGTGACTTTGCGAAACTATCCGTTGTGGATGAGAAACCTTGTTTCTCATGATATTGATGGTGACGAGAGAGAGGATCCGGTGGACATGGCTTCCATAGAAAGTATGAAGATAGCTTTACTATGTATATTAA
This sequence comes from Flaveria linearis, assembly GCA_024085815.1. Classification (NCBI taxonomy): domain Eukaryota; kingdom Viridiplantae; phylum Streptophyta; class Magnoliopsida; order Asterales; family Asteraceae; genus Flaveria; species Flaveria linearis. The sequence goes on along the minus strand of CM044010.1, from coordinate 61,578,400 downwards.
TTGTACATGATAATATAATATTAATTAGTGTAAAATGCATGCATGTTGACACATTTCATTCATTAGTTTATAGAGATAGAGAAAGAAAGGTTCCTCGATATAACGAGTTTAGGCGCAACTTGCTAATGATTCCCATAAGCAGATGGAGTGATCTGACTGATGATGAGGAGACCATTGAGGCGCTTAATCAAGTATACGGAAATGATGTGGAGATGCTTGATCTACTAGTAGGAATACATGCTGAGAAAAAGATTAAAGGTTTTGCCATTTGTGAGACTTCTTTTTTCATCTTTGTGCTAATTGCTTCAAGGTAATTTTTATATCCTCTTAATTAGTCTTGTTATTGGCTAGCACATGATATATATATATATATATATATATATATATATATATATATATATATATATATATATATATATAAATATATATATAAATATATATATAATATATATATATATATATATATATATATATATATGTTTCTTGCTAAATTATATACATCTACCGATCAAATGCATGCATGATGGTAGGAGGCTTGAAGCAGACCGCTTCTTTACGACAAATTTTGACTCGCAAACATACACATCGGAAGGACTACATTGGATTAACAAAACAGAAAGTCTGAAAGACGTCATCGACCGACATTTTCCTGAGATGTCAAAGACCTGGCTGAGATGTTCTAGTGCATTTTCTGTGTGGGATTCGGATCCAAACACTCCTAACTATGCACCTTTGTATTTGCGATGTCCTAAGTCTTAACCTACGCCTAATTAATTAGTAATTTAGTGTGTTTTGCTACCAAATGCTTGGTTGGTATAAACAATAAAACTTATGTTTTTTTTTTCTTATTTTAGTTTTTAGTTCTACAACGAGAAAGAATCATTCAATATATTACTATTAAAGGGGGGATATTATAACCCGATTAAAGTAACTAGTATACAATATTACTTGAATTTTACGCCCCGGCTGTATTTTGTAGAACTATATAACAATAGCTTAAAAGAACTTGTGCATGACATGTTTTTAAAAAGATCACATTAAAATTATATATAAAACTTTGGAATTAGAAGAAATAAACATAATAGAAAAGGTGTAAAAGTTTTTAACATAAACTAAATGCAAAAGAAATTAAGTTGAGAATGATAAATAAATGTAACTAGTTAGTAACCTACATGCGTTTCGTAGCTGGTGTAAAACAGTCACGACACTGTACAACGGTACAAATCTAAAGAGAAGGATTAAAATGCTATCTCTGAAAATTTTAAAAGGATAGTGACCAGATTGTAACGCAGAGAGACAACAAAGGTGGTTGTACAATCACCATCACCACCGTCGCCGCTGGCTCCACTTCAACCTAAATGGGAGCTGGAACGATAATTGATGTAGGTTGTGATTGTATGTTTATATTAAGTCAATGTTGTTCGGTCGTGATGCGGGCCCAAGTGTTGAGTCTCCATTTCTGACGTGCTACCATCACCACCACCACCGTCGCCGCTGGCTCCACTTCAACCTAAATCACCATCACCACCGTCGCCGCTGGCTCCACTTCAACCTTACTCTTTTTGGAGACCCAAGACCGCGCTTCACAAAAATGGGCCTAACCTGGGCTGTGAGTCTCCATTTCTAACGTGCTACCAGTCAAAACGACCTCGGAAACGAGGGCCACGTTATGGTAACCACCGTAGGCGGGTTATCCTGTTAATTTTCTGAAATAAGGCCTCTAAATGGGTTTTTGGGCCACTTTTATGTTTTTTCTAGTTTTCGGGTTTTGTTTTGGGCTTTTGTTTGGCCTGGGGTTGTTTGTTTTAGGCCCATCCCGAATGTTTGTTTGCTTATTTATGTTGAATTCTTGTAATGCAGAAAGACACTTGACATTGTTGAGAATTAAAATTCAGACTTTTCAAATTCGTGACTCTTGGGTCGAATTTGGGGGTTTGGGTGAAGAACTTCACGGGTATTCGCAGAATCAACGTGATAGTACTTCGATTTCGTTTCGTGCGCTACATCATTGTACAATCACCATCACCACCGTCGCTGCTGGCTCCACTTCAACCTAAACGGGAGTTGGAACGATAATTGATGTAGGTCGTGATTGTATGTTTATATTAAGTCGATGTTGTTCGGTTATAAAGTTGTTTTCTTTTTATCATAAAAGTATAAAACTGTTGGTTATACGTTTGAGCTAATTTCATTAATGTGTGTATGTGTTTTCTATTTGCACAAACAGTGGTGGTCTTTAGCAGATCTGGTAGTAGTCAGCCTTCTATTCTAGTTTAGTCAAGTCTTCTTGCTTGGCTCAATGGCATATAAATCTAACGCAACTAATATGGCAACCAACCTCTTTCTATATAAACCATAAGTGACTAATGCTAGGCTAAATGAGTAAACCAAATTATGAGGCTTCCAAAATCACAAAAAATGCTCATGAACCCATAATTTAATACATTGAAGATAATCAAATAAATTACTCATTCTATCCTTGTTAGAATTTCTAGCTATACGTGTATATATCAGTCTAATGTTTCACGTGCACAATAAAAGTACACGAAAAAACTGGTCCCAAACGAAGATTTTCACCAAGAAGAGATTGTAACAATATGAGTTCACTTAGCAAGCACAACAACAGTAAACATCGAGTTAAAATATAATTGTATGCTTCCATGACTCAAATTTTTATAGTGTTCATCCCTAAATCAGTAACTCCCATATATCTAACGTACAATTGATAAGTTCGTAAATATCACAACTTCAAAATCAAAAAAATTTGTGTAAGATAATCAATCAAGTACCTTATTTCAAATTTTCAAACAAGTATTTTTTCATTAATTCTAAGTTTTCCTCTTTATTACCTCAAAAAATCTACATATATTAGTTCCTCCGGATTTAATGTTGGAAATTTAGTGAAGAAAAACGTGATTTCTCACTCATTTTGGGACATTAATTATTAATTGTATTTGTTATAGTTAATTACCAAACCATTTCCTATGTGTTCTCCTAAGTGAGAGGAACACAACGAACCAAACCGTGTCCAAAATGGAGCTAAGGGAATGTGTATATCGATGCTTGAAGTTGTGTGGTTGAAATACAAAAGCTATGAAAAACTGAGTGGAAGTTGTTGTCCCAGATTATTGGAATGGTAAACTATAAATGAGTTTATAAGTGGGATTTTCCAAGGAATTGTGTTCCCACATATGTTGAGGGACACCCAAGGTCAAGTACAAGGGTGCGGGGCACCCAACGGGCTAGGGCTGGGGCTGGGTAACAGACAGTCTGTTCACGTTACTATTAATAACTCATATATACAAGACCTGGTGTCTTGTGTAGGACGCTACTAGGTGCTAGGCCGACTCCGACAGTACTTCTGCTCCGGCTGTTCTACCCTGGCAGACAGTCAGGATTCACCTGGGTGGCCTGAAATTTGTTTTAAGGGACCTTTGTTTAATAGAAATCCTCAGCCATAGTTCCTTTTACTCTGTTTGATTTGATGTTTCTTATAAATACTATAATAAGTATGTTTGTTTTTTTCATATTATAATCAAATTACTTAATCAATAAAGTGTTTATGTTATTTTGTGAATGATGTTCATACATTTAATTCACCGGTCTCTGTTTCTCATCCAATGAATAATATGATGTCATCACCATTGCCGACACAACCTCTTTATCCTTGTTACCACTGCTCTCCATCGAAATTCTCCTACTGCTACGGCCTCAAATTCAATCAGATATAAGTCTTCGAACCAGAATATAACATCGTCGACGATAGTAGTTCACCCCCAACACCGATTTACTGGTGTCGTTGATGACCTGATGGTGTTAGGGCTTCAAAAACCGAGATGAAACAGAGACGCCACAACGGCGGGAAAAGAACTAACATGGCAAAGGACCAACGGTGGCCCAGCCGCTCTTGCTATACCCCTTTTCTCAAAATCACCGGCACTATCGTTGTCCCTCGTTCCCCTTGCTCAAAATCAGTTGCATGTATAATATAATATAATATAATAATATAGGAAGAGGTTCAAATATAAAGTGTATTTTTGCTGCAAAATATGAAAATACACAATGGGTTAAAAAAGTCACAAAAAAATTATATCTCACAATCTAAATCGAATTTCAAAAAGTGATTTCGAGCTTTTGTTTCTCTAGCCGTCCTCACTAAGAAAAACAATAAACAAAAATAAAAAAATAAAAAATTAACGTTTTTTATTGTGTCATTTATGAAAGACACAATGCCGTCATTGTGTTATAAAAAGCACAATAAATTTTATTTATTTATTTTTTATTTTTTTCTGAAAGAGGACGACGAGAGGAATAGAGACTCCGGAGTACTTTTTTAAAATTTGATTTAGATTGGGAGATATAGCTTTTTTGTGACTTTTTTAGACTCATTGTGTTGTGTCTTCTCACACTTTATAGCAAAAATATACTTTGTAGAATATTACCTAATTATATAATATGTGATGGGTGCGGTTCAAAAAGTAATTGACAATTTCAAAGGATAGGACAGGTGGCGGTGTTTTGCATCCTCTTCTGTCAATGTTTCTTTTTATGCATGATCCCACAAAAAGATAGTTATGCCACGTATATGCCAAGTACATAAGCCCTCCTTCACCTTTGATCAGAAAACCAATGGTTCAAAATGATAAAACCACTGTTAATTTCAGTTAGGTTTTTTAACTATAGAGTAATAATATGAACAAGATCTGAGACCGCGCGTTGCCGCGGGTCTTTTATGGGTTTGGTTCTTTTATTAAATTATGATTCGCACGTCACTACCGGTCTCTTATAGGTTTAGTTCTTTTATGAAATTGTGATTCGCGCATCACTGCGGGTAAAAAAGACTATTAAAAACCTAAAGAGTCAAAGTTTTAGACAAGACCATTTAAAATAAACATAAACATAAACATAAATCAACATAAAAACCATTAAAAAGAGTGAAAAGTTCATAAGAAGGGAAATAAGAAATAAAGAAATTTTTTTATTAATAAAAGGTAGGAGAAATTAAAAAAATTCATTCGAACCAGTGAAATGAGGGTAGTGGAGTTCGGATTCAGGTGGTTTCTTTCCTGCTAGCGATTACAAACCAACCCTTCTAATCTTCCTTGTTAGGACCGAGTACGTACGGATTACTAACTGATTCTTTATTATACCGGATCAAATAGTGCGGAATCCTATTTGATTGGCGATCCAATCAGGGAGACGTAATCAAGATCAATCCTAACGATTAGAAAACGTTAAGAATGGACTAGGAATGATCTGAGACGTTCTATGAAGTTGGAATGGACGAACAGGACGCTCTGGGTCGGCTAGAGTTGCAAGTATTCGAAGTGTTCCGTTTTTCCACGAATTAAGTGGTATTTATAGGTTACAGCTATCATTCGTTCGACTGAGCCAGGCGACTGGCTCCGTCATGCGACTGAATCATACGATTGGTTCATTCGGACGACTGAGTCAGTCTTATGACTCAATCGTACGATTGACTCAATCACCTGATCCATTCGTGTGACTGGCCCATTCGCATGGTCCAGTCGTGCGACTAAATTAGATAACTTAGTTAAACACATTCTTGAACCTTTGATGATTCAAAACTATGTCTAACAACGGTAAACCTATATAACATTGTCATATATGCATGTACTAACAATTGATATGAATAGATATAACATGTAAGCAACCAATAAACATAAAGGAAGAGATTCTCATTATAATAAACAACCGTTACATATGCGTTACAAGATGAAGTTCTATTACATTGTAACTCACTAGACTAGAACTGAGGACATGTGTACCAACAAACTCCCCCTTGGACCTAGTTCTATCTAGACTTTGACTTCTTTCTTGAATTCTTCAAATCTCTTCTTTCTATCTTCTGTAGAAACCCCAGAGTGAATATCGAGTGCGAAGCATATACGTATGACGTGTTGAAACTGAAGTGCTTGCACGATATCCTGAGTGTCAAAAAATAGTGGCCACTTGTACAAGATGTAGACATCTGAAGCAGACAAGTTGGTTAGCCACATAGGGTCGTATACCCTAATCGTCTCTATCATTCCTTCTTTATTCAAAACTATGACGGCCTCACCTGTGCGCCAGTCATAATACCACCATTTAAAATGGGGTGCAAAATCTTGTGGCATTTCCCTTAATGGAATACGCGACATTGTGCGCAGAGGGTGCCATCTCAAAATCACTTTTGGCCTTCCGGAGGTGGGATCAACCTCGGTCTTATGAATCAACCTTTTGGGCTGTTGAGGTTTAAAATTGACCCACCTCATAAGGTACTCTTTCTTCAGTGCCTTCTCGAACCATCCAGATATCTTCCCGGGGATAGCATATTGGAGGCGTAAGTTAGCTAGACGATTTAGCTCGAAACCAGGAAGAGTTTTCAGATCATGTGGGAATCTGAAATACTCTATTCCCTTCTCTCTCTTCACGGCATATACCTTGAGATCCTCAAAGTATGCCCAGCTGATGATCTTGCCTGACACCTTCTGATGTTTCTTGACCTTGTAGAGCTTGGTGTAGGCATTAGTCTTTATAGGTTCGCATTGCTTTTTCATTTCCTCTAGGCAGGCTGCCCACTCAGCCTTTTTAGATGCAAGATTAGCAGAATCTGCCTGAGGATCCTCTGCTGTAGCCTCTTTAGCAGAAGTCATTGTCTCAACCTTATCGAATGTACTGCTGTCAAATGCATCTCCCAGATCTGGTAGCACTTCGCCTTCGGCGTTAGTGTACTGGGGATAATAATCAGCAGTCACATCCTCTGTCTCCACCTCGTCGACATCCTGTAGTTCTTCATCACTGACTACGTCGAACTCAGGCGCATCCTGCACCAGCTCATCAGGGTTTAGACTGAATAGTTCAGCAATCTGCTCATCAGTTAGATCATGTATGATCTCACCCTCTTCAGGTGTGTAACTAACAGAGCGATGTACTATTCCTTGCAAATCAAGAATCATTGTCAATTGAGTCTCGATTTGTCGAAGGGGTACCACATCATGCTCGTCAGCCTGCTTGGATGAACCTGTATAACAATTTACCAAAGACAGTGCAAGTTAGTATACATTAAGCTCATAAACAATATCAATTTAACTTTTCATTCATTAACTTTAAGCACATATTAAATACATGATTACAAGAACAAACAGTTCAATGATAAATAAACATCTAATCCTGAACTTTGCCTTGAATCATCGCTGGATCTTCGGCTGAAAGGGAGGTAGGTGGGGCAGCAGTTGATGCTCCCTGGTCTTGTCTTTTCTTGGTTCGTTGCTCATGACCAGGGGCAGAGGTAGATGCATCTGCGTCCCCTTCATCATCATCATCATCTTTTTCTTTATCTTCATCATCACCTCCCTCGTCATCATCATCACTATCATCATCCTCATCATCCTCCTCATCATCATCATCTTCACCTTCTCCTATCTTTAAGGGCTCATTTTGTGACCCCTTGAGTTTTAGTCTGATCTCCTTGTTGGCAGCTTCTAACTCCTTAAGCTTCTTGGTGGACTCATCTTGGTGCTCTAAGAGTTTGGTGATCTGCTCATTTTGCTGGTTGATCTGAGCAGTTTGCTGGGAGATAAGTTGAGCTTGGGAAGTTGTTAGCTCCCTCAGCTGACGTATCTCTGCCGACTTTTCTTCATCAGCAGCTATGAGCTTAATCATCACCCTGTTTAGGGCTGCTAGCTGCTCTTCCACAGCAAGGGAATGAAGATATGTACCGGTGGGGAATGAAGAAGGTCCAGTCTGGTGAGTGGTGGTGGTAGTGGTGGCTGTAGTGAATATGGGTGGAGGTGCATGAGTAGTAGTGGTTGTGAATGGTGGAATGGTGGTGGTGGGTGGTCTAGTGGTTGTGAAAGGTGGAATGGTGGTGGTGGTTGGTGTATTGGTAGTGGGTGGTGTAGAGGTAGTGGGTGTGGTGGTGGTAGTGAGCAGATTAAGCCTTTGGCGTTTCGGCTTCAGCCTATGAGGCCGAGCCATATGTTTCCTCCGCTTCCCCCTTGACACGGAGGCTCCCCCTCGGTTGCCGGGAGAGGCTGGGGTGTAAGATGGATCAGCTGAAGAGCTCCCAGACTCTCCTGTCCGTCCACCAACCGCTCGTATTCCCTGCTCAGTTGTCACTACCCGACTGCCCACAGTCCGGGTAAGTGGCACATCATCAGAATCCTCCTCTTCTTGCATATCGAAATCAGGATGAATTGGAGCTGGTTCTGGTCCTCCCTGACCAACTCCCCCTTGATTAGTACCATCATCGTCGTCGTCGGAGTCATCAGAGGGAAAAGCAATCGGCTCGACATCCGAGTCACTATCATCGTGACGCCACTTTCTCCTAGCTGGCGCCACGTAATCCTCACGGGCCAAATGCCCAAACAAACTCCTCACCGGGGGCTTGACCTGCTTGCCCCGGTATACTTTCATCCTTCCCAATGTAGTGTCGTCCATGATCTCCAGGACGACAGCATCATCTTGAGCTTTTGGGAGCTGGGGGAGCTTCTGGTCTATAATCATCTGGATGAACCTTGGGTACATGCAGAAGCTTTCCTTCCCCTTGGTTTTGATGTTTTCCACCAAATAAGTGAAAATCATCCGTGAAAAGCTGAATGGGAGGTTCAGCACCAGCGCAACATATGCACTCTGCATCTGCTCAGAAAGCTCATCAAAGCCTCCCTTCCTCGAGGCAATGCAACATAGAAGCACATGGGCCAAATACTTGAATTGGGGGCACAAGTTGCTTTTGTTAAGCATCCTCGAGTTGATGTCCCCCGAGTATTTTGCCCTCATAAAACAACCTCGGACAGTAAGGGAATGCAGTCTAATTAGGTGTTCTGCATCGTCCCCAAGCTCCAATACCGTTCATATATCCTCCTCAGATAGCTCGATATCTTGTCCAAAGATAGAGCTTCTAATAGTATATGGCTCGCTGGATCTATCGACCACAGCATGTTCCCAAAACGACTGCTGTATCGACCTGTATGGTGTACACTGTGTAGAGATCGCTCAAATATCCTTGATCTTCTCAAAAATGTGATAATGCCTGAAAACTCAGTGGCATTCCTGGAGGTCAAGTCCACATGAGCACAAATGTTGTGCTTCGTGCTCATAATCCATCGACTTGCCATCTGTCACACAATGTAAGTAACGTTAGTGCATCCAGAAGATAGCAAATTTAAAGTCAATGAGCTTTACACCTTGGTTAAGTCGGGCGACTGAGCAAACGAATGAACATAGTCGTGCGATTGAGTAGGACGACTGAGCTTTATATGTGTGAATTGGTTCATACGTGCGACCCAGTCAGGCGAATGGACATAGTCGGGCGATTGAACCATTCGTTCCACTCAGTCGTGCGACTGAGACTTGTCGTCTTCTCAGTCGGGCGATTGAAGTTCATCAGTGTGTCCAGTCACCTACTCGATGGTTTGTCCATTCAAAATCTTGTTTTGAGCTATACTTGATTTTAAACGTCGAACATATGCTCATTATACTCAGAAACGACCGATCAAGCATATTTTAACTTTTGTTTGAACATTTAGATTAGTTTTGATGGTCTATTTGTTCGTTAAGCTCTCGGTTACTGTTGGGTCAAAATTCGAGTGATTCTAGACGTTATTTATCGGTTTTATCGATGAAACACCACGAATATTACCTGTATAAACACCAATGAATGTTAGAACACACAAAACGAAGGCAAATATGAATTGAATGAAATTTCGGCAGCGGTTTGTTAGGTCGTGCATTTAAAGGGGGCGATTTGGGTGAATGAACGACTGATGATGATTCGGCCTGTATTTATACTAGGGCAAATCCCAGTCGGGCGACTGAGCCTAGTCGCTTTGGTCAGTCGGGCGACTGAGCCTAGTCGCGTTGGTCAGTCGGGAGACTGAGTCTCAGTCGTGTGATTAACCCAATCGTTCATCTCCAATCGGGCGATTGAGGTTCATCCAATGACTGTTACAGTCGGTCACCTCCAATCGTTCGATTGATTCATTCGTATTGCCCATTCGTACGATTTGACTCATAAGTGTGTTCCAATCGGACGACTGGACCATATTTATGGTTCAGTCGTGCGACTGGGTCATCCTTATCATCTTTTGACCATGTTACCATAACGACATTTAGTTCCATTTAATAGTAGATAAAACGTTATGAACGAGTTGATCATCTCAGACATGGCCAATTTAATAAAACAGTTTGATCACCTCAGACGTGATCCATTTATCCACCTGATCATCTCAGACATGACCCATTTATCCACCTGATCATCTCAGACATAATCCTTTTAACCTTTCAGAAACAATTTGTTAAATAAACATTAAGCTTATTTGGTGATGTTAACAGAGAACAATATACACAGTCCGACAAAGACACACTTATACTAATAACTAAAAAAAAACTTAAACTACGAACAAAACGAACATCTTTTTGTGATTTTGTTAGGGTAGGTTTGTGTAGCCCATTAGCATTGACATCATATCAAGGACAGACTCATATGGAATCAGACAGGCATAAACAGCATTACTTGGAACCTTTGATTAGTATTTAACTTTAAACACTTGCATATCACAGCTTTCTCACTTATCTAAGACTTCTAAGATCTAACTGGGAATCATGCTTGATATGATACGTAACGTACTTTGATTATCAACTTCAGTCAGTGCATACACGACGATTGTCAGTATATTTGTCCACTTAAATCCATACACAGACTTTTGACATGCATTGGTAAAGAATTAAGTTATATAATTTCAACCAACATTTGTGGATCCCAAGCTTATATGGTAATTAGTATTCCTTAGAGGACTTTCGAGCGGTCTATAGGTATTTTGACAAGAAGAGACTATTCTTAGAGGCGGCAAACAATGATGAATTCTAGAATATGTAGGTTGTGCTTATCCTCAGGTCAGTGCCATCGCACAACAGAGAGACACACAACCTATCTCCTTGTTAGAGCATTTCTTATCTTTCTTTTTCACATAACGCACCAACAACATTTTGTTATCAGCATGATTGCGCTTGTATTCAATTTTTTCTTTTGCTCTTTTTGTAGTCACACGCACACCATTGGTGGCGTTTATTTGCTCATTATCCCTTATCGGAAATGGCTGATTGTGTTAACCAGTGATAAGATGGGAACCCACAGTTGATTGAACCAATTAGTTTAGATTGAGTTTACCAATGATGTCTACTCGTCTAATGTGTTGAATCTACCGACACATCGTATAGTGAACTAGCACCTCCCTAGATCAACTTTTTCCGTGTAGTTACAATACCAAACAATCGTACTATCATCTTCCCATTTTGTTAGACTCAGACTTCTCGGATTTATAATTTTTCTGTGATTTAATTATCCTTGCAAAACCGAAAGTTCTTTTGGTGTTCCAAGTGACCCGATGCCTGTGTACTATCACTTTCCATTTTATTGAGTCATATTTCCTGTCTTTTTGTCTATGCCTTTTCAGCTTTACTTACCTTCCCCCCCTTTTTTTTAAGTAAATGAATACTAAAATAATAAATCTCCCCCTAAAATTCTAAAACAGAAAATCTTTTTGTGTTTTTGGATTTTTTATACGACAAGGAAATTAAAAAAATTAAAATAAAAGAAATACTAAAAAATTTAAAAGACGGTGTCGGACTATGTATCTGTTTCTTCTAAGATAACATCACTTTTCTTTTTAACACCGTTGACCTCTAGCAGATAGAAAAATCTTGGTTTATCAAACGGTTTGGTGTAGAGGTCAGCGCATTGAAAATCCGTGTTTATTTTGACCACATCAATTAAGTGTTTTTCATAGCAGTCGCGTATGAAGTGATACTTTATGCCTATGTGTTTGGTCTTATGATGTTGAACCGGATTTTTAGTTACTGCAATTGCAGCAGAATTATCAACATATATAGGAGTAGAAGTAAAATGCAAACCGTAGTCCCACATTTGCTGTTGTATCCAAATGATTTGAGAGTAGCAGCTGGCGGCAGCAACATATTCAGCTTCACAGGTAGATAGAGCAACTGATGTCTGCTTCTTGCATTGCCAAGTTACCAATCTCCTCCCGAAAAATTGATATCCTGCTGACGTAGACTTGTAATTCATTTTGCAGCCTCCATAATCCGAGTCACTATACGCCGTTAGCTCAAAGTCATCATCATGAGGATACCACAACCCCAGTGTTGGAGTACCCTTCAGATAACAAAAAATCCTCTTGACTCCAATTAGATGATTGACTTTAGGTTTCGCTTGATATCGGGAACATAAACATGTGGCATACATTATATCTGGAGGCGAAGCAGTGAGATACATGAGAGATCCGATCATCCCACGATACATGGTGGCATCCACCAAATCCCCATTCTCATCAGGAGCCACATCATGATTTGTGGCGAGTGGGGTACCGGCTGCAGTGACATTTTCCATATCAAAGCGACTAAGAATGTCACCGACATACTTAGTTTGATGCAGAAAGATGCCGGTAGGTGTTTGATCCACCTGTAATCCTAGGAAGAACTTCATTTCTCCCATGGCACTCATCTCAAACTCAGCCTTCATCACAGATTCAAACTCTTTACATAACTCTTCGTTTCGTGAACCGAAGATTATGTCATCCACATATATTTGCACCAAAAGCAAATCACCATCCTTTTCTTTGATGAACAAGGTACAGTCAAACACACCCCTGCGAAAGCCGTGTTTCAACAGATGGGTGGAGAGCTTTTCATACCAAGCTCGAGGAGCCTGATGTAGCCCATACAGAGCCTTGTCTAACTTGTAGACTCTGTCCCGATGATAAGGATCTTCAAATCCTTCGGGTTGACTGACATATACCTCTTCACGGATTTCCCCATGCAAGAATGCACTCTTAACATCTAGTTGATAGACTTTGATCTTCATGTAAGAGGCATAGGCTAGAAAGATGCGAATAGCTTCCATTCTAGCTACAGGAGCAAAGACTTCATTGTAGTCAATTCCTTCGACTTGTCTGAAGCCCTGAACAACCAACCGTGCCTTGTTTCTGATAACAACACCTTGGTCATCCTTCTTGCACTTAAGTACCCATTTGGTACCAATTACTTTGACTCCTTTGGGTCTGTCAACAAGAGTCCACACTCCAAGTTTCTTGAACTGTAGCAACTCCTCTTGCATTGCATTGACCCAGGCTTCATCCTTAAGGGCATCACTTACGTGTTTGGGTTCAATTTGAGAGAAAAACATCTGTAAGCTCCATCATTCACGTAGCCCTTTTCCATTACTTCGGCGTAATGAGCAGTATACAATCGACTTCTAGTCTGCACGCCGGAGCGGAGATCACCAATGATAGCATCTGGTGGATGACTCGTACTGATCCTAGTCAAGGGAGTTGTTGGAACAACAACTTCAGAGTCCATAGTTGTGACTGGAGGTTCAGTATCTGTATTTCCAGATGCGGGAGAAGCAGCTGAAGAGCTTCCTTCATGATCAACATTAGGTGACTGTATTGGATCAGGTGCTTCTTCATCCTCTGATGAGCCCTTACTTTCATCCTGATCAGCTGAGGCAGATCCCGATGAACCACTTGCAGGTGTTGTATCGCTAGTATCCAGATTCGGTGAATTGAGAACATCGTGCATCATCTGAGTAGCAATATCATCATCTGAATCTATCTGAGGAAGATTGAACGATTTGAAAAAGCCATCGTAGTCAAAGAATGACGATGGACCTTTTCCAGCAGGGGGAATAGTAAAACGTTGAACATCAACATTGCACCATACTTCTACCTGACCAGTAGAGTTGTTGTAAACTCGTTTGTCTGGTATACTGCATCCCAGAAAGATTCCCTGATCTGCCTTTTCATTAAACTTGCCTTCTTGAATTTTCTTCAGAAGTGTACAAGGAGCACCGATAGGTTTCAAATACTCCAAGTTTGGTTTACGCTTCTGTAGTAGCTCATAGCAAGTCTTCCCGTGCCTCTTCACTACTGACACACGATTGAGTGTGTAGCAGGCATTGGCGACAGCTTCGTTCCAGAACTGCACTGGCAGTTTTGAGTCTGCCAACATAGTCCTGGCGGTCTTGATCAGACTCCTGTTCTTTCGCTCAGCAATTCCATTCATCTGTGGTGTGTATGCAGAGGTGAATTGATGAACAATTCCCTTTTCTTTGCAGAAAGCATCCATCCACTGATTCTTAAACTCGGTTCCATTATCTGAGCGAATCTTTCTCACCTTCAGTTTGTATAGCGATTCCAGAGTGGTGACCAGCACTTTGAATGACTCAAAGGTTTCTGACTTTGCTTTCAGAAACATCACCCACGAGAATCGTGAGTAGTCATCAGTGACGACGAAGCAGTACCAATCTCCTGCAATACTTTTCGTGCTAACTGGACCGAAGAGATCCATGTGAAGTAGCTCCAGGGGCTTCTCGATAGAATTGACGTTCTTGGTCTTGTGAGATTTCCTGGTTTGCTTTCCTTTCTTGCATGAGACACAGAAATCAGGAAGCTTGAAGTTCTTGACAGGAACTCCATCAACTAAGTTGTTATGAATCAGATGATTCATCTTCCTATGATTAATGTGTCCTATTCTTCTGTGCCACGAAATGGAGTCCTTCTCTGTAGCTTTGGATAAGAAACATTTAACAGTAGAAGAACTAGTAGAAGCACTAGATATATCTAGAACATACAAGTCATTATATCTAGATGCAGACATTAATACCTGCTCCTCTGGAATCTCCATCTCTTTCTTCAGAATGTAACATTTACGATTGTCAAACATGACTTTGAAGCCCTTGTCACACATCTGAGACACAGAAAGCAGATTGTTTTCTAATTGTTGAACAAAGTTGACTTTGTCGAACCTTACCTTTTCATTACCTACTTCTCCCTGAGCGGTAATGTATCCTCCTTTGTTTCCAGCAAAGGAAACATGTCCCCCTTTAATTTGTTTGACATTGAAAAGGAGGGACTTATTTCCCGTCATGTGCCTGGAAGCTCCGCTATCTACGATCCATGTATTTGTAGACGCACTATAGCGTACAACCTGCGCATAAGAGAAAATAATCAGTTAAGGAGGGGGACCCAAGCCTTGACTGGCTTGGGTTTCCCAGAGGAATCAACCATCATGAATTCGACCCACTGTCCTTTATCAGTGGGTGAAATCTCAACGTTCAACTTGTCCTTGCTTTCAGACTCATCAGTTGTTTTGGCTTTCCACAAACCATCCCTGTGAAAGGATTGTTTGTGGTAAACCTTAGACTGATTCACAGTTTGAGCATATGGTTTAGATTCAGAAACAGGTTTCGCCGCTGGCATCACAGACTTGTCAGTGACTTGTCTGTGTTGACTTTGGCGAGGAGGAGACGAAAACGACCTAGAAGGTGTTTTAGACCTAATAGGTGTTTTCGATCTAACAGGAGTCTTAGATCGCTGTTTTGAATCTAAATTAACTTTGTTGTTCAGCTCAACCTTAATTCTTGGAGTCTGATAGCGAGGACAATTTGTCGAAATATGACCGCGCTGTCCACAAGTATAGCAGGATCTCCATTCATCGGGGCTGGGAGATCTCTTGTGGGGCGGTGAGTAAACTACTGGTTCTTTCTTCTTGTTCTCACTTTTAATGCTTTCACATCCCTTAACAAATTTAACTTGTTTTACATTATGTGTGTTTTGTCTTGGGAGATGATGGGATTCTTGTTTCACTGATTTAGATTGAGTGATTTTAGAATTCTTAGGTTGTGCAGTAGTCGATTTTTGACCCAACCCAAGAGAAGCTTGAACATTCTCTTCCACCTGGTTTTCTGTGACTTGTGTGCCAGTTGTGCCTGATGATGATGCTTTCTGGTCAGTAGCTGGAGGGGAAGATTTAACTGCTGTGTCTGGATCGCTGACCAGAGGAGTTGTCACCACATGATCCTTTATTGGGTTATTATTAATTGGACGTTGTTTGGTGTTCAATAGGATCTCATGTGGTGGAGGCACAACCTTGTATCCCAAACCTTCCCCGTTGTTGCGTTATTTAACCAAGTTTTTCAAAATATGTGAGGAACTGGCTAGACTGTGGAGTTTTTGTTTCAAAGACTCGTTTTCAACTTGTAAAACCGCTCGTTCCTTTTTAGTTTCTTTGATTGTCTTTAAGTAAAACTTGATATCATTTTCTTGGTTAAATGCAACAACCTCAGTTTCTTTTAGCTGTTTCTTTAATGCTTCAACCTTTTCTTTATAGCTGGTTTCATTTTGTTTTAAGATTCTGTTAGCCTCAGTGCATAATTTTAAATCATTTACTAAGTTATCATTGTGATCTAATAACCTAGTAAATTTCAGGTCAATGCTTTCTCGAAACTTTTCACATTCAACACACGCATGTTTAATAAATAAATCATCCTTAGATTCTACCTGTGCCGATGTAGACGTTCCAGCCATGAAAGCATTTTGAGGTTCAGAATGTGCTTCAGATTCAGCATTCAGTTCATCTTCAACAATTTGATCAATAGCAGATATGTCATCATCCAATTCAGCAGTATCAGGCTCAGCTGAGTTCTCCCCCTCACTCGCTGAGTCTTTATTTAGATCATCAACGGATGCTATGTTGGTTTCACTATCAGATAAGAAACGAAAGGACCAGTCCTGTCCTTCATCACCTTGCGCCACCATAGCTTTTGAGTCACTGCTGGTTGAAGCTGGCTTCTTATCCTTATCTTGTCTGTTGAACGAGGAGAATGGATTTCCGTTCCCAGTTTTCTTAGGCTTTACACAATCCCTCTTGAAGTGTCCTTTCTCCCCACAGTTGAAACATGTGACTTTTGACTTGTCGAAACCAAAAGTAGTATCTTTTGTAGCCACCAAATTTTGACCTGTTTTCTTCATAAATTTCTTAGCTCGTCGCACAGCACTTGCGAGAGCCCACATAATATCCATCCTCTCCAACTCATTCTCATCCACTTGCTCGTAATCTTCATCAGGCAAGTGGCAGTTTCCTATCTTCCCAGCAACCAAACCATCATAGGAATGGACCACAGCAGCAAGCAGGTCCATATGTTCCTTGGCCACTTCCACAGTTACCTTACCCAAGTTCCCTGTTACTAACTTTGTCGATTGAGCTTCAGTAACACTGTGTTGAACCCCTGATGAGACCATTGACTCACCAACAGAGGATGAGCTTTGTCCAGATGCAGATGTATTAGTAACAAAAGCAGTTTGCAGAGGTGCATTTGAAGACTTGACAATAGGAGTTGGAGTCACGTTGTAGAGTGTCGGATCCTGAGCATAAGAACCCTTCTTTGCCTTGTACTTGTGTTTGACTTCTTCCTCTCGTAGTTTCAGGATAAAGTCATTTATATCCAATGTCTCAAGAACTGAATTGTGTCTCAAGGTGGAAATAAATGAATCCCACTTTTCAGGAAGTCCATCAGCCAAACTGGAGACCTTTTCTTCTTTAGACGTGGTTACCCCATGAGTGTGAAGTTCACTCATCAGATGATAGAATCGGTCAATTATGTCGTCCAGACTCTCATTCCCAATAGCTGAAAAATTATCAAATTCTTTCTTGAGTGCTTTGGCCTTCAAAGACTTCAGAGTTGAGCTACCTTCATATCTTTTCTCGAGAGCTTTCCAGAATTTCTTGCTTTGTTTATGATCAGAATACTGATGGAAGATCTCTTTAGGAATAGACTGGGTGAGCATCGCGTAAGCTTTCTTTTCAGCATTGTAAGCAGTCTTTTGAGCATCAGTCATTCCACTCAATGTTAAGGGCAAACCATCAGCACCAACTGGCATGGTGTAACCAGTTTCAATAGAATTCCAAAGATTAGTGTCCATACCATTGAGATGAATCTCAAACCTCTGCTTCCACTGTGGGAACTCATCAATAGACAGAAGCTTAGGTGGCTTATTGTGGTTACCAATCTCAATCTTCAGAAGCAGTAAGTTCTGGATCCTTGAGTCTTTTCCTGCTGAGAACGCGAAATTTTCGGAGTCCATAATGAATGTTGATTTAAAATTGAAAACAAACTGTTAATGCGATTGGGGAGTACGACTGGGATGCGATTGACACTAACAGTATGCGATTGAACTCAAACGTGCGATTGAACAGGCTACTTAGAGATTCGGGCGACTGAACAGATCGACTGAATCAACTGGGCAACTGAACTGTGCGACTGAGAGACTCGAGTGACTGAACAGACCGACTGACTCAACTGGGCGACTGAACTGTGCGACTGACTCAATCGGTCGATTGGACTAGGCGAGTGACTCAATCGGGCGAATAAATAGGTGACTGGACTTCAGTCGTACGATTGAGATAATCGTGCGACTGAGACTGCTGAAATCGAGGTTTTTCGCAACTTTTGACCTAAAACGAAATTTTTGACACCCTAGACGGCTGAAAGTCGAAAAATATTGATTTTTCAGAACATGCAAACGTAAAGACTCGATTTTTAGCAGAAAGATTGGATCTTTTCGCGTAAAAACGTTGACTTTACCAAAAACTTGATTGAATCCACAAAGAATCAAGAGCCTATGCTCTGATACCACTTGTTAGGACCGAGTACGTACGGAGTACTAATTGATTCTTTGTTATACCGGATCAAATAGTGCGGAATCCTATTTGATTGGCGATCCAATTAGGGAGAACGTAATCAAGATCAATCCTAACGATTAGAAAACGTTAAGAATGGACTAGGAATGATCTGAGACATTCTATGAAGTTGGAATGGACGAACAGGACGCTCTGGGTCGGCTAGAGTTGCAAGTATTCGAATTGTTCCGCTTTTCCACGAATTAAGTGGTATTTATAGGTTACAGCTATCATTCGTACGACTGAGCCAGGCGACTGGCTCAGTCATGCGACTGAATCATACGATTGGTTCATTCGGACGACTGAGTCAGTCTTATGACTCGATCGTACGATTGACTCAATCACCTGATCCATTCGTGTGACTGGCCCATTCGCATGGTCCAGTCGTGCGACTGAATTAGATAACTTAGTTAAACACATTCTTGAACCTTTGATGATTCAAAACTATGTCTAACAACGGTAAACCTATATAACATTGTCATATATGCGTGTACTAACAATTGATATGAATAGATATAACATGTGAGCAACCAATAAACATAAAGGAAGAGATTCTCATTATAATAAACAAACGTTACATATGCCTTACAAGATGAAGTTCTATTACATTGTAACTCACTAGACTAGAACTGGGGACATGTGTACCAACATTCCTTTTAACACACTTTATAACAAATAATGTTTATAAGCTTTAAATAAATAAACAAACTTGTGCATTACACATGGTAGCCTATGCTTAATTGTGAAATGAGAAAAATGATTGAATATCATTTTTGTATTAAGGCTTAATAGTAATTCTAAGACCAGTAATGGGGGTCAATGTAACAGTTTTATAATTGTTAGGAGAGTTATAGCACTTAGCAGATTAAATAGGGAACTGATTTATGATGAAACAAAGAACACAAGTAAAGAACAAAACAAGAACACACTAATATGGTTTTAAAGAATGATGTATATTGCTCTTAAGTGCTTACAAGTGTTACCAAGCTTACATTGAAATTACAAGTACTTGAGATACTTTATGCTACATACTATAGCCGGTGATACTTTGAATGCCAGCTAGAAACACTAATCTAGAGAACAAGATCAATGTAAAGTCAAAACGCAGATTGCCTTCTAACTAATGACTATGGTAGCCTGGGAGACAGACGGATTAACCTGGGTGGCCTGAAATCTGTTTTAAGGGACCTTTGTTTAACAGAAATCCTCAGTCATAGTTCCTTTTACTCTGTTTGATTTGGTGTTTCTTATAAATACTATAATCTGTATGTTCGTTTATTTTGTATTATAATCAAAGTACTTTATCAATAAAGTGTTTATGTTATTTTGTGAACGATGTTTCTACATTTAATTCACCGGTCTTTGTTTCTCATCCGATGAACAAAATGACGTCGTCACCGTTGCTGACACAACCTCTTTATCCTTGTTACTACCGCTCTATCAAAATTCTCCTGCTGCTACGGCCTCGAATTCATTCAGATAAGAGTCTTTGAACCAGAATATAACGTCATCGACGATAGCTGATGAAATCAAGTCATTGATCATAACACTTTTGAGTATTCAATCTCTTCCTCTGTAGGAATCTCACTACCTTGTTCTTCAGTGTTGGAGCTGTACAAGATAGTCTATATTATCAACATAGTCAAAGTCAACAAAAGTCAACGTCTTTGTCAAAGTCAACGAAAAAGTCAAACGTCGAGTTCGAGATGAAGAACCGAGTGAAGATATTGAAGATATATTGTGTTTGAGACTTTATTGTATTAAATATATTTTGCGTGAACAAAATATATTTTATCTTGTTTTAGTCTTGTTTTAGTCAAGTTTACTAGTCAAGGGGGCTAAATGTAAATAGTGAAAGTTAGTCTAGACTATAAATAGCCTGATTGTAATTAGAATTGGTTAATGGTTGCATGACCAATAGATTGAGGGATTTACTTGTAAAGATATCATTTGCAATCTAATTAAAGATCAAAGGGGTTTTGATTGTGATTATCATATTTTGATCTAATTCTTGATGATTTGATTCAAGTTTGTTTATCCTGGAGTTACAATTTGGTATCAGAGCCTTATTGGATCAAATGCATTGAAGAATTGAAGAAATTGTTGCTGAATTTGAAGGTGTTCATCAGAATTTTAGAGAGAGAAAGTGGGGGTTTAGAGAGAGAAAGTAGATCTGAAATTCAAATTTCATCCCAAACACAATCAATTCATCAAATCTACAACAATCTACTACGAATTTGAAGATATAGAACATAAAATCCTGATCTACAACATATTTTATTCAAGAAATCAAAAGAAAAGTTTCAGATCTGAGATTTTCTCTCTCACACACTTATGTGTGTGTTCTTGGTGTTCTTGAGCTTCAACATCTTCATCCGGCGAAACTAGATCCATTCTGAACGAAAGTTCAAAGTTTCCGGTGAAATTATTGTTTCGTCCGGCGAAACTCCGGCGAAATTCCGGCGAAACTGTAATTCCGGCGAAACTGCAATTCCGGCGAAACTAGAAATTCCGGCGAAACTAGAAATTCCGGCGAAACTATAAAACCTGCGAAATTATAAAACTTCAAACTGCGAATTTAACAAAACTTCAGCGAAATTAAGAAAAAGAGATGCGAAATTATAAAAAAAGGGGCATGCCGCCGGAACCCTAGCAGCCGGAACCCTACCTGCGGAACACTAATCACCACAACCATTTCGACCTCCACCAAGCAGACATCACCACCCGAACCTTCAGCCACCACCACCCGCACCCGCACCCGCAACCACTACCACCCGAACCTGTAGCCACCTCCATCACACAGCCACCAAGCCATCTACCACCACAACCATAATCACCACCGCCTTAGGCGGTCTAAACCCTAATCCATACCGCCACTGCCCTAACCACCATCTAAAACCGTCACCGGAACCCTAATCCACGTCGGTCTCGGTCGAATCAAATCAAACCCTAGTCACCAAGATTCTATCCATCACCATCACCATCAACAACCATCACTACCACAACTCAACTCAAACCACAACCGCCAGTAGCTTCTCCACCTGCCGGCACCACCGCAACACCACCCACAGCCGATCTCCAACCAAAACTCTACATACAAACACCTACAGCCGACAACCACCAACAAGCCGATACTCAAAACCCTAGCACCGCACTACACTGCAGCTTGCGCGACGACGGAACCCTAGCTGCCGCCACCTTCTCTCTTCGATACCTCCTTGGTTATTGATTTTCAGAGCAAACCGAGCCCACCATTGGATTCAGGAGGTTGTGTTTAGTGGGGGTAGAGGTTCAAACGGACATAACTCACCGGATTTTTTTTCCGGCCACCGGAACTCTCGCCGGAAAGGCGGCTTGCAGGAAAGCTCGTCGGAACCCTAGTTTTTTTGTTTGGCTTTCATCCGCCTCTCTCTCTTTCTACACGCTTGAGTGTGTGTTTTGTTGGTGTGTGTCAAGTGTTTTAGGGTTTGAGATTTGAGATTTGATTAAGTATATTGGGCTACCAAATTGGGTTTTCTAAATTTTTTTAACAAATTGGGCTAACAACAGATTGGGCTAAAAATTAGGTTGTGTAAGATAATTTTTTTATTGGGCTGGGCTTTGTTAAAAAAATTGGGCTCATTAAAAGATAGCTTAGGCTAACAATTGGGCTGGGCTTTGTTAAATAATTTGGGCTAGTAAAGATTAAATATTGGGCTGAATTTATAAAAATAGGGTCTGGGCTAATAAAAAAATCAAGAAAATTGACAAATTAGGATTAATTGATTTCATCCCGATAAAGAAATTTTCAACGTTTTTAAAAGATTTATAAGAAAAACAAATAAATAAAAAAATATTTTTTCCGGGGGAGAATTTAAAAAAAAATAAAAGAATTTTACAATTTTTGAGAAAAATATTTTTGGGGCGTTTAATTGTTCAAAATTATTATCAGATTAAAAAATATGGCTTTTGCAGAACTGTGTAAATCCTTCGAATCTGATGATCTCACAATTGCACAATGTCGGTTTGATAATTTTGCAGCTTTAAAGAATGAAAAGATGTCTGATTTTGTTGATCGTTTTCTGTTGGTGGCAAGCAATTTGAAGAAGTTTGATGCTCAATTGGAAAATAATGAACAAGTTCTGAGATTGCTTGATTCCCTCCCACCAGAATGGGGTTCACACGGCAAGTCGATTAAACGAGATAGAAATTTTCAGGATTACAAACTGATGGAGGTGGTCAACAAACTGAAACAAATTGAGTTGGTTATCAAACGTGTGAGTACTATGAAGCGACATATCCAACTCCAACGATCACTTCAAACTCCAAAGAGAAACCAGAAGAGAAATCAGATTCTGGCACCAATTCTGACGGTTTACCGAAACCTTGAACTGAAGAGGTATAAGAGGAGCTTAAGCAGAGATCAATGGGTAAAGGTGTAGCTGAGTTGAATGCTGAAGTTTGTGATGCTGAGAAGGAAGAGGAATGGAAGCGAAATACCAGAGTTTGCAACTATGAGAAGGCTCTTACTACTGAAAGAGTCATCCTGGATCTTCCATACGAGACAGTTCAGGATATGTGTTCTTCTGCTTGTAAAATTCATTTATTTGGTATGTATAAAGCTAATAGGTTACTTTTACATAACCAAAAGGAGTTAACCACCATAAATGCAGAACTTAAAAAATGAAGCCAAGTATTTCATAAAATTGAATGAAGCTTTAAAAGAAAATGATCGGTTAAAACGAACTCTTCTTGAAAGAAATGTTGAAATTAATCTTTTAAATGGAAGAGTCACTTTGGTTGAATTCGAAACAAGCAAGCTTAAAACAAAGCTTGATAGATGGACCATATCCAGAATGAAACAGGAAGAGCTATTGTGTAAACAGAGGGGAGCTAGGATTAAAACGAGAGTGGGTTATGGTGAAAATCCATACGTCTATCCTCCTCCTAGCATCCATTGTTAATCTTCTATGCCTCAACCTCATCCATCTAATAATTTGATTGAAGCTGCAAAAACTAATAGTTTAAATGCAGGTTTAAGCAATGTTAATCTTAAAGAGGTTAGAGATGTGCAGGATTCTCCTGTAGGTTTAGGATCTCTCAGGCAAGGGTCTGATAAGAAGATTAATAATGATTCCACCTCTGATGCTCCAAAATCAATATCAGTTGCTTCTCCAACCTTCTTCAATAAATTCAAAACAGGTAACATTCCTTCGTTTGTTCCTGTCAGGTTTATCAAAGAAGGAACAGTTGTTGAATCGTCAGGCAATCAAAATCCTATAACCAAAGCCGACACAACAGGAGGTGTCAATCAAGATCCATTGGAAGCAGATTGTGTATACGAGACTGGACAAGCTCAGATGATGAATCAAACATAGAGGATGGTGTTGGTTCCTCACAGATCAAGATATCCCCTGATATTGTCAAGTCTCAAAAGCTTCCAAAAGTTGAATTAAGACCAATACGGATCTCGTCTCCAACTTCAAAGCATCCCACTTAAAAAGTGAAGATCTCATTTCCTGTTCAGCATAGCAAATGCCAAAACAAGCAAGAATCTGCTACAAGCTCAAAGCAATCCTCATCCCCACCTGCATCACACGGTTCAGTCAAGCATCAAAAGCCATTCAAGGCTTGTTTTGAGTGTGGAAAAGAAGGTCATGTGGTAAAGAAATGTCCTCAAAGACTTGCTAAGGATGGTAAAGGCAAAACAAATTGCTTCTCCGGATGTAAGCCTACAAATAATGTTCTAGACGGTAAAGGCAACACGGGTTGCTTCTCTGGATCAAGAGGTAAAAAACACATATCTTTGAATGGTTGGATGAAAAACCCTCCATCCAAACCTTTTCATGTGAAGCCGGTTTCATATGAGTCAAAGATGAAAATGACCAAAGGTTCAAAACCAAATTTGTTTCCTTCCGGTCTTAAACAGAAAATGATTTCCAAATTTAATTCATTCAAATCCAAATTAATTGAACCGAAACGAATTTGGCAAATTAAAAGGAAGGATACAGAAATCCCCGATCTTTCCACAAATTATGTGCAGAAGAAGGTTACCTATTGCAGGATCGGTATTGGTCACTTAACAAGTGGCTTTTCTCTCAAACTCACCTTAGAACAACACTTAGAAGAGTCTTAACAAGAGTTGATCACAATATAACAAGTAACAGATGATAATGAACACAAGAAGTAAATTTTCAAGGTACTTTTATATATTGATTCTCAACTCAAAGGATTACAAGACTCTTGCAAGCACAATCTCTCTGTCTATTGAGTTACAATGAGAACTAGATATATAATACTTCCTACAGCCAGATATACTTTGATACCAGCTGGAAACCTATAACCAAAAGCCTGTACTACAAGACTATAGGTTAAGGTATCTCGGATATTTTATCTGAGATTTGGTAGTCAGGACATGTCCCTGACTTACCTTTTGTCACCAACTAAGGTTAGTAACATGTACTATCATAAAAAGATAAACAGTGGAATAAAGTATGGTCAACTACATGGCTCTTTAGGAAGAAGCCATGCTGTATCAGAGGTCTGTAGCGGAATGTCAGAGACCATACTTATGTCCACTGGTTCATAGCAGTGTCTTTCGAAGGTTAAATTGCTTCAGAAGAATAACTTCTTTCGAAGTCACTTATACTTCGGAAGACTGCTTCTTCCGAGGCTTGGAAACTTCTTCTTTGTCTTTGGAAGTAGAGTTTGTCTTTGGAAGTTGATCTTTCACTTGTCTTCCGAAGAACTCTTCAACCTTCGGAAGTTCCCATACTTAGCTTCGGAAGCCTTTGAATGTAGCACTAAAATTGACTAAGTGAAGTAATTTTGGTTGCACCAGCCTTTCATATGATCCAACAAACTCCCCTAGGCTGATGCTACCAAAACTTTACTTCTCTCTTCTTCTCAAAACTTTCAGCACCAAGGAAAGTAGATATCTATCTATTTCCTTGTTCTTCCCTGATGTGGTACTGAGAAGTTTGTACAGATCTTTGGTAGACAGAACATCCAGTCTGTTACCTTGGATTATATGTACCCTTTCCTGTGGCCCTCTGAAAAGAGTTAGTTGATGGGAACTATAGTCATATTCCCATCTAACTATAGGTTCTAATTCCGGACCCTCCAGCATCTGTTGAAAGGCTGCGCCCTTGGTTATAGGTCTTTCCTTTTCTTTCTGTCTTCTCAACTTTAACTCTTCTTTAATCCTTACCTTTGTAGTTAGCTCAGCCAAGTGAAGACTGCTGAGATGATTCCTGATGACAGCAGCAGTCTCAGAGTTGGAGGGGTTAGAGAATGGCTTCTCTACAAGCTCAGCAATGTCAAATCTGCTGAGGTGCAACAGAGAAGTGGCATTCAATCGGTTTATTTCACCATTCTCCCTTTCCACAACAAAGTTGTGAGAAGCTTCATCGAACCTCCACTGGATTATGCTTTTCCTAGGAGCAGGAGACTGACTAGGATTCCTGTCCACCTTTCTCGTATCCAGCAGAGTCGCCAGTTTTCTTCTAAGTCTCTTCTCTTCAGCATTCAGAGAATCAGAGTTGAGACCAAGAAGTCTTGCAGCCTGGCCCAAAGTTCCCCTGGGCAAATCAAGAAATTGATCTAGTGTGAGGGAACTTGAAGATTCATCAACATAGGTGATGTTGATGAGATCTTCCTCACAGGAGATGTTGCTTAGAGTTGTGCAGTTGTTGAGCTTTGTCTTGATTTCCTTAAACTCTTCAAGAGAGAGATGTTGAGAAGGCTGAGGGGATGGTCTGGGTATCAGTTGGGTAGGTTTGGGTTCAGTGGTTCTGGGTCGTGTTTTGGGTTGAAGGATTGGAAGTTTAGGTGGTTGAGGTGATGAAGTGGGTATGGGTAGAGTTGTAGGCTCAGGTGTGAAGGCTTCATCTGAGGGTTCGGTTTTGATGGGGAAGGAAAATGGGATTGGTTCTTCTGGTGTTGGTTGTGGTTGAGTGGTTGGGGTGGAGATCATTCCCTGTCCCCTTCTGTACATCTCTTTCTTCTTTCCCAAACGAATGTCAGCTTTGATTTCACTGACAATCCACTGGAGTGTCTTTTCAGACATGGGACCCACCTGCCTACCAGAGAAGCCATGAGCCCGGAGATAGTCTTTCATCCAGGCTTTATCACTGAGCTTCTTGGTTGCAGAGGTCCTTGCCTTTTCTTCCTTCTTCTTCTTCTCTCTGCTCTTTTCCCTTGTAGCCATCTTCCTTTCTTTCTCCATTTGATCCTGCTCTTTATTGTGGAGCCAGAGGATCATATCATTATCATGTGGAGAAAGTTCTTGAAGGTTGAAGCCTCTAGAAAGTAGGAATTTTATCCTGGCTTCCCTTAGCTGCAAGGCATCTTTCCTCTGTTCTTCCTCTTCCCTCTCTAAGGCCAACCTAGCTTCTTCTTCTTGTTTAAGCCTGGCTGTCCTCTCCAAAATCACCAACTCCTCTAGTGGTAGCAGGAGTACTTCTTCATTTGCAGCTCCTAAGTTGATAAGCTCATCAATGAGTTCCTCTTTCTTCTTATTGCTAATAGCCTCCTAATTGGCTGCAGCTGCCTTTGAACTAGCAGCTAACAGCTTCTCAGCAGGGAATCTACCTTTCTTCTTTAGCTTCTGAATCCTTTCCTCTTCCTGAAGCTCTTCCGCAGTCATCTTCCTCTTTCCTTTGTCTTTTGAAGAGCTTGACTGTGGTGGTTCTTGGATAGGGGGTTCAGATTGAGAGAGAGGCTTAGATGGTGTTTGGGATGGAGCAGGTTTGAGTAAGTCCTCACTATTTACCTCAGATGCCATTTCAAGAATTGCATCTGTGATGATTAGATCCTCAGACATTTGGAACAGTCCTTCCGCAGTTTCTATCTCAGCTTCGGAAGATTCAGCTTGTTCTTCCGAGGCTTTAGCTGGTTCTTCCGAAGCTTTCCTTGTGGCTTCGGAAGTTGAAGGAGATACACCTTCTGTCCTAATTGTTTCATTTGCTGGACCATCAGTCCCCATTTCCCATTTGAAGTGAATCTTAGGTTCCATGTGGACCTTAGGTTGACCAACTTCTTCCACAGTGGTAGAAGGTGCAGCGATCCTTTGAAGCTCTTCAGCTCTAAAGTAGATCAGTGTAGGATCAAGGCTTGGCTGATCAATGGAGGATCTCCATACAAACTTGATGAAAAGTCTATAGAGATCCTGAATCATCTGTGGGTCAATCTGAAGGAAAGATTGAGATGACTTGGGCATAGTGACGATGTAGGAAGTTGAAGCTTGGACCGGTGGTTCCTCATGTGTTTGTCTCTGAACATTCTCCCCTTTTTGGTAGCATCATCTTGAGAGCTAGATGAGCTAGAGGAAGAAGTCAATGAGACTTGAACTGGTACATGCCTAACAGACCTCTCTGTCTGTGTCTCAGCTAGTTGAGCCTTGAGATTGTCAATCTCAAGTTGTTGAGTGACTGACATGTTCTCTAATATCCTAACCTTAGATTCAAGGTTTGAGACCTTGGACATCAAGTACTAAATGGTGAGTTGCATACTTCCCTCATCTTCATATGAAGAATCACGGGGATATGAGATAACATACCTAGATGTTCAGTCTCACCACCAGATATGGCTTCTTGGCACCCTGGATACCTTTGCTCAAAGTCATCTCTTTCAGAGATATCAATGGGCAAAGTTGCCGCAGACTCAGACTGATTAATGTTACCACTATCCTGAGAGCTCAATGAGAGACTCTGAGTAGTGGCAGCTGAGCCTACATGAGTCCCCTCCATATCAGTGGGACTCACCTCAGTTAAAGTTTGCTGATGGGGGCTAGAGATAAGGGATGTCTCCAGGCTCTGTTGATCTTGGAGAGGGTGTGGTAGATCAAATTCATTTCCATGGAGAGATGTTATCTCTTCATCAGTTTTAAGGAGGAGATCAGTGAAGGATAGGGAGGCTAAACCTACTGATCCGGGACCTTGATCAATGTCTACAGGCATTGGGCCTCTGGTGGGGTTGTCCTTAATTGGCTGCATAGGGGAGTATAAAGACTCACCTTGTGAGCTAAAGGCTTGGGTGTCAGGCTCTTGGGTTTGAAACTGAGGAAGCTAAAGTGATGGGTGGAGAAGGTAAAGTGATATTTGTGGTGAAGGTTGCTGGTGTAGGTTCATCACCTGTGGGGTTAACAGGGATGTCACCAGGAGCTATGCGCTTAATCATACCTGGAAGTAGATCAGTGTGTCTTCCAGTGAAGTTGGTGGACACCTTCTTCATGGTCTTGAAGATGGTAGCCTCATGTGAGGGACAGTCAGAGCAGCTGCACAGACAAGCTGACTCTGGTCCAACTCACAGTTCATGATATGCTGAAGGAATCTAGGGCACATGAAGAATATTTCCCTTTGAAGATTCCCTATGAGGTTAGTCAGCACAAACCTTGAGTAGTTTAAGTGCAGGCCTCTCACCAACCCATGAACTAAGTATCCTAGTTCATATGAGATTTGATCCCATCCCCGGACTTATTGGACAGACAGTGGAGAACAATGTGCAAAAGAAACTTGCAATCGTAGGAGAAGTTGAACTTGTACACAGTTGACCTGCTGACATCTCCTCCATATCCCATTAGATTGTAAGTGCTATCTAAGTCGTCCTTATGGAACTCAGTAGGAGCTCCTTCATCCTGGAGCTCTAGGTGCTCCCTGATGAGTTATTCAGAAATGATCAGCTCCTGTCCACAAATGCTGGTCCTCACTATACGAACCCCAATTTAGGGTTTCTGCTCGACCATTTCCCTAAAATTCTGCCATTTGGTTTGAGTAAATAGTGGGGTTAATGGTATGGGCTGTGAGGTAGGTTGATTCAGAGAGAAAGGTGATGATTTCAGAGAAGTCAGCATCTCTTGAAGAATCAAGTAGTGCGACTTGGTTGTGCAGAGGGTTTAGCGCCATTGTGAAAGGTGAATGAAGATCAGTTTGAATTTGGGTGAATTTGAAGCGATGAAACTTTTAGGGCAGTAAAATGGTAAAAGTTAGACAAGTCTGAATTATTTAAACAGTGGGGGTGACTGTGTGGAGTAACTGTGAGGGGATATAGAGAATTTCGGCGGTTATGATGATTTGCGGTTATGAAATGACAATGGTGGCAAGGGATAAGTTTAAATAATCTGACAATTATTAGCAAAATCTTTACCTTTTACAGAGTGGGGCCTAAAAAGATATCCATTACACAGTAAAAACTCTCTTTCCGAGTATAAAACATTTCCGAAGGTAATTGTCTTCCGAAGGCAGTTCTTTCTTCCGAAGCAAAGCATTGCTTCCGGAGGTAAGAATTGTTTTCTTAAATGAAGAGTTTTATAAGCTTCGGAAGTAGATCTGATGTGAAATCAATCGCTTCTTTCGAGACTAAAAACTCACCCGAGAAGAAAATTTCCATGGAAGAATTGGACTTCGGAAGATATTAAAGAATATCTTCCGAGAGTTAATTCCTCTTCGGAAGAAATCTACACTGAGAATATTTCAAAGAGTTCTTTTGTAACAGGGCTTAAATTGTATTGACACAAGACATTACACATTTAAAAAGCTTTCAAAAGAGGTAGTTTAATCAATGTTTATC
Organism: Flaveria linearis; assembly: GCA_024085815.1. NCBI lineage: Eukaryota > Viridiplantae > Streptophyta > Magnoliopsida > Asterales > Asteraceae > Flaveria > Flaveria linearis. The sequence goes on along the minus strand of CM044010.1, from coordinate 61,548,319 downwards.
ATCCCAATAGCTGATATGAGATATTTAAACCTTTGTTATCAAAAGCTTTGGTGAACAAATCAGCATATTGTTCATTTGAGTCAACTTTGATTAGCTTGATCAGATTTTTCTCATGAATATCTCTAATGAAATGATACCTGATGTCAATGTGCTTTGTATTGGAGTGCTTCACTGGATTTTCGGTGATGGAGATAGCACTATTGTTGTCAATATGGATAGGAGTGCTCATGAAGTTGAATCTATAGTCTAACATCTGGTTCTGAATCCACAGCAGCTGAGCACAGCAACTAGCAGCCGCAATGTATTCAGCTTCAGCAGTTGATGTAGATACACAGGATTGCTTCTTGCATTGCCATGAGATAATCCTTCCACTAATAAATTGAGATCCTCCTGATGTTGATTTCTTGTCAATGTTGCAGCCACCATAGTCACTGTCAGAGTATCCATAGAGATTGAAATCACTATTTCTTGGATACCAGAGACCTAGTTTAGGTGCTCCTTTGAGGTATCTGAGGATTCTCTTTGCAGCAGCTAGGTGAGACACCTTTGGAGCAGCCTGATATCTTGCACAAATGCAAGTAGCAAACATGATATCAGGTCTACTAGCAGTAAGGTACATCAGAGAACCAATAATTGCTCTATATTCATGTTGATCAGTATCCTCCCCCTCAAGGTCAGGGCAAAGATTATGGTTTCTGGGTATGGGTGTCTTGGCTGGCTTACAGTCCATCTCAAATCTTTCTAAGATGTCATTGACATACTTGGATTGATTGATGAAGAATCCTTTCTTCAATTGCTTCACCTGAATTCCATGGAAGAAGTCCATTCTTCCCATGGAACTCATTTCAAACTTCTTTTTCATGATGCTTTCGAAGTCTTTGCACATTTAGTCATTTGAGGAACCAAATATGATGTCATCAACATAGACTTGGACAAACAAAATATCCTTTTCAGACTTTCTAATGAAGAGAGTCTTGTCAATGGTACCTCTAGTGTAGCCACTTTTCAAGAGAAATTAAGATAGAGTCTCATACCACAGCCTAGGTGCTTGGTGCCGCCCATATAGAGCTTTGTCCAGTTTGCACACATAGTTGGGATGCTGTGGGTCTTCAAATCCTGGAGGTTGGCATACATAGATTTCCCTATCTATATCCCCATATAGAAAAGCACACTTGACATTAAGTTGGTAAACAGTAAAGTTCTTGGATGCAGCACAAGCAAGGAAGATTCTAACTGCCTCAAGTCTTGCAACTGGTGCAAATACATCAGTATAATCAATTCCTTCCTCTTGGGTGTATTCTTGAACTACTAATCTAGCTTTGTTCTTGATAATCAAGCCTCTATCATCCTTCTTGTTTCTGAAAACCCATTTAGTGCCTATGGGTACTTGACCAGATGGTAGTGGGCATAAATTCCAGACCTTTTGTCTTCTGAATTGAAGCAGCTCCTCCTGCATCGATTCAACCCAACTACTATCATTCAAGGCATCTTCTACCTTCTTGGGTTCCATATGGGATAGAAAACATGAATACAAACAGACATTCCCATGATGTGTCTGTCCTCTTATTCTCACACCTTTAGAGACATCTCCTATGTGTTCTCAGTTGTATGAGTGTTGTGAATCCTAACACGAGGAATCACTTCCAGTTGTAGAGATAGGTCCAGGTTGGACATATTCTGATCAGGAACTGGAACACTCTGTCCAGTTGCTGTTTCAAAGTCATTTAATGGGGACTGACTGAATGACTGAGAAACATCTTCAATGGTTGGCCATGAAGTAGTATTAACAGTTGCCTGTTCCTTCAAAATACTACTTTCTTCAACCTGGTGTTGTACTGGATCACCTGATGAACCTCGATTCACTTGTTGAAGCTTCACTATTTCTTGAGATAGTTACACTATCTGATCTGTGAATGGTTGAAGCTTGTTGTCTTTCAGCTCTTGGAGAATTTGGAAGAGGTATGGGTAGCTCAAATAGTTGATTAGCATCAGCATTAGCATCACCTTGAGCACCTGTTCCAGCTGAAACATTCTCACAAGATGGTTTAGAATAGTTTGGAAACAATTCTAAGTCAAAGATATAATCCGGTCCATTCCCCCTAACACAAGGAGTGTGCTCATTAACAACTATATTGGATGACTCCTCAAATTGTTGATTCTTAATGTTGTACACTCTATAAGCTTTAGAGCTAGAAGAGTATCCAACAAAGATAGCATCATCTGACTTCTCAGCAAACTTTGCTAAGTTGTCTTTTGTGTTAAGTATGGTACACCTGCTGCCAAAGGACCTTAGAAAACCAATGAACAGTGGTCTCTTGTTCCATAACTAATAAGGGGTTTTTCCATGGGGCTTACCTACAAGAACTCTATTCTGCACATAGCATGCAAAGCTGACTGCCTTTGCCCGTAATGTTAGAGGTAGTTTTGAATCAGCTAACATAGTTCGAGCAGCCTCAATAAGTGTCCTGTTCCTCCTCTCAGCAACACCGTCTTGTTGAGGAGTTCTGGGAGCACTCTATTGTCTGGCAATCCCTTTTGAGTCACAGAATGAGTCAAGAACGAAGTTCTTAAACTCAGTCCCTTGATCACTTCTAATGATTTTAACCTTATGATCAATTTGATTTTCTATTTTAAGAATAAATGATTTCATAGTTTCAGCAGTTTCGTCTTTAGTTCTTAAAAAGAATACCCATGTAAATCATGTAAAATCATCAACTATCACAAGGCAGTATGATTTCCTTCCGATGCTCATTATACTTATGGGACCAAAAAGATCCATGTGCAATAAGTGTAATGGAGTAGTGATTGAATTTACACATTTGGATTTGTGAGATGTCCTGTGTTGTTTCCCTTTCAGGCAGGCAACACAGTTATCTTTGCAGAAAAACTCCTTTTTAGGCAAACCATGTACCAAGTTATTTTTAGCCAATTTATTCATTGTCTTAAAATTTACATGACACATACGTTTATGCCATAGTGTTGATTCATCATTATCAGCTTTGGAAAGAAAACATGATACTTCACCTATAGGAGAAGCATTGTTCATATCTAGCTTGTACATATCCCCTTTTCTGGGAGATCTAAGAAGCACCAATTCCGGAGGAATTGTCATCCCTGGTTTGAGGATAATGCACTCATGTTCTGTGAAAAGCATTTGATGCTTTTGGTCATAGAATTGAGAAACACTTAATAGATAGTGTTTGAGCTGTTTGACAAAGTGAACTTTGTCAATGTTTAATCTACCATTACATATACTTCCTCTGCCAGAAATATATCCTCCGGTCTCACCTCCAAATTGGACAGGCCCTCCATCATAGTTCTGGAATTGTTGAAGGAGAGATCTGTTCCCTGTTATATGCCTAGAGCATCCACTATCTACAATCCAGACATTGTTGTTCTTGTCAAATGGATGTCCCTGCACATAAGATGAGATTGTTAGTTTTGTTTGGAAGCCCAACCCTTGTTGGTCTTGGGCTCTTCCAAAGATGATGACATGATTGAACCAAAAGATATGCATTGGGGTTCAGTAGAGGTCATTGAAGAAGAGGTTTGGGCTGCAGCATCTTCCTTGATCTTCCAATCCATCCCTTGGTTGATCTTTGAGGATGAGCTTGTTGAGGCTATTGCAGCATGGACTTCTTTCGAAGTTTCTTTCTTTTCGGGAGAAGCCTTCACCACCTTTTCTTCCGAAGTAGTCTTCTTCTGGGTTGGTTTCAGGGAATCTTTCTTGTTCTTCCAAACCTTTGAAGCTTTGGCCTCCGAAGCCATTTTCCCTTCGGAAGAAGTACTTTCTTCCGAAAGCAACTTGGCTTTCGAGACCAACTTTCCCTTTTTCATCACTTGGACCGTTTGAAATGGTCCAAATGTGAAACCTTCCCTGACTCCTTCTTTTCTAACATTATTTGCATAATGTGTGCTTGCTGGATTGTAGTACCAATCTTTTACCATGTGGTTTTGCAAACCACACATTATGCATGCGATGTTAGTCTTTTGGGAATTTAAAGGTTGCTGTTTCTTGGGCTTCTTTTCTTCATCAGTAACTTTCCCTTTCAACTTCTGATCCTTTGATAGGACAGGAGTGCTGGTATTACACTCCTTTCCTGAATCAGAGGTACCTAACACTTGAAATTCAGCTGAGATAAATACACCTTTTTGCTTTGGGTCGATCTTTAGCTTAGACTCAGCAACCTTCTTGGCAATCTTTCTAGCAGCTTTAGCTTTGCTTCTTCTTGCCTTGGTGGTTAGGATTTGATCTTCACAGGAGGAGATGGGTGCATTTACCTGTTTCTTCCCTGTGGTGGCCACTATTGTTGCATCCTCCTTCAATTCTAGTGAAGAAGGGTCAGCAGTTGGAACCTCTTGCTTCTCGATACCACATCTAGGTTGTCTAATAGACTCATAAGAGTGCGGTGGAGCGATTTCATTGGTTCCCAACCCTCCTTTGTTTTGATAAAACATTCTGGAATGGGAGGATGATGCAAGAATAGCTTGGAAGTTTTGCTCAGCAATAGCTTGCTTTCTGGCCTGAGCCTCAGCAATGACAAGCTGGGCTTGAGCTTTCAGACAGCCTGGATATTAGATCTTTGATTTGAGTCTTATAGTTGGTTTGCTTATGTTTTAAAAGAGACACAGTTTTCTCTAACTCCTCAATTTTCTTTTAATAGTCAGATTCAACTCTTTTAAAGTCAGATTTTAAGATATTTAAAGACTCAACATCAGATCTGATTTCCATGTTATAATCCTTGTAAAGTTTAACTTTAGCAACACAGGCTGGAGTGCAAAGATTTTCATATACCTGAGCATCATTTGTTCCGGCCATGAGTGCTTGAGCAGGAGTCACATCCTGTACCATGAAGCTCCAGTCAACATCTTGAGCTATTACAGCTGTTTCAGTTCTCTTTTCTTCGGACTTTGAGGTTGAGGGATGTGTGGAGGCCTGTGGGGTTCCCGGGTTGTTCTTGGGAGCCTTACATTCCCTAGCAAAGTGACCCAGTTGGTTGCAGTTGTAGCGCCTTGCCTTGGTCTTATCAAACCCTGTAACCCAGACTTGCTGTTGACAGGGTTTTGAGGGAATTGCCTTCCTGTTCTCTTGAAGAACTTCTTCGCTCTGTAGGTTAGAAGAGCCATCTGTTGGAAAATGTCCATATACTCTACATCATCTGGACTGAAGCACTCAAGGTCATCAAAGCAATATTAAAAATCACCAGAGTGTCCACTTCCAGAGACAAAGGCACAACTATCCTGAAAGGAGTTGTGTTGAGTCTGCTGAGACCTTGGAGTCTCAGGTAGGGTAATGAAGGGTCCATTTTGTGAGTTGTCAGAGTAGCATAGCAACTGATGTTGTGGTTCTATGTTTTCCCTTTCAACCACATGAAGAGCTAAACTCAGTTGATTATTGGAGTTACCAGAGGAGCCTTGCATGTTCATCTCCATCTGGAATGCACTCAGGATACCATACAACTCTGTAAGAGTAAGAGTCTTAAGGTTCGAGGTTCTCTTGATCACAACACAATAATGTGTCCATAGTTTAGGAAGAGAAGACATGAACTTCCTTACTATGTCCCTGTTCTCAAGAGTTACTCCAATATCCACCAGAGTATCCACTATCTCAACATACCTGAAGTATTGTTGAGTCAAGGTCTCACCGGCCTTGAAAGTGAAGTTTTCAAACTGTTGCTTTAAGAGATCCTTCTTGTTCTCTTTAGTCTCCTTGGATCCTTCATACGTGAGCTTCAGTGCATCCCATAAGTCTTTAGCTGTCTTGCACTTCTTGAAGCCTCTGTAGATGGAGTTTGGAAGAGCAGTTTGAAGACAAGTCATAGCCCTTTGCTCAAGCTCTATTCTTTTTTTATCTTCTTCTGAGTAATCATCTACATCTTTTGGGATGATACGATTTCCAGTAGCAGAAGTAGTGCTTGGTATGAAAGGACCATTAACAACGGAATCCCACATCCTTGAGTCTTGACACTTGATGAAGCCTTCCATTCTTGTGCACCATGTGCCAAAATCTTCAGGGGTGATCAGTGGGGACTTGGTCATGGTACCAGTTTCCATATCAGCTTTTGTGAGAGAGGCCATTTGAGTGAGTGGGTTGTAGGGAGGAGTGAAAAACAAGTTGATTTGGATGGTTAGATCACACAATCAAGAGCCAAACAAAGCTCTGATACCAATTGTAGGATTGGTATTGGTCACTTAACAAGTGGCTTTTCTCTCAAACTCACCTTAGAACAACACTCAGAAGAGTCTTAACAAGAGTTGATCACAATATAACAAGCAACAGATAATAATGAACACAAGAAGTAAATTTTCAAGGTACTTTTATATATTGATTCTCAACTCAAAGGATTACAAGACTCTTGCAAGAATAATCTGTCTGTCTATTGAGTTACAATGATAACTATATATATAATACTACCTACAGCCGGATATACTTTGATACCAGCTGGAAACCTATAACCAAAAGCCTATACTACAAGACTATAGGTTAAGGTATCTCTGATATTTTATCTGAGATTTGGTAGTCAGGACATGTCCCTGACTTACCTTTTGTCACCAACTAAGGTTAGTAACATGCACTATCATAAAAAGATAAACAGTGGAATACAGTATGGTCAACTACATGGCTCTTTAGGAAGAAGCCATGCTGTATCAGAGGTCTGCAGCGGAATGTCAGAGACCATACTTATGTCCACTGGTTCATAGCAGTGTCTTCCGAAGGTTAAATTGCTTCGGAAGAATAACTTCTTCCGAAGTCACTTATACTTCGGAAGACTGCTTCTTCTGAGGCTTGGAAACTTCTTCTTTGTCTTCGGAAGTAGAGTTTGTCTTCGGAAGTTGATCTTTCACTTGTCTTCCAAAGAACTCTTCAACCTTCGGAAGTTCCCATACTTAGCTTCGAAAGCCTTTGAATGTAGCACTAAAATTGACTAAGTGAAGTAGTTTTGGTTGCACCAGCCTTTCACATGATCCAACACTTATATTGATGAAAAAGGAACTCCCAGGACTACGATGGCCTGGGTTCCCCTTTCTAACTAATCTGTTTATGAGTGTAGGAACAATTCAGGAGGACTGTTAGTAATCCGGTTTACTGACAGGGATTGTTCCTAATTTAAATTTGAGGCGGAACAAACAGGTTAAGGTCATGGTATTATATCCACGATCTGGATTTTTATCTGCATTCTAACAGTTCTCACTTTACAGTCACTGCATATTTCTTGATAATTCATTTCTTATCTTATAATCGGTGTAGTTTGAAAGACCTTCTTTGATAAATTTTATTTTTGTACAATTTTATAAAAAATATTAAAAATTAAAAAATTAAAAAATAAAAAAATAAAAAAATAATAAAAATAAAAAAAATAATAAATAAAAAATAAGTTTGCAAAAAATAAAAATTTAGGGGGAGAGTATAAGTAAATAAAAATGAAAAGAGAACTGAGAACTTGATTCGAGATGATTGAGAAATGATTGTATATCTTCTTGAAATGCTTTTTTGCATGACTTGCGTTTTTAAAATGAGAAATGATAGTAACTGATGCTGTTATCTGATTTACATCTTATTTTTAAGTATAAATAATAGAAAAACAAACAAATTCTTTAATGATATGCTTGGTAGGCTCAGCGTGAAGAATAAAGTAGACAACAGCATGATGATTTAAATTAAATATACGCTTAAGGATGTTTGGATTTACGCAATCATTTTGGCTTGCACAAAAACTGAGTCCCGACAAAAAATTGGATTAAAAATTGATCTTTCACCCACCATGATTCAAATCATATAAGCTATATCTCTATCTCTTTGCCATGTCTAGTGTATTTATATGTCTTGTGTTTATGCTAATCTTCTCTGCTGTACGGTAGTACTAACATGGAGTGATGATCTCCTCTGCTTTACGATAGTACTGACCTGGAGCTCCCATCGGCATAATATGATGATCTCCTCTACTGTACGATAGTACTGACCTGTAGCTCCCATCATTTTGATCTAAGTTGTGTCAAATCATCTAACGATGAATTCATTACATAATACAATATTCTGTTGATAATCACTTGCACACTAATGCACAAGCCTTGTTCCATAAAGATCATAATAAAATTCAAGAAATCCTGAGGTTGGGTGATGGTTTTTGCCAAATCATTGTGGGGTCCTAGCATTCTAAAGTGCTTAATCAAACCTTAACGAATCATCTGATGTTTGTTGAAAAAGATAGGGCATGGGTTTAAGTGGACAAACATATCAGCAATCGTTATTTATCTGTTTGAGAATTTCAAAATCTTTCAAAGACTGCGATTAGATTCAGTTATCAGTGTGATCTCATTGCTGGTCGATGATTAAATTCATCTTTGTGCTAAAATATATCTTGAGGATGTGATCTCATGATCGATTCAGTTCTCGTTAATTAAAAAAAATAATAATATACAAATATAAAAAAATATAAAAAATATATACATAAAATAAAATTAAAAAAAATTTATTATAATAAATTTTCATTTCAAAATTCTTTTAGGTCTTCCATATTATGCTATTGAAATCATCTCATATTTTCATGCATTTCACGGGAAATTGCACACATAAACGAACACAGGTTCGCTTGTTTTTCACATAAAGATAAACACAGGTTTATTTTGTTAAAATGAAATGATCTAATTAGAAATGTCGAGATTGTGTTTGAGAATGTGTTTCAGATTTTTGCTACAAGTGATGGCCGATTATCAGTTGAGCAGTGTACCAGAGCAGAGAACCTGTTCTTCAAGTTTGCAAAAAATACAGAGCTAGGAATCCTCCTCCTACATCTTCTGAAGCACTCAAGATTAGAGAATCGGGAAAGTTGTTCTAATATCTTCACAAAGGATGCACTCGAAAAGGGGGAGCATATAAATATGGGGAGCTTATGAGATGAATAATCTTTCTCATCAGATTCAGAAAGCTTCAATTTGAAGATCTTTCTATAGTTGACTTCTCGGTGCTGAATTCGTATGAAGACATTGATAATGATAGACTAAGGGGGAGTATTGTCGGAGCTGTACAAGATAGCCTATATTATCAACATAGTCAAAGTCAACAAAAGTCAACGTCTCTGTCAAAGTCAATGGAAAAGTCAAACGTCAAGTTCAAGACGAAGAACCGAGTGAAGATATTAAAGATATATTGTGTTTGAGACTTTATTGTATTAAATATATTTTGTGTGAACAAAATATATTTTATCTTGTTTTAGTCTTGTTTTAGTCAATTTTAATAGTCTAGGGGGCTAAATGTAAATAGTGAAAGTTATTCTAAACTATAAATAGCCTAATTGTAATTAGAATTGGTTAATGGTTGCATGACCAATAGATTGAGGGATTTACTTGTAAAGATATCATTTGCAATCTAATTGAAGATCAAAGGGGTTTTGATTGTGATTATCATATTTTGATCTAATTCTTCATGATTTGATTCAAGTTTGTTTATCCTGGAGTTACACTCAGTTTCCGTATGTTCAACATGAGCACTTTTTTCTTCTTGAGTATGCTCATGTTGTGAAGATGTGCCAACTTCTTCTTGATGACTTGTATGTTCTTACAAAGATGCATCAATATCTCTCAAAAGAGAATACAATGTTTGTTGATCTGAATGAGTTGGGCTTTGTGGTGGTGAAGGAAAATGATGCTCAAAATCGAATTGCTCCAGTTATTGTGATTCTTCTACAACATGCTCTTGTTCTTGCTGAATGACTGGTTTTATTCTGGAGCAGCTTGCTCTTCTTGTATGATAGGGACTGGTTGAATGATTGGTTGTTGATGTATGATGTTTTGAAATCATGTTTGGTTCTCCCTAACCTGGAATCCTTATGAACACACCAGGAACAAGAATGCCATAATCAATCATATGAGGTGGAACAGGAATCTCATCTCCATGATAAACACTTGACTTGATCCTTGTGAATACATGTTCATTAAAATGAACAGGTTGAAACACAGCTCCTTCTCTTGGAATGTCTGGTAGAAGATTATCAATGATAATCTAAAGGAATCTTGGATACATATGAAACTTCTTCCTCACCTCAGTCAAGTTGTATACCATTCCATTTAGCACTTGTGCAGCAAAGTTAAATGGTCTTCTTGCCATGATGCTTGCTATTGTAGAAGAGCTTCTTAAAGAAGTAGCATCCTAGCCAGTCTTTCTATTTGTCATTGTCTTTTGATATGTGGGCATTAGAAATCTGAATTGTGCACACATGTATGACTTCTTGATTTGCTTTCTTTCAATGGTACCAGTGTACCCAATCTGTCTAAAAACATGTAACATATAGTTTTCATCAAATTCTACTGGTCCCTAGGCATCTTCATCTCCAATTATAGAACTCTGCTTATAATTTCTTCTGTGATAGTGATCTGATGATTATGTATAGTAGATTCTATTACTTGCTGGTCATTCATTTGTTCTAGATGAGCATGAGTCCAAAATTGGACTATATGATCTTCATATATCTCAGGCCTGGCTGTCATAGCATGATTAGCCTAGTCTGTCTGATGGCTTGTATGATATCTCTATAATTCACAACCTTGGGTGAATCAGATCTAGAAATGTACAGAGATTATGATCTCTTACAAACACTAGGTTTGCCATATCTGTAATGAGAAGATTGATGTTAGCATCTTTTATGCTAATGATGTGTGATGATGAAATATTAATCAAGTGTTTACTAGATTATTATGCTTGTTATGAGATTTTGAAATATATGTTTAAACACTTGTGTTTGATCTAGGTGTATGTTCTTTGACATTTTCCAATTGAATCAATTTGACTTTTTCAAAAGTCAACATTTGTTAATTTTGATCACGCAAATCTTGCATCTCTTTTCTGTTTCAATTTAATTTTATCCAAATTTTTTACATTATGTTTGTATTATCATCATAAGGTTATTTTGTTCAATTCATACATCAATTCTTTCTCATAACAATATGTTCAAGAATTTCAGTTTGATGTTTTAAAGTCAAAACAGACCATTTAATGCACATTCTATGAAAATGCATTTAATGCTTGTGTGTTGATTGTCATGCCAATTAATTGATTCTTCTTGTTTGTTACTGAATTTTGAACATGTTTACCAAGTTATAACATATTTCAATTTATTTTCAACATTTTCAAAGATCAAATCTCAGTTTTAGTTTGATTTTGGCATGAACATCATGACTGAACATGAACCCAATGAACAATTCATCAAATTACATCAAACCAACGGTTAATATACATTTGACTAAGGTCATAAAACATATATTCAATGTTTGATTTGGTTTAAACATCAAAAGATTCGAGTTTTGATTTCGATTTGATGTTCGACCTAGGTCGAGCAATGTTTGAATTAAAATCACAAATCAAGATGTTTTAATGGATGTTTGATGGTTAAAATCATGTTGTTATACCTATTTGATTCTGAATAAGAAGAAAGATCAAATAGATATGGGTTTAGAATCAAACAGGGGTTTAAGGGTTTAGCAGAATTTTGAATTTTTGGAATTGTTTATTTTCTCACTTTCACTCGTGACGAATGAGAAAATTTTAAGTGTTGAATTATATATACAATGTACAAAATGTGTGTCCGCTGTGTATACAATGTGTGTGTCCGCTGTGTAAAAACAGTTTAAACTTAAAATTAAATTTTAAGTGTCTGCTGTGAATTACACATGCGCTGTGTGAATAGTGTCCGCTGTAAATTACATACCCGCTGTGTGAATAGTTTTCGCTGTATAGTTTTGTACGCTATCAACCCTTTTGACTGATTCTGAGTATACAGTAGATGACCACTTGGTCATGCGTTATGGATCCTTTTTCTATTTTTCTAAGTATACAGCAGATGACTTCTTAGTCATGCGCTGTGGATCCTTTGTTGATGATTTGAAATTCACAAGTGATGAATAAAAGTCATAAGCTGTGGTTGATCACTATTTCCAGAGCGGTTGAACATTTGTTCATGCGCTGTGGACTTTTGAGTGTTTGCTTGGTTGTTCATAGCGAATGAACATTTGTTTATAGAAAAATTATTTGATTTTTACATCGGATGAACATTTGTTTATACGTTCTGTGATCATTAGATAATTGTTTAGGTGTTCACAGCAGATGAACATTTGTTCATGCATTGTGAGCACTTAAAAAATTATTTTGTTTTTGTTTATTTTACACAGCGGATGAACATTATTCATTTACTGCATAGTCTTTGTTTGTTAAAGTGATATTCACACCGGATGACTTATTGTCATATGCTCTGAAATGTTATTATGTTCTCAGTGGATGCCTTACCAACATCATGCGATGTGAACACTTTGAATGTTCATTAGTGCATAGCGGATGCATGATTGTTTATCCGATACAAACACTTGGTATATTTTGCATGTTTTGATGGTTACTGTACCTACAACGGATGTATGTTTGTATATCCGCTGTGACAACAGTTTTCAAAAATTTGTTTGTTTTGCTTCCGAAAACTAAATGTTTGATAAATTTCGTTCGAAGGAGAAATTATTTTGTTTTTCTTCCGAAGGAAAATTTTCTTCTGAAGCAAAATTTATTGTTAACACTTGTTTGATTCAAAATGATTGTTTTAAAATGTATGTTAAAATATTAAAATTTTTAACATGATCAATATATGGATGTTTAAAATATCACTCACAAGCAATATTGTGCATATGTATGTGTGATACTGCTATTTTTGGGTGCTTGCTTGACTTGAATTTATTTAAAATTTAATATTTAAAATTTTAATATTTAAAATTTTAAAATTTTAACATGTATGACAATGCACTTGTTCTGCTAACATTGATATATCCATGTTCAAATTCTCCCCCTAAATTTTTGCATAGTTATAAAAACCTTTCATAAAATGACAAAAATTTAAATGTGTTGAAATGAAAATTTATCAAAGTCCAATTTGATTGCTTGCATGATAAGAATTTAGAGAGATAACACTTTATCTAACTAAAAAATGATTGATTTTCATGTTTTTAACATGAATCATTTGCACATAAAATGAGATCATATTAGTCTCAAATCCTCATAAAGCTGCTGTGATGTTATTTGAGAATAGACATAGACTAATACGATATTGATTGCATATATTTGGATCCACTTAAAATCATGCATGGTATTAATAATTGATTTAAATAGTAAGTGATTATCATGTTGTGGGTATATTAGGATGATATACATGTACCCCACATCTGATTGTATGTTAAAATCAATCATCCTCAAGATATACTAGAAAGCACTTTCAATACTTAGGACCTAGTTACTTAGGAGTATAAATGCTCAATTTGATCCTTTTTGGTTGATCCTTATTAGGATTATTTTGCACTTCACTTTGGAAGATGGTCCTCTTTAGGATTCTTTTGATTATTCATCCTTAGTGGATGTGTTCCTTATTTGGAATCTTTTTGGATCATGACTTAGGTCATTCAGGTCTGTGCTCAGCATAACAAATAATGCCATGATGTACTCCAGGTCTATGATAATCATAACGAAGGAGACAATTGTATGATTGAGTAGTTTATAAACTATTTCACTTGGTGTATTGTAGTTACTTTACCAGTAATCAATATTGGATAGACCAATACTTACCAGAAACCAAGATATGTTGTTTTACACACAATCATGAGCATTTGTTCTTTACTATTGTATATGACGTTAGGTGTTCCATGCTAAACCTATCCACATATCAAACAAAGTATTTTTAGTCTTTATGAGTGAAAAGGACTCTAGTGAAGAATAATCTAGTGTACTATCATTTCTCATGAATGGTATGTGTGATTCCAAAATGTTTGTTAATTAAAGAACATGAATGGTTGTATGATATCTTGATTTTGAAAGATACTTGTTTGATTTAAATTAGACTTTGACAAAATCAAGCTTGAATGATTTAATGTTTTGAAAACATTAATTGGTTGATTCATAGTTGATCATAGAAATTCAAATCTTATTGAATCAAAAGGTTTGGTAAAAAGGTCAGCCAATTGATTGTTTGTATGGATTTTGATCAACTTTATCAGGCCCTTTTCTGAACAATCTCCCAGAAAGTGATATCTGATGTCTATATGTTTTGTTTTTTAATGTTGAATTGGATTATCAGCGATGAACATGGCAGCAGTATTATCAATGTGTATTGGTGTGTTTTAAGAAAATTAAATCCATAATCAAGCATTTGGTTTGAATCCAATGCACTTGAGAACAGCATGCAAAAGTAGCTATGTATTGCTTCAGCTGTTGACACAGAGACATTTGTTTATTTCTTGCACTACCAGGAGATCAATATAGACCCAAGAAACTGACAACCTCCAGTGGTGGATTTTCTATTGTTGTTGCATCCACCATAATCACTGTCCGTGTATGCATATAAAGAAAAATATCCATATTTGGGATACCACAAACCAAGTGAAGGTTTGCCTTTTAAGTATCTAAAGATTCTCTTTACTACATTTATGTGTGATTCTTTTGGATTGGCTTGGTATCTTGCCCATATGCAAACTGCATACATGATGTCTGGTCTGCTTGCTATTAGGTACATCAGGGAGCCTATCATGGATCTGTAGAGCTTCTAATCAACTGATGTTCCTTCTGCATCTGGTCCAAACTTCAAGCCAGTTGCAAATGGTGTTTTGCTTGATGTACAGTTAGACATATTATGTTTCTTCAATATCTGATGAACATACTTGCTTTTATTGATGAAAATTCCTTTAGCAGATTGCTGAACTTGAAGACCAAGGAAGAAGGTAAGTTCTCCTATTAAGCTTATTTGGAACTTTGATTGCATAAGAGTTTCAAACTCTCTACAAAGTTGGATGTTTGTGGAGCCAAAGATGATGTCATCCACATAGACTTGAACCACTAACAAGTTTTGTTATTTCGATTTTAAGAACAATGTTTGGTCTATTTTCCCTCGGATATACCCATTCTGTAGTAGAAACTTAGATAAAGTTTGATACCACTTCCTAGGTGCTTTATGAATACCATATAGAGCTTTATCTAACTTGTAGACTCTATGAGGGAATTCTAGATCTTCAAACCCTAGTGGTTGAGCAACATTTACCTCTTGATCTATCTTTCCATAGAGGAATGCACATTTGACATCCATTTGGAAGACACTAAAGTGTTTTGATGAGGCATATGCAAGGAATACTCGGATGGCTTCTAGTCTAGCTATTGGAGCAAAGAAATCATCATAAGATATGCCTTCCTCTTGAGTATATCCTTGTGCAAATAGCCTTGCATTTTTTCTAATGACAATTCCTCTGTTATCTGCTTTGTTTCTGAATAGCCATCTTGTGCCTATGGCATATTGACCTTCAGGTAAATCAACAAGCTTCCATACCTCTTGCTTTCTAAATTGCTGTAGTTCCTCCTGTATTGCTTCTATCCAACTGTTGTCTTTAAGTGGATCTGTGATGTTTTTGGGTATAGTTAGGGATAAGAAACATGAATACAAGTAAATGTTTTCTATGTCTGATTGACACTTCTTATCAGTCTGGTATTGAGGTCACCTATGATGTTTTCTAGTAGGTGATCTTTGTGTATTCTGGTTGTTTCAATCTGATTAATAGGGATTGTTAAATCACTATTTGTGATTGTTTGTTCAGGTGATGAAGGATGGGCAAGGGTATTTGAGGGTGTGGGATTATCTGGCTATGTGGGTTCATTGAATGTTTATGGAGAATCGTGAAAGAAATCTAAGATTTCATCTTCATGATGTGTGTCTGGTAATGAATGATAATCATCATATTCTTCAACTGTGGTTGGTTGGTATGACTTGGGTTGGGTGGTTGGTTGTGATTGTGTTTGTCACTGGTGTTGAAGAAGATGGTGTGCCTAATGATGTTCCTTTAGATGTATTTGTTTGTTATTAAGGAGGTGTAACTGTGGTACTTGAAGGAGTAATGGTTGTTCTCCTTGGAGGATCAGCAGTTAATAGAACATCAATGGTTGTTGGAGGAGGCACCACAGGATATTCAATATCTTCCTGTGTACCTGAAACATCAAAATAAGATGTGTCAAATGATTTTGTCAGTGAGTCAATATCAAACAACCAGTCTGATCCAATGACTTTCTTTGTGAAAGAATGTTCATTAAAAACATCTGTTGTTTCTTCCACAATATCTGTTGTTTCTTCCATAATATCTGTTGTTTCTTCCACAATATTAAATCTTAGGTTATATACTCTGTAGGCTTTTGAGCTTCCAGAGTATCCAACAAAGAATCATTCATTTGCATTTGGAGCAAATTTGGATAATTTTTCTCTGGTGTTTAATATTGAAGCTAAAAGTCCAAATGCTTTAAGAAATCCAATGAATGGTTTTATTTTATACATTAATTCATATGGAGTTTTAGAATGTTCTTTGATTATTAATGTTCTGTTTTGAATGTAATAAGCTGTATTGATTGCTTCAGCTCAAAAAGATACGGGTAATAGAGAGTCAGCTAGCATAGATCTGGCTGCTTCTGTTACTATTATGTTCCTTCGTTCAGCTACTCTATTCTGCTGAGGAGTTCTTGCTACACTATATTAATGACTGATTCCTTTCTCTGTAAAAAAAAGAAGAAATAGAGTCATTTTTGAACTCAGATCCATTATCACTTCTTAAAGATTTAACTTTAAGATCTAATTGATTCTCAATATTAATGATAAATATTTTGATAATTTCTAATGTTTCTGACTTATGTAGTAGAAAGAAAACCCATATGAATCTTGAGTAATCTTCTACTATAACAAGACAGTATTGCTTCTTTCCTATGCTTAGGATGTTTGTTGGGCCAAAAAGGTCCATGTGAAGCAATTTGAGTGGTGTGTTATTGGAATTTACCAATTTAGACTTATGAGACACTCTATGTTGTTTACCTTTCAGTCATGCAATGCAGTGGTCTGTACAGAAAAATTCCTTTTGTGGTAAACCTATTACTAGATCACCTTTTACAAGTTGATTAATTCTGTTATAATTAGAGTGTCCCAAGCGTCTGTCCATAATTAGGAAACATCCTCTGATGCTTTTGATAGTAAACATGTTTCAAGAGTTGATGTTGAAACAATATTCATATCAACAATGTATGTGTTATTATGACGTGGAGTTTTCAAAAAGAGACAATCTTCAGGTACTTGAAAACTTGTCTTGAGGATGTAGCAGTTGTTGGAGTCAAATAAGGTGGCATATCCCTTATCACAGATTTGGGATACACTTAAAATATTGAAGTGAAGGTTGGAGCAGTAGTTGACATTCTCAAAGCTGATCAACCCATTTGATACTGTTTATTCACCAGTTATCTTTCCACATGTCTTATCATCTCCAAAAGCTACGTTTCTTCCATGTTTCCTCTTAAATCCCGAAGGAGGGAATGATTTCCTGTCATGTGTTGGGAGTATCCACTGTCAACATACCAGATGTTGTCAGGCCTTCTTTGATGTCCCTGAATAGCAAAAAAAGTCAGTTAGATGGTGCAACCAAAGCCAAGATGGTCTTGGGTTTTCCGTCTTTTCCCATAATGCAAATTTCTTTTAAAGTGACATTATCTGATGCTTTAGAAATTCTAGGTATACTAGATTTCCTTTGGTTGATTTTAGCTCTATCAGAAGAAGTACTTTGAGCTCTTCTCCTATGAGTGCTAATGTCTGTTTGTTGTCTGCTTTGAGACTTATGTCTCCTGTGTGCTTGTTTAAAGGTGTCATAGAATGTTTTGTCATTGTTTAGAACAACCTTTTGATGAGGAGTTTGTCTTGGTACTCCTAATTTGTTCTTATTAAGAACAACGGTTTGTTTCTCTATTAGTTTTTCAACTTAAGATTGTATGTTTTGCCTTTTGTTTTTCTTGTTGAAGAAACAGTTAGCAGTGCTATGATCGTTCCTTTTAGAAATTAAACAATAATTATGAAAATGGCAAGATTCAATACTGTGATTGTTTATGTGACAAAACTTGCAATATTTACCATATCTGCATTTGTTAGTGCTGTGAGTATATTGATCACACCATTCACAGTATGGTAAATTTGCATTGCCTTGTTTGTTTAAAACTTTTGATTTCAAATTTGGTTTTAGAGGAATATCAAAAGTTACTATTGATCGTTTTTGCTGAATTGGAGCTTTGCCTTTCCTAATGTTTGTTTGTTTAGGAGAAGCAGTGGAAGATCCAGCTTTTCCTCCACCAGAGCAGATATCAAACCCTTGAGTCTGCTTTGTCTATTTGGTTGGTACATGTGACATCCGTTACCAAAATAGTTGTGTTGACCATTGACTTTGACTTTTTGACCTTGACCTTGATTAATATGGGCTTTGTGTCACACCCCGGTCTCAGGGCACCCCAGGAGTGCGACCGATTGGTACCCGTCATTGTTCACTTTTTATTGTTTGTCTTGAAAGATGTTTACGTAGCGGAAAAAACATTTCACAATTTATTTCATAAATTAAAATAACTCTGATGATTTATAAAAACAAACTTTCATATATTTGTTGGGGATTAGATACCCATAATTTTACATAACATTGGTCAACGCAATGATTACAAAATTTTCTGTCTACTGACAAATATTCAAAACTTGCCACAAGGTTTATGCCTAGGAAACTTAGTCCTTCCAGCACTATTCTTGTTAATATGTTCATAACAGGGTTTCCATACCTAGGATTCATAGTCCATCCAGCACTAACACCTGACTAAACATATGTAATCATGTTTAGCTGAAAATGTTTGAAAATAGTACATCAGCGAAAAGCTGGTGAATACATTTAGTTTGACACAAAAATATTTCGGCATGAATAACGATAAACAGTTGATCATAAATTAACGGTAAACCACACATTTAGCAGTCTATTTCAACTGGAAGTCCCCCTCCATATATACTGGTATTGGTGCTTAGACAGTCTTACTACGGGACTCTTCGGATCTGCACTAAGTCTGAACCAGCCCCAGTATGGGATTTTCATCCATCCCCAGGATATAATTTGATAAAAAATATATATACTTCTGGTCTAAATGTTTTAGCAGAATACCTCTATGCATTAACATGGTTAACGCACTAATGCCTTTTTCGCAAAATAAAATCATTCGAATGTTTTGAAAGTATTAAACGTATTCACCTGGTAAGTTGAACAGAGCCTCTAAACTTGATAAACTTTGTTTCTGAACCTCGAAGTAACTTAAGGATTAAATCACGAGCTTCTAACCCCTTGATTAATTTAGAACTCCTATACTTGTTGTCTAGAGCATATACACCGGCTTCCTAATCTCGGGTTATGTTTATGGTGTTTAAAATGTGGTAGAGAGTTTCATGTGTGAAACTAGGAAAAAGGATTATGAAATGAAATGAAGCTAGAAGCATCTATTTATATATGGATATTTCTTACTCATTAAGTATTTCTTACTTATTAAGTTTTGTCCAAACTTAACTATTAAGTTCAAAACTTAGCAATTAAGTTTTATATTTTATTCAAACCTTAGTCATTAAGTTATATATTTTATTCAAGACTTAGCTATTAAGTTTTATATTTTATTCAAGACTTAGCTATTAAGTTTTATATTTTATTTAAGACTTAGCTATTAAGTTTTATCCAAAACTTATCTGTTCAGTTTTATCCTAGTCTTTATCTAAACTTAGGCACTATGTTTTATCCAATACTTAATTGTTACGTTTTATCCATAGCTTAACTATTAAGTTGCATCTGAAGGCTTAGCCATTAAGTATTTATCTAAAAACTTAGTCATGAAGTCACGCTTGAAACATAACTATTATTATTTATTGACAAAAATAATATGAAAATTTCATAGGTGTCACATCCTCCCCACCTTTATTTAATCTCGTCCTTGAGATTTACTGGAATAAGTGTGGATATTGCTTTTTCATTTCTGACTCTAGTTCCCACATATATTCGGGACCTCGTCTTCATTTCCATTTACCTTTACCAATACTAGCTTCCTTCTCTTTAGATGTTTTTCTTAACGGTCTTTAATTCGAAGAGGTTGTTCGATAAATTTCAAATTTTCGTTAACCTCTACATCTTGTATTGGCATTGCTAGCGATTCATCAGCCAAACATATACGTAAGTTGGACACATGAAATACATCGTGTACTCCATTCATCTCATTTGGCAATTCTAGTTGATAGGCTACTGGTCCGATTCGTTTTAAGATTTTAAAGGGTCCAACAAATCGAGGACTTAACTTTCCCTTCTTTTCAAATCGTACAATGCCTTTCCATGGTGACACTTTTAGTAACACCTTGTCACCGACGTTAAATTCTAGTGGCTTACATCTTTTGTCGGCATAATTCTTTTGACAATCGCGAGCTGTCTTTAATCTTTCTCTGATCGGTAGTACTTTATCAATTATCTCTTGGACTATTTCAGGTCCAGACACTTGATTCTCTCTGACTTCAGACCAGTACACAGGTGTTTTATATTTTCTGCTGTATAAGGCTTCATGGTGCTGCCTGGATGCTTGAGTGATAGCTATTGTTATAGGAGAATTCCATTAGAGGTAGATGATTATCCTAACTGCCTCCAAAGTCTATCACATATGCTCGGAGCATATCTTCTAGCGTTTGGATCGTTCTTTCGCTTTGCACATCAGTTTGCGGATGATAAGCAGTGCTTAGATTTAATCGAGTTCCTAACGCTTTTTGAAAGCTTTGCTAGAACCGAGACGTAAAACGACTGTCTCTATCTGACACAATGGATAGTGGCACACCATGTAAAGTCACTATTTCATTGACATACAATTGTGCTAACATATCCATGTTAAATGTTTCTTTCATTGGAATAAAATGGGCGGACTTAGTTAGTCGATCAATGATAACCCAGATAGTATCATTTCCACGACTTGTTCGAGGAAGTTTAGTAATAAAATCCATGATTATCATTTCCCATTTCCAGACAGATAGTTCAAGTTGTTGAAGTAAACCTGAAGGTTTCTGGTGTTCTGCCTTAACTTGAGAGCATGTAAGACATTTTGCAACATATAGTGCAATGCTCTTTTTCATACCTATCCACCAGTAGTTAGTTTTCAGATTCTTATACATTTTATCACTCCCTAGGTGCATTGTATATCTAGACTTATGAGCTTATTCAAGTATTCTTTCTCTCAGATTACCAGCAATTGGCACCCAGATTCTCTTATTTAATCCGATTAGTTCATCGTCTCCTTTGACCAACTGATCAAGCATTCCCTTCAATCCTTCTTCTTTTTCTATATCTTCCAATGCTATTTCTTGAGCATTCTTCAATTGACTAAGTAAATCAATCTGAAGATCAAGCCTTAAAGCACGAACCCTCTTTGGCTTTTTGCAGGATCGATATTGTTCTCTTAACACTTATTGTTTCTCACAAACTGTTAAATATCACTCGTTTGATGAATGCAGAATCAAGAACTCAGTTGATAATAATATAATAAGTAAAGAACACAAGAAATGGTTTTCAAGATACTTGTATATATTATCTCTCAACTAAGTATTACAAGACTCATGCAGAAGCATGGATACTAAGTTACAATGAGTGACTATATATACTACTATCTACAGATTGTTATACGTAGATAACATGCTGGGACTTACTTCTAAACAAATACTACATTGGTAGAGGTAGGGTATCTTAGATAAAGTATTATCTAAGATAAGGTAGTCATGCAGGTCCATGACTTACCTTTTAGTCACCAACTAAAGGTTGCAGCTGTACTGATAGGATCAAATGTATCAATCTGTAATGATTTATGTATACAATTCAAAGAAACACAAACAATTGTAATCAAATCAAGCACATATCAACAAAATTCACAATTTCATTGATATAGCAAAGACAATTACAAGAGTAAGAAAGCAGTACATACAAAATCTTACGTACTCTAATTCTACTCTAGTCTAAGCTATATATACTACTAACAAACTAGAGACTATCTATTTACAATTCTAGTCCCTATACTATGACAAAATTGTAAAAGACACACTAAGACTAAATGTTAATCTTTCTAGAGTACTAATTATACTCCCCCTAAGATTGACATTGGTCTTTGGTCTTCAAAAGTCTTCTCTTTGTCTTTATCTTCTCTTGTCTTTGCTTCTAAATCTTTATCTTTTCTTTGACTTTAGCTATCCATCTTCTATTAATCTTCTGTCTTCTATCTTCATGTATCAAAGAAATCTTCTGGTTCTTCTTTTATCTTGAACATTGGTTTCTTCTTGTACATCTCTAGCTCCTTCAGAGCATTCTCAATTGAAGACTTCAATTTGCTAGCAAGAACAGCTTGTTCAAGTTTTGATTCATTTGTCTTTATTTCTATCGGCTTTATTCTTTCCAAAGTATCCTTTGACAAGCATGCAATGTCAACATTAGCATACAACTCAATAGGACGTTTGCTTTCTTTGCAATACACCTCCAGTACTCCTTTCCTTGAGATTCTCATAAATTCAATGTCATTAATGTCTCTCTTCACAATATTTGCATAAGCAAGAGCTTTCCTTAATGAAATTCTTTCCATAGCCGCATTCATTACATTAATCATTGACACAAAATACTTCTTATCATTCTCAGCAATCTCAGGATTCACCTTCTCAAAACTTTGAACATCAAGAAAAGAGATATAACTTGGATGTAATAGTTTGAGCTCAAAAACTCCAAACAAAGTAATCATATCTACATCCAAATTCTCAAGATTTCGTACCAATTTTAGTTCAAAAGTCTCAGAATTGTAAAACCATCTCAAGATAGGTTTTGTTCTTTGAGTACCTTCTATTACTTTCAACCCTGGATTGGTAACTTAATGGAAATAATGATCACAGAATTCCAACATGAAATGTTCTTCATCTTTCTTTCTTCCTTGATATTTGTTTTGCTTCTTCAACTCAGTGAAGTATTCCTTATCTTCTTGTTCACATCTTGAAGGAAACATATATCTCGACTCATACCTCTGTGAAGTAATTCAACAAACATTTTCCCATGTTTAGCATTAGATGGGTTAATCAGAGATAATTTGTCTAACTCCTTCAAATCTTGCACTGGAAGCTTAATTATGCTTGAGTAAAAGTGATAAACATCACATACAGCATTTACTCTTTTAATCAAAAATACATCAAATATCTCATCGTACTTCCATGCAATGATTTTTACTTGGTTAGAGAAATCAGGAGCAATCATAGCATTCAACAGTTCAGCTACTGACTGTCCTTTTTGCAATATGTTTCTAACCATATCTCCTGAACTTCTTGATTTATCCAATATATGCCTTTGCTCAGGAGTGGCTTTATATGCTTATTTCTCAGTACCAGTAAACATCTTCTTCAGATATTTTCTGCTATCATAATTGCTGTACTTCCTTGCCATAGACTGAATTTTTTTTGGTTTCAACATTCTTGATCTTTTTGTAATCTCTAGATATTAAGGATTTTCTGTGTCAAGAATAATCATCTTATTAGCAATCTTTTCAGTTTCCTGAAAACTTCTAACAAGATTCCTCAATGAGGTGGACTGGAGTCTTTTAAGGCTTTTCCATGGGTAATTTCTTGCTTGTAACCATGACCTCAATGCTATCACATTCATATCGTCAGGATTAGGGTGATGTAACTCAGACTTTGGTAAATCATCTACATTGATTACCTCTTGAGCTCTAACCCATTCTCCATGTTCGATTACTATCTCATTTGGATCAATTGGTGCTACAGACTCAGCTGTGACACACTTCTCATATTCGTCATTGATCTGAGACACTGTTAATCCATCCAAACAAACTCTGTTATACTTCATCTTCACCAGATAATTATATTTGTCTTCAAAGTCAACAGGAATTTCATATTGATCTTGAGGTTGTTCAATAGGAGATAAAGTTCTTTCAAAGTTTACTTCATCAATATCATCATCATTCAATACTTCATCATACCAATCATCCTCAAATTCATCCTCTATATCATCTAAAGCTTCAATCTGTTCTTGAGATACTTCTCTTGAACTTTTTGAATTTCATCATCAATCCTTTCTTCCTCATTACTTTCTTTCTCAATTTCTTCTTCAACTCTTTGAATTTTGGAGGAAGATTTAGGTAAAACTGAATCATCAACTTCATCAATCTTTCTTTTTCCTTTATCTATCACTTTAGGAGCTTCATCTACCATTTGAGTAGCTTCAACATCTATTGGATTTATCTCAGATACTATTATAATATCGGAAGATGTTGGCTTTTGAGGCTCTTGATTCTTCCTTAGTTCTTCTTTCAATTTCTCATTCTCCTTAGTTAATCTCTTGAATCTCTCTTCCAAAAGATCGTAATCTTTAATCATAAGCTCAAAATTTTTTATAACATCATCTTTATCCTTTGTATAACTCTCAAGCTTTTCATTCTTGTTTTTATATCCCTTTTTCTGCACAAAACAAATCAATGTTAGCATTTTTAAATTCTGTTCCATTATCACTTCTTATTATCTTCACTTCATGCTCTAGTTGATTTTCAACATTATTAATATTTTTTTAAAGTTCTGCAGTTTCAGATTTAGCATGAAGAAAGAAAACCTAAGAAAATCTTGTATAGTCATCTATGATAACTAAACAGTATGATTTTCGACCAATACTCCTAACATTAGTTCGTCCAAAAAGGTCCATATGTAACATCTGGAGTGGCTTGGTGTTTGAGTTTATCAGCTTGGACTTATAAGACGCCTAATGTTGCTTTCCCTTCAGACATGCTAAGCAGTGATCAGTTGTTGAAAACTTCTTGGAAGGAAGTCCTATGACATGATTTCCTGCTACAAGCTTGTTCATGTTTTTGAAGTTTGAATGTCCAAGTCGTCTATGCCACAACTGGCTTTCATCATTCGATGCTTTAGCAATCAGGCAAGTTGTTCCTGTTGCAGGATCCACTTGAGACCTATCCGGTTTATATACGTCTCTGTCTCGTGCAGCTTTAACTATGACCCAATCATTGCTAATCTAAAAACCTGGTTTCAAGACATAACAGTGAGAATCATCAAAAAGAACAGAATAAGATTTGCCACAAATTTGGGATACACTTAATAGATTAAAGTTCAACTGTGAACAGTAGTTGACTTTATCAAAACTAATAATCCCACTTGACACTGTTCCCTCTCCTGTTATCTTTCCACGCGCATCACCTCCAAAAGCAACGTGTGTTCCATCTTTTAACTTAAAATCTTGCAACAAGGCTTGATTTCCCGTCATATGCCGGCTACACCCACTGTCAACATACCATGAGTTTATTGGTCTCCACGGGCATACCTGCATTCAAAAACATTTTAAGATGAATTAGTAACCTAAGCCGATATGGTCTTGGGCTTTCCAAACTTATCAAAAATTGTAAACTGTTTAAAATGAAGTTTGTTTACATCAGGTTTCTTTTGATATTTAGCATTATTAAATCCTCTTTGAGAAACATGTTGATTATCTCTTTGTTGTTTTGATTTCAAAGCATTATATCTGTTTTCCAGATCATCATCAAGAAATCTTGAACCATTAAATGAAGCATTTGAGAATGTTTCATTTTTTATTCTCATAGATCGTGGAATAAACTTCCCTTGATTGTATTGCTGTGATTTGACAAAAATTGATTATCATAATCAGAATTGTTTCTTTTGAAAGATCTCAAACCCAAGGAAGGTTGTTGTTGTTTTGAATATTTGAACCCAATATTATGATTTCTTTTAAATTGTGGGTTTACAAATCCTTGATTACTAAAATCCTTCGTTGATGAGTTCTTTCTAAAGTAGCAATCATTTGTATTATGATTTCTTTCATCACATAATGCACAGTATTTGTTAAAGTAGCAATCAACAGTTGTGTGATTTGTCATATCACATATATGGCAATACTTGTTAAAATAACATTCTGAAATGTCATGATTATACATATCACAGATATCACAATATTTTTGAGAGTAATTAAACAACATTTTATTAACCCTTGAAGCGGAAGAAACATTTGATTCTTGTTTAAATTTAGGGTTAGGCAGATTAATTTGTTGTTTCTTTGGTGTGAATTTGGTCATTTGATTCTTAGGATTTGTCTTTTGGACTTGGTCATAATTCTTTGACTTAGATACAAATCTTTTATGCACAACGGAAGTCTTAGGACTCGAACTTGTTTTCAGATCAGAGTTAGATTTGATCTTAGGTTTAGATGTCATTTCTGTGATTGTGTTCACGTCAAAAGTTCCTGCTGACACAAACTTCACTGGTTTAATTTGAATATTTTTCTTTGACTGATTGATTAAATCAATTTTGTTAGCTTTAGCAGCCTTTCTTCTTCTTTGATTTCTTAATCTTGATGATGTTTTGTTGCTTTGAATTTTAATTGAATCTTAAGAAGATTCTTTTTGACAATCTTTGTTTTCATTCAATTCATTTGAACTTGAATCATCAGAAAAAGTATTATCTGAGTTAAGCTCTTCATATTTTCCTTTCATTTTGTTATTGTCATCAGTAGATTTTTCAATCTTTTGTTTATTTTGTTCAATAACACTTTCACATTTTGGTACAAACAACTTTTTATGCATTTGTTGAGGTTCATAAGATTTGACTTTAATTGGATGACCATGCTTTATCTTTTCTAAGTTTGTTTCTTCATAAATTTCAACGTTTATCTTTGTGAAGTTCTTTTGGTCTTGATATTCTTTAAGTTTAGCTTTATTTTCTGCTGAATGATCATGAGTGTTAAAATTCTCAGGTAAGGTGTTTGAGATTGATTCAGGCATAGGTTCATGTGTAAAACCTAATCCTGTTTTATCTTTATCCTTTCTTCCATTCACCAGTTGCTCAACAATTTTCTTTGAACTTTTAACTTTGTCTAAATCAATTTGAGTTGCTACATGTGCCAATTTTTCTTGCTCAACAGTTTTGGTCCTCTCTTTAAGTTGTTTCTTAAGAAGTTCAAGTTCTTTAAGTGTTTTGTTACAAGAAGCTTGAAGAGATATGATCTTGTCATCAACAATCTTATGATATGTTTTTAGCTTGTTGTGCTTTAATTCCTCTTGTTTGAGTTTATCACATATTTTGAAGGAGTATGTTCTATAATGTTCAACCTGTTCAAAACATGCTTTAGTGCACATTTTCTCTTGAAAGGATCTCAACATCTAGTTTGATCAATTAGATTGGATTTGCAGTGGAATTAGTACACGAATTAACAAATTAAAGCAAGAACACAATAGATTTATCAATGAAACAGTACGGTCATAGAATAAGAGAGAGTTTCTACACAAAAGATGTATTTCATTCAATATAAGCTTCGGCAACATTACAATTTGGTTATCTTTCCTTTTATAGGGAAAGATGACGTCAGCTGATGTCACTTGACAGTGACATCTAACTGTTATTACAACAAACTACTGATAGTTACACAACTACTGAAGATGTCAAACAACTGACATCTCTTTACAAAAGACAAGTGTAAACTATCTCTACAACTACTGATAAGAAACTACTAAAACTACAACTACTAAAACTATAACGACTGAAGAACATGCTCTTCAGTCGTTTTACAAGTACTGAAATAGAAATGAAACTACTGAAAAGAAAAGACTGAAAAGAAACCATCACAACAACTGAAGAATACTTCTTCAGCTGTTGTGACAAGCTCTGAAGGCTTCAGTACTTGGACTTCAGACTTGAACTTCAGTTGTTGTCATCAGCTGATGTCTTCAGTTGTTGTCATCAGCTGATGTCTTCAGTCTTTGTCTTCAGTCTTTGTACTTCAACTGATGGTCTTCAGTACTTTAGTCTTCATCTGATGAAGTCTTCAGTACTTTAGTCTTCAGCTGATGAAGTCTTCAGTACTTTAGTCTTCCGCTGATGAAGTCTTCAGTACTTTAGTCTTCAGCTGTTGAAGTCTTCAGTCTTTGTCAAACAGCTGATGAGGCCTTCAACAGTTGTTGTGATGTCTTGTGGGACTTAAAGGTTTTTCTGATCTGGCTCATTGGTTCTTTTGGTCCAACAAACTCCCCCTTATTGAGGAAGAATGATTGGTCTTTTTCTTCTGGATCAGCTCAGAATGACCCATATCAGCACAGGCCTGGGAAGAAGTCTCAAAGATCTGATTGGAAAAAGGATGGATAGGAACTCTGTATTGGGGAACTGGACACAGAGCTGTTACCCCATCCATGAGACCTACTACCCAACTATAAGCCTATATGATTCTCTGGTGTAGGCTTCCAAAAATACAATCTGTTCCTCCATGGTGAGCTCTTCTGCCTCACCCTCAAAGAATCCTCCAGGCCCATAGAACTCAGAGAGAAATTTGACCTGTTTACCATTCTTGAGCTCCACTGTTGTGATCTCTCTGTATGCAAACTCATCAGGGTGATTACCCTCTAGTAGTAGGTGGAGCTCATCCTTCCTGATTTCCTCAAGCCTTTTATACACCAACCCCTTCTTCACCATTCTGTTTTGCAGCATCTTTTGCGGGGGCATGTTGGATGTATAGGCCTTCTTGAAATCTTTAAGGATCTCCCAGGGTGATACTACAATGGCAAGTGTGATCACTACATCTATGATCTTTTTCACTTGCCCATTATATCTCTGAGGAATGTTTCTCTTTTGGATCCTGTAAGACACCCTGGGATCAGACCAAATCCTCACTCTCTCTTTCTGATATTGAAATGTGTGCTTGAGAGTGTATAGTCTCTGATCTTGCTTCCTTATGCTTATGATTGATGAGGAGGCTGCATATGCTTTGTCTACCCTTCTTAACAACTCCTCATCATGTAGTTTATGTTGCTCTTCTTCTTCTAGCTTCACTTTAACTGTTTGTCTTTGGAGCTCAGGAGTAATTGTTAGAGGGAGACTTTTGGCCTTAGGCAATGACATAACAGTCGAGATTGGTAGCCTATCTTCTTCCTCATCATCCTCATCTTCTTCTTCTTCTACCCTCAACACCATTCTCTTCCTCTTCAAGGGTGCATCATCGGCTATTGGTTTTGTGGGAGAGGGAGTTGGTTTTGTGGGTTGTGGTAGTGGTTGTTTTGGTGTGGGAATTTTGGCAGGCTGTTCTAGCAATTTGGATATGAGTGAAGATTTGGTTTGCTTGGCTAGAGCAGTCCTGTTCCCAGCACCGGCTTCACTTAGGGCTTCTATGACCAGCCCTTGGTAAATACCTCAGACGAACAGATCTTGGTGGTTATTGCCAAGATGCTGTCCCTGGTCCATGACTTGATCTCCAGGACTGATCTCCCCAGATACTTCGAAGTGAATCTTGCCATAGCCTTAAGTCTCTCCTTCTCTTCTTGGCTATAGCAAGTCCATCGGTTTTCTATCTCTTGTACCTCTAACTTCCGGATCTCTGAGTCAAGTTGAGCAGTATCAAAACCTTGCCTAAACAACTGATCATTGATGTTATCCATTGATCGGCTGTGTTGGGCATCAGCTTCCTTTATCATCTCATCCAACTTCTTCTCAGACTCCTTTTCTCCCTTCTTCTTCTTGTATGTGATATGAAAGTCTTTTGCACTTTCAGTCACTTTCTCCATGTCAGTTCTCTTCTCAACCTCCTTCTCTTTCTCAGTCTCCATAACCAACTCCTTCTTTATTTCCACCTCTTTCTCAGCTTCTTTCTCTTTCTCTTTTTCTTCCTCCACTCTCTTTCTTTTGATGGCTTTCACTGACTGAGTCTCCCCCTTTTTGGTTGCATTGGTTGCAAGGGTTTGACTGTCAGAAAGCTTCTTAGTCACATCAGCATCCACCAGTGGCTGTATAGTAGAGGGAAGCCTCTCATCAAGGCTTTTAATCACAATATCAGTGATAATGGGTGTGATAAGAGGCAGGGAGTTTTGAAAGATGGCAACTATTTGCTCAGGGGGGTTCTGTTCCTGAGAAATAGTGCCAGAAGCAGAGGTTGGTGGTTGAGATTTTAGGAGTGGCTCGGTGTTTGTGAGACCTTCAGATGAAGGTGCCATCTGTTGGGTTATTATGGTGACAGATGGACTTAATTCTTGAGAGAGTTTGGCAAGTAGCTCTTTTAATCTACATACCTCCTCCTTAAGAATAGTGTTCTGGGCTAGAACATCATAAAAGAAGCCCAAGTCATCATCAATGTTAACTGAATCATCTGACCTCCTGATTGGATCAGCATGTACATGTGCTGAGTGTGGCTCAGTGATCACATGTGCCCCTTGTTCTTGGTACTGGGGACTTCCTGCCTTAGGATTAGAACCTTCATCGGCAGTTGCCTCTGGTGAGGATTTAGAAATGGTACCAGCTTCTTCCTGTTCATGTGCTGAATCAAGGGAAGTGGCAGCCTCAGTAGATGTTCTCATCTCCTCTTCCACACTGGGAGATGAAACATTGTAATCCCTATACTGTGGGCTATCAGCAACACTTTGTTCCTCCCTCTCATTGGTTGGACTTTGCCCAGTTGTTATAGGTTCCTGGGTAGAGGGTGGAGTGTTGAGCTGAGTCAGCATTTTTGCAATAATAAGTGTTGGGCTTTGAGGGGCGGTTGCATTGGGAGATTGGGGTGAAGCAGTTTGCACCTGGGGAGAGTGGTGCTTTTCAATGGCAACCTCCTCAAGTGAGAAAGGTTCTAGATGTGTGGGTGCCCTTGATGTGGTTGCTTTAGGCTCCTGTTGAGAGAATGCCTGAGCGGTTGAGGTTGGTTGAGTCCTTGTAATTACTGGGGGATTAATGCCAGTAATTACTTCCTGCGTTTGTGTTGCAGGGGCATCCTCAGGGGACTCATCTCCCTGAGTAGCCTTTTTGGGCTTTTTGGATTTGGGTTTGGTGGGGACTTTGGATTTTGAGGTGGAGGCTGTGGGTTCCTGCTGCTTGGGTTTTAGCAGCTTGGCAGCCTGTTTCAGTGTTTGGTCAGAGTTGTGCCTGGAGTATACTTCAGGCAATACAGCCATAGCAGGGACTCCAAGGCCAACAAGTCCCTCAGCATTCAGCTGGTTCTCTATAATGGGCCATAATGAACCGTGATATAATATCCATCGGTTAGCAAGAGGTTTTGAGGCCATATCCTTAAGTTCTAAAAATATGATTTCAGAAAAATTTAAGTTTTGGTGCTCAAGGATAGAGAATAATACCTGCTGCCACCTAGATGACATTTGATCCCAAGAAGAAGTCTTAGGTGCTAAGCAGACATTCACCATGTGAAAATAAGGCGTTCCGCGTCATGGAAATGCTTCTTGAGGATGGTAGAAGCATGTAGATCACCCTGATATCCATGGTGGGCAAAGGATAGATCAGTGGTGCCCTTTGGATAGCTAGTGGGGAAGGTGGCATCATCCAGTTTTAGGGTTTGGTGAAGAATTGTAGGAGTGATGACCACCTGTTGGGTGTTGACGAACGACTGAAGAGAGACCTCGGTGTCATTCTCCCCAGTGAGGGTGACGTTCGTCCAGAACTGGTATAATGATTCGGCATAGATGGTCGAATTTAGGAGAAAGGCCGTTTGGTATTGGGAATCGACCATGAGATCAATGGCATTGTCGAACTTGGTCCAAAATGGTGATTTGGTAAGGTAGGCAACACAGTTGCATCTGGGTTTGAGCTGCATGGTCGCCATTAATGTTAGGAGAGAGGTTTCAGAGTTTTTGAACGTTAGGTTATGAGAGAATGAAAAACTCTGGTTAGGGTTAGGTATTTATAATGGTTATGAAACAACTGAAAGGAAACGACTGAAGGTTTTGGTGTTAGTCATCAGTTGTTTGAAACGACTGATGACATGGTTTTAACCTTCAGAGGTTGTAAATGACTGAAAGCTTGGTGTCAGTCATTAGTAGTTATAAACTACTGAAGACATGATTTTGCTTTTAGAGGTTGTAAACGACTGAAGACTTGTTGTTAATCATCAGTAGTTGAGAACTACTGAAGATATGGTTTTCATCTTCAGACGTTGTAAACAACTGAAGACTTGGTGTTGGTCATCAGTAGTTGTAAACTACCGAAGACATGGTTTTGCTTTAGTTGTTTGGATATGAAACAACAGATATTGAAATCAGCTGAAGAGTAAAATTTACTCATCAGCTGTTGTCGTCAATTCAGTTGTTTCATTCTGACCTCAACATTTACTCATCAGACTTTGTCTGAATTTCTGATGTTTCATTGTCCTTCAGCTCTTATGAATATTTATTCTTCAGAGCTTGTGAACAAATATTGTCTTCAGTACTTATGTGTAAAATTACTCATCAGTACTTATGGACAAAATTTGTTCTTCGGTACTTATTTGTGAAAACTAGGCATCAGTAGTTATAACCACATCAGTAGTTGTAACTACATCAGCTATTTTCAACAAATAATGCACTTCAGTACTTTGAAGTATTTTAGTCTTCAGTAGTTATGAAAAATGCTGAAGACTAAATAACTCATCAGTACTTATATTTGACTTTTGTATACTAATGCTCATCAGTACTTGGCTGATCAACACTTGTATCAGTCAATTTATTCCAGCTGCAGCATACCAAGCCTTAGCACCAGATTTTGAAAAGTGGCACTATCTAAAGGCTTAGTAAATATATCTGCAAGCTCATCGGCACTAGGCACAAACTTTGGATCAATCAGACCTTTTTCATAGCAATCCTTAATAAAATGATGTCTGATCTCAATATGTTTGATCCTAGAATGCTGGACTGGATTCTTAACAATACAAAGAGCTGAAGCACTATCCATTAGTAATGTAGTCTTAGTCTCTGTAATGCCATAATCCAATAATTGATTCTGAAGCCAGAGTACCTGGGATGTACAACTTGCAGCAGCAATGTACTCGGCTTCAGTAGTGGATGTAGCAATTGATGTTTGTTTCTCACTTTGCCAAGAAATTAAACATTTGCCTAGGTATTGGCATCCTCCAGAAGTTGATTTTCTGGTCACTTTGCATCCTGCATAGTCACTATCAGAGAAAGCAACTAATTTGCAAGAATGCCCAGTGGAATACCGAAGTCCTAGTGATTGAGTACCTTGCAAGTATCTAAAGATCCTTTTGACTGCAATCAAATGGGATTCTTTAGGTGTAGCCTCAAATCTAGCACAGACACATGTTGCAAACATAATGTCTGGTCTAGAAGCTGTAAGGTACATCAAGGACCCAATCATACATCTGTAAAGGGTTTCATCAACCGCTTTACCTTTCTGATCAACATCCAGTTGTGTGGTACTGCTCATGGGAGTAGAACATGGCTTACAGTTTTGTAAATCAAACTTATTCAAAAGATCTTTTGTATATTTGGACTGATGAATGAAGGTTCCATCAGTCCTTTGTTTGATTTGCAAACCCAGAAAGAACTGCAATTCTCCCATAAAACTCATTTCAAACTTCTTTTGCATTAAGTTTGTAAATTCATCACATAACTGTGGATCAGAGGATGCAAAAATAATATCATCAACATAAATTTGAACAAGTAGCTTATGCTGCCCTACTTTTTTAATGAATAAAGTTTTATCTATGGAGTCTCTAGTAAAATTATTCTGAAGAAGAAAGTTAGACAATGTTTCATACCAGGCTCTAGGAGCTTGTTTCAACCCATAAAGAGCCTTATCAAGCTTATACACCCAATCAGGATGTTTATTGTCCTCAAAACCTGGTGGTTGACACACATAAACTTCCTCTGTTATTTTGCCATATAAAAAGGCACTTTTGACATCCATTTGAAAAACTTTAAGATTGTGATAGGCAGCATAGGCTAAGAACAATCTAATTGTCTCCAGTCTGGCTACAGGGGCAAAGGTTTCATCATAATCAATACCTTCTTCTTGTGCAAACCCCTGTACAACCAGCCCGACGTTGTTCTTAACAATTTGGCCCTTTTCATCTGTTTTATTCCTAAACACCCATTTAGTGCCTATTGCACACTTACCTTGGGGTAAAGGAACAAGCCCCCACACTTGCTGCTTTTTGAACTGAAGAAGCTCAAGCTGCATTGCTTCAACCCATCCATTGTCTCTTAGTGCAACATGGTACTTCTTTGGCTCTTGCTGACTGATGAAGAGAGCATAGAAGCAGAAATTGGACAATTGACTTCTTGTTGAAACTCCAGCATTGATATCACCAATGATTTAAGACATTGGGTGATCCTCAGCTCTTGATAAACAATGAGGTCTGTGCAAGTGTTTGTCGGACCTTCAGCAGCAACAGATGTTGATGAAGATTCTTGAAACCATGTTGGTGATGGGAACTCAGATGAAGTAGATGATTCAGTAATCTCATTAGCATTTGTTATGGATGGAACTGCTGAAGCTATAGGAGCATCAGGTTTAGATGAATCATGCAGTTGGTCACTAAACCTGAAAAGGTGAGTACTGGTTACATCATCATCAGTACCACCAGGTGGAGAACTATTGACAGGCACAACAGCTGGAGCCTAATAAGGAACATATTGTAGTATGTCCAAATCAAATAACTCCACAGGGTTTTGTGGAATCTTGTCCTTTGGAGATTCATTAAACTTCACATGCAAAGTCTCTTCAACTATCTTTGTTCTGCAGTTGAATACTCTGTATGCCTTGCAAGTAGATGGATAACCAACAAAATACCCTGCATCCACCTTTGATTCAAACTTCTAGAGTGGATTGCTTGTGTTGAGAATGTAACATGGACACCCAAATGCTCTAAAGAAAGAAATCAAAGGGGCCAAATGATGTAGTACTTCATAAGGAGTCTTCATCAACCTTTGATTCACTAACACTCTATTGTGCACATAGCAAGCTATGTTGACAGCTTCAGCCCAAAAGGTCAGTGGCAATCCTGAATCAGCTAACATTAACCTTGCAGCTTCAATAAGGGTCCTGTTCTTTCTCTCCACCACTCCATTTTGTTCAGAAGTTCTTGGAATGCTAAATTACCTCTTGATTCCCTTTGACAGATAGAAGTCATCAAGTGTGTGATTTCTAAATTCTGTGACATTATCACTCCTCACACACTTGACTGGAAGGGAATACTGCTTCTCCACATATAACACAAAGTTCATAATAGCTTTTGCAGCATCATCTTTGGAATGCAAGAAGAAAGTCCATACAAATCTGGAGTAATCATCCATAATTACTAGACAGTATTTCTTCTTTGCCATGCTTATCACTCTGACAGGACCAAAAAGATCCATATGCAGTAATTGCAAGCATGCAGTGGACTTTGGCTCTTCTATTGGAGGGAATGAAACTTTGTGTTGCTTTCCCTTTAAACAAGCAGTGGAATTGTCTTCACATTTGAACTCCTTCATAGGCAACCCTCTTACGAAACCATGGTGTATCAGCTGGTTTATATTTTTGAGATTCACATGACCCAGCCTTCTATGCCATAGAGTAGATTCTTGAGGAGAAGCCTTGGAGAATAGACAAGGATGGCCTTTTAGATCTATTTTCTTAGAAAGATCTAAGGCGTATACTCTTCCTGTCCTGTTGGCCTTCAGGAGAGTATGATTATCCAACACCTTGTCAATCAAACTCAGAACTTTGGATGACAGAATCCTGCAGTTCTGACTGGTGAAAAGAGCAACATGGCCTTTATCACACATTTGATTGACACTCAAGAGGTTGTACTTGAGATTCTCCACATGGTTAACATCATCAAACCTTATTTCCCCATTGGAAACAAAGCCTTTGCCGATGATGTAACCCTTAGCATCATTGCCAAAAGAGACAAACCCCTTCTTTCCTTGAGAGTAGTCATAAAGAAGAGAGCTGCTCCTTGTCATATGCATGGATCCTCCACTGTCTACATACAAGATGCTTCTTTGGAATGCTGAAGAACCCTGCATTCATCACAACAAATTAGTTAGTTTTTGAGACCCAAACCTTTTTGGTTTTGGGTCTATTCTCATCAACAGATGGTATACTAACTGGTTTGTTATGAATGACAGCCTGAGGTGAAGGAGATGGTGTAGAAGAGGATTCCTTTGGCTTGGATTTCCTTTTCTGTGGTTTCAGCACAGGAGCATCTAATTGGTTGACTCTCCATAATAGATGTTGAACCATCATAACAAGTTGTGTCTAATTTTGTGATTAAGCCTTCAGCTCATCAGACACATTAGTACTTGAGTTTAATGGATTCCTGTGTTGTACCATCTTCCTTTGAGCAACCTCAGCTATTGCCTGATTAACCCCTTCCTTTTTGGATTTCTTTTTGGACTTTGGGGTTACAGGTTTTGATGTTGCTGGTACAAACTTGATCTCAAACTCAGTTTTCATTTTGTCCATTTTCTTTTTAATGTTCTCATTGTGTTTGAGTTTGGAGCCCTTTTTATACCAGCAATCATCAGTAAGATGATTGAATAAGCCACATATTTCACATGACTCTTTCTTCATCTTTAGTTGATCATCTGCTGAAGAAGATGAAACTACTGAAGACTTGTTCTTCAGCAGTTTTCTATCAGTACTTGGAGTTTTCTTCCTTCCAGTACTTGCTTTCCTGATATCTTCTTTAGTAGTTTTCCCACCCTTTCTACTTGCAGTTTTCTTCCCTTTAGTACTTGTAGTAGTTTGGGTTTGTTCTTCAGGTGTTATAACTTGCTCTTTAGTACTTTCAGTACTTTGTGAGATAACACCTGAAGTGATCAACTTTTTGATCATGTGAGTGTCAACATTTGAACCATCAATATCAGCTTATTGGTTCTGTGAGGAATTAATGCTGACTTCAACCTCTGATGGTGCTGTATCAGATAGTAAATCACATGATGAGAAGGATTGGTTATTGCTTTCTCCTTCAGATTCTACTTCTGCTCTGGGAGTAAAATCTGTAGGAGGAGCAGTGTGATTATAACCAATTCTAAACTTCATATTGGAAGCTGATTGCTTGCTGAGAAGCATTTCAAAACCCTTGCAGGATTGTACCCAGCGATTACACTCAACCTGGGTAGCTGCAAGTGTCTCCTTGAGGTCTCTATACTTCTCTAGAAGTACCTCTTCCCTAGCCTTATCATCAATGATTTGGCATTTAAGTGTATAAATCTCATCATTTTTATCATTAAGCACAGACTCAAATTCAGCTTTTCTTTTGGAAATTATTTGCTCTAGCTCAAGGTTTTTGTTACTTAAAGCTACATTTGCTTCTCTAATAGATGCAAATGTGGCGATGCATGATTCAGAACATAACTTGGCTTTGGCCTCAGAGGATACCTGTGATACCTGTGATATGGAGGCATTGGAAGGATGAGCTATCAGCAGACTCCAGGGCCATGAGAGCAAGGTTTCCAAAAGGATTGTCACCACCATGTTGACCAGCACCAGAAAACAATTGTTTATGACCAGACATGTCATCTGGTAAACTGCTCCAGTCAACAACTCCTGGGGTGAAAAAGTTGTGTTGTTGAGGTTGAGATTGTTGATGAGATTGGGATGGTTGAGGCTCAGGAAGATCATGTGGTTGTTGAGCAATGGGTGCTTGAACTTGACTGGTTTGTGGCATGTAGAAGCAGGGGTAAGGATATGGCATATGACCTTGAGGAACAAAATATGCAGGTGATGATTGAGCTTGTGATGGATGACCAGAATTAGTGAAATGTTGCCCTTTGTTTTGTGAGCTATTGCTTGGGAAGGTCACAAAGGGTGCAGATGAATTAGATCCAGATGATCTACACTCTCTAGCAAAGTGTCCAAGCCTATGGCACTTGTGACACCTCAACTTGCTCTTGTCAAAACCAACTTTGGTTTTGCCAGAGAGTCCAGGGAATTTCCTACCAGTTATTTTGTAGAACTTTTGAGATCTGATATTGATCATTGCCATTTGGCTCAAAATATCCATCTCTTCCAGATCATCATCTAGAATGCCCTTCAGATCCTCCATCAGAAAACATAAGTTATCACTACTACCACCTGAACTACCATCAACACCAACAAAAGCATGTTCAGTATTAGTAGAGAAATCAATATGCTCATCATAGGCACTCTCTGATGCAGCATATTCCGACTCCTGACCTATTAGTGCAGTATTGCCCGATACAAAGTCATCAGTGAGCTTACCGGATGATGACAACTTCCTTTTCTGTTCTATCTCTCTTTCAAATGTAAGCAGTTTCCCATGAAGTTGGGTGAGACATAGAGTGCTCAGATTTGCACTAGAGCGTAGGACAATAGTGTATGTGTCCCATCTCTCAGGCAGGGATCTAAGGAATCGGTTGTTCATCTGGCTGTTTGAATACTCTTGTTTAACCATTTTCAGCTCAGAAATCAAACATGAGAATCGCTCAAACTGTTGAGTCAGAGTCTCACCCTTCCTATGAGAGAATGTCTCATATTGTTGGGCGAGGATTTCCCTAGTGTTTGCTAAGACCTCATCGGTTCCTCTGAATTGTTCCTTCAGAGCAACCCAGAGATCATGAGCAGTTTCATGATGTATAAGCCCTGAATAGATTTCATTAAGCAGTGCCATGGCCAGAATTCCATGGGCTTTTGCATCAATTTCGAACAGCTTTAGATCTTCATCCGAATATTGATCAGGTTTCTTTGGAACCTTCTCATTTGATTCAGGAACGCTCACCATAGGCTTGTATGGTCCATGCACCACTGATTTCCAACAACCAGCGCTGTTGATAGACAGATGATGGAACATACGTCGTTGCCATATGTTATACTCACTCCTAACAAGAATTGGAGGTTTTGTTGAGGAGCCAGTATTGTGAGGATCATTTGTTGGTGTCGCCATTTTAGAATTCAGACAAATTCAAGGTAAACTAAACAAATCTAGCTCAAAACCACTCAGAACCTCAAATTGAATGGCAAGAAGCAACAGAAACTCAATCTCTATAATCAATTCTTGCAAATTTGCTGATTCGATCAAATGTAGATAGCAAAAGAGCAGTTTCAATGATCAACTGTTAAATCGATCAATGATTAACCAGCTCTGATACTATTTGAAAGGATTTAAGCATCTAGTTTGATCAATTAGATTGGATTTGCAGCGGAATTAGTACACGAATTAACAAATTAAAGCAAGAACACAATAGATTTATCAATGAAACAGTACGGTTATAGAACAAGAGAGAGTTTCTGCACAAAAGATGTATTTCATTCAATATAAGCTTCAGCAACATTACAATTAGGCCATCTTTCCTTTTATAGGGAAAGATGACGTCAGCTGATGTCACTTGACAGTGAATCTATGTAACACCCGAATTCTAAATCCGGACTTGTAATTATATTATAGTTATGATTAATTAACTAAGTTGAGTTTGTTTGATTGTTTTGGGAGTTTAGTCGCATGACTTGCATACGAATGAACTTCAGTCGCACTCCTTATGTGCGATTGAGACTCAGACGTACGAGTAGTAGGCGCATGAGCTTCAGTAGCAATATTCAGTCGTACGAACGGTTCAGTCGTGTGACTGGAAGTGAGGCGGTTAAGTTGTAGGAATGGATAAGTAAGGCGGTGCATAGGGTTAAAGGCAGATTCCTATCCGCATCATCTTTAATCTCTTGTTCTCTTTACACCCAAAATACCCTGTTCTTGCCAATCGACTAGGCTGAACTCCGTTTTGGTAAGTTTGAACATCACGGATCAATTCGGAGATGTTATAAGCTGTGTAAATGGTTGAATTTGATCCAACAACGTGTTTTAAATCATTTAATTGGTCTGGTTTAGTTCTAAATTAAAATCCAAGAATTCGGATCCAAGTTTTTGTGAAGTTTTGATGAAATAATGGTCCGAAACCATTGTAAATGATGTGTATAGGATCTGTTTTGGATATGATATGATTTGGATAGTTAAAACTCAAATTTTGAGTGAGATTGGATCAAAAACGTCAAGAACACAGCTGCTGATTCGTTTCAGGCGAATGGGCTCAATCGTATGCCTCAGTCGTACGAATGAGAGTCTAATCGTGCGACTGAGTGCGAATGGAGGTTCAGTCGTACGATTGGAACTCAGTCGCCTGGTTAGAAGGCCGAATGAGGACGAATGAACACTGGGTACGAATGAGAACTCAGTCGTGCGAATGAGTGGCTAGTCGTACGGCTGAAGGTTCAGTCGCATGATTCATCCGTATAGGTCCAATCGCATGAGTGCTCATTCGCATAAGTGTTCAATCGCATGAGGGCCCTGTTTGAGAATAAGTTTACGGAATCAAGGTTTATTGCTTTAGATATACCCTGATTAGAGGAAGGACTAGTTACCTTGTGTACGTGGATTGTGTAGACTGTGGTGAGGAAGCTGATAAGGTGAGTTCTAAGCCCTTTTCAAATGTTTGGTTTTAACATTCGGGCTAGCACACATAACAATGACAAATGAATTGAATGTTTTAGTACCAGAATTGTGATATTGATGTTGATATGTTTCTAACAGTTTGTAAAGCTGTTAGGGGGAAAGTGGGGGTAATAAATGATTACCTGAACATTGTTAATCATTACGTGATGGTAATGATTGCAGTGGGTCAGGTAGAGTGTAAAAGATGGCCATCTGAACATTGTTAATCATTACGTGATGGTAATGATCCCAATGGGTCAGATGGAGTGTAATGATTAATGAAAATATGTTAAAACTGGTACTAAAAGAAAGAATATGTGGGGTGTAAATGAATGTGATAATATTGGCAATAGGTAAAAGAATGTTTTTGAAACGATAATGTGATGTAAATCTCAACAGGCCAGTTAGGGTAAGATGCCTGGGTGTGAAACTGTATAGTTTGATAGGAGTGATGACGATCACTCAGCTTTGTGAACATCTTGTGGTGACGACCCTAGATGATTAATTGGCATCCTACTGGATGAGAGATAGTAACTGGTAGTTGCTGGATGTGGGCAACCGACGTTACTAGGTATAGTAACTGGTAGTTGCTGGATGTGGGAAACCGACGTTACTAGGTATAGTAACTGGTAGTTGCTGGATGTGGGCAACCGACGTTACTAGGTATGGGAACTGGTAGTTGCTAGATGTGAGCAACCGACGTTCGGTGGGACAGGTCCAGTGGGACAAAGTAATGATAAAAGTTGAATTTATAATATTGGAAATATAAACATAACTTTTGTGTGTGTAAAGATGTTGTTAATGTTTTAATGAAAATTAGAACTCATCAGTTTATCTGATGTTTTGAGTATGTTGTGTGTGCTAGGTAAGGAGGGATCCTCTAATAATAGAGGAAAGCAAGTATGAGCTGAACAAGGACGCTATCCCGGAGTAGTTGCTGGCATAGGATATAGGGCAATGTATAATTAAATACAATTATATGTAAAATATTTTAAAAGTTGGGTTAATATATAATATTGTTTAAAGTCTTCCGCTGTAAGTAGAAAGCTCTGATTTGTGTTTGAAATATTAATCCAACTACATGACGTGCCTCCGGTGCCCTGCCGGGTTTAGGGCATCACTGGTTGGTATTAGAGCAGTAGTTAAAGGGATCTAGTGTCATAATAACTAGACTTTAACTAGAAAATAGATATGCCAGCAGGGATAGCTAGATAGAATAGTTTATTTAAACAAGAAAAGGTGATGGGACTATCATGAGAAGGAATAACGAGAATAGTAAAAGTAAAGTAAACAATTAATAGTACTTGGCCAACATTATTAA
Organism: Flaveria linearis; assembly: GCA_024085815.1. NCBI lineage: Eukaryota > Viridiplantae > Streptophyta > Magnoliopsida > Asterales > Asteraceae > Flaveria > Flaveria linearis. The sequence continues at coordinate 61,506,909 of CM044010.1, read as the reverse complement.
TAATTTACTTTACTTATAGTATTCTGGTTATATACTTACATGCGAGTACCAAATAATCCTGATCTCGTTTTAATAGGTTATGGCTGATAGAGAGAGTGAAAGAATGCAAGGTGGAACCTCGGAAAGAAATGTTGATGAGAGCACCGAGGTGCTCAGTATGACGAGACATCAATTCCGTGATGCAATTGCTGAGGAGGTTCATAAAGACTTGAATGTAGCTAGACCTGATGAAAGTAGGATTGTTGATAAAGTTGAGGGGTCTAGCGAGAAGAAGGGAGTTATGTATAGTCAGTTCAAAGAGTGTAATCCTCCACGATTTTCTGGGGCTATGGATTATAAATGGCTTCGCGAAATGGAGGCCGTGATCAAGTTGAGTGAGTGTAGGGAGGATCAGAAAGTAAAGTTTGCAGCCCACTCGTTTGTAGGTGAGGCTTTGTATTGGTGGGATACGATTATCCAGACATTAGGTGAGGAGGCTACTGACAAAATGTTATGGCTTGAATTTAGAAAGTTAGTATCGGATAAGTTTTGTCCGAAAGGCGAGATGGATCGAATAGAAATGAGTTTTCTACAGTTTCAGGCAGGTAATATGTCCCATAGGGAGTACACGTCTAAGTTTGAGGAGATGGCGCGATTAGTGCCTCATCTGGTAGTTCCTGAAGAGAAGAAAATTTTGAGGTATACACAGGGGTTACCTCAGGAGGTTAGAAAGTTGGTTAGATCATCTGCTCCGAGTAGTTACCAGTTGACGGTAAACTTAGCTGCAGATATGTATCAAGAAGTTTATGGTAGTAATGTTGCTCCTGATGGGAGTAAAAGGAGGCGTGAAGAACCTGTAGTGCAAAGAAGATTTGAGAATCCAAGTTTTCAAAAGAGGGGTAGGTTTGGAAGGGGTCAATTTCTGAGGAATGTTAGAAATGAGCTGCCACGTTGCGGGAAATGTGGCAAGCTACATCAGGGTGAATGTATGATTAGTAGTAGAACTTGTTTTAGATGTGGAAAGTTCAGGCATTATGCTAATGAATGCAGTGAGAGTCCTCGTAAATGTTATGAGTGTGGAGAAACAGGGCATATTCGTAGTGAATGTCCAAAGTTAACTGTTAGAAAGCCTGAACCGGTTAGATCGATGAGAGGGTCAGGAGAAGGGTCAAGTGTGGCAAAGGGGCGAGCTTACTCTATGTCAGCTAGTGAGGCTAAAGCTGTGCTAGATGTAGTCCCAGGTACGTTTCTAGTTAATGGGATTCCAGCTAATGTGTTATTTGATTCTGGTGCAAGTGGAAGTTTTGTATCTGCTGATTTTTGCCCTAAGCTTGCGTGTGAAATTCGACCATTAGAAGTAGCTTTCATAGTTGAAACTGCTAATGATAGATCTATGATGATTAGTAGTATGATTGATGGTTGTTATATTGAATTGGAAGGATATAGGTTGCCTGTTAAACTATATCCAATGGTGTTAGGAGGATTTGATATAGTTTTGGGTATGGATTGGTTGGCAAACCATGAAGCCCAGATTGTGTGTAATAAAAAGCTGATTCAGTTAAGGGCTTCGGATAGGAAAACGATTAAGGTGTATGGTGATAGAGAATTGTCAACTGTGAAAATAGTGTCTATGATGAAAGCTGATAAGTTAATGAGCCACGGGTGTGCATCTTATTTAATATATGTAATTGATTCCCAAAGGTCTGTGAGAAAGATAGAGGATATTCCTGTGGTTAGGGATTTTGCAGATGTGTTTCCAGAAGAATTACCGGGTATTCCTCCAGATCATGAAGTTGAGTTTAGAATTGATTTGATTCTGGGTGCTAAGCCAGTTGCTAAGTCACCTTATAGATTAGCTCTATCGGAATTGAAGGAATTAATGAAGCAGACTGAAGATTTGTTAGAAAAAGGTTTTATTAGACCCAGTTCTTCCCTGTGGGGTGCTCCAGTATTGTTTGTGAAGAAGAAAGATGGGAGTATGCGTATGTGTATCGACTACAGAGAATTAAACAGGTTGATGATAAAGAACAAGTATCCACTCCCGCGAATAGATGATTTGTTTGATCAGCTACAGGGAGCCAGTTGGTTTTCTAAAATAGATCTCCGATCTGGTTACCATCAGTTGAAAGTTAAGGAGGAAGATATACCTAAAATGGCGTTTCGTACCCGTTACGGTCACTATGAATTTTTGGTTATATCCTTTGGGTTGACAAATGCACCTGCTGCTTTTATGGATTTGATGAATAGGGTGTGTAAGCCAATGTTAGATCGATCAGTAATTGTGTTTATAGATGATATACTGATCTATTCAAAGAATGAGGGAGATCATGCCTGCCATCTTCGTGAAGTGTTGGAAAGATTAAGAAAAGAAAGGCTTTATGCAAAGTTTTCTAAATGTGAGTTTTGGTTGTGGGAAGTATAATTTTTGGGACATGTAATCAATGCAGAAGGCATTTTAGTAGACCCTACTAAGATTGAAACAGTAGTGAAGTGGAGTCCTCCAAAGACGCCATCTGAAGTTCGCAGTTTCTTGGGTCTGGCTGGTTATTATAGAAGGTTTATTCAGGATTTTGCCAAAATTGCATCCCCGTTAACGAAGTTGACAAGAAAGAATGAAGAATACGTTTGGGGACCAGAACAAGAAAATGCATTTCAAGAACTGAAGCAGAAATTAACCCAATCACCAGTGCTGTCGTTGCCAGATGGAAATGAAGATTTGGTGATTTATTCGGATGCTTTGTATCAAGGCTTAGGTTGTGTATTGATGCAGGGGGGACGAGTGATTGCTTATGCTTCCAGACAATTGAAAGAACATGAAAAGAATTATCCGACACATGATCTAGAATTGGCAGCAGTGGTGTTTGCCTTGAAGATATGGAGGCATTACTTATACGGGACGAAATATACGATTTACACGGATCATAAGAGTTTGAAATATTTCTTTGATCTGAAGGAATTGAATATACGCCAGCGGAGATGGTTAGAGTTAGTGAAAGATTATGATTGTGAAATACTTTACCATCCTGGTAAAGCAAATGTGGTTGCTGACGTGTTAAGTAGAAAGAATGAACACCCTCCGATCCGAGTTAAGTCATATAAGCTAGTAATAACCCCAGATTTTATGCACTAGTTACGAGAAGCTCAATTAGAAGCATTGAAAGAAGAGAACATGAAGCAAGAACGAATGAAGGGTCAAACGAAAGATTTAGAAGAAAATAGTTTTGGGGTCAAGATAAAATGTGGTCGTATATGGGTTCCGATTAAGATAAGGGATTTGGTGTTAGATGAAGCTCATAAGTCCAGATACTCTATACATCCTGGTGCTACTAAGATGTACAAAGATTTAAAACAAGAATATTGGTGGCCCGGTATGAAGTTTAATGTGATGCAGTACGTAAATAGGTGTTTGACGTGTCTTCAGGTCAAAGCTGAGCATCAGAAACCATATGGTAAGCTTCAACCTTTAGAGATCCCAAAATGGAAGTGGGAGGAATTGACAATGGATTTTATAACTAAGCTTCCACGTACAGCTAAAGGTTATGATACCATTTGGGCCATAGTGGATAGATTGACACGTAGCGGGCATTTCTTACCAATCAAGGAGACGTATAACTCTGAGAAGTTAGCAGAATTGTTTATTTGAGAAATTATTGCTCGTCATGGGGTACCAGTATCTATTGTGTCAGATAGAGATACGCGTTTTACTTCAAGGTTTTGGAGAAAGTTTCATGAAGATATGGGTACTCGTTTATTACACAGCACATCTTTTCACCCAGAAACTGATGGGTTGACCGAAAGGACTATCCAAACAGTTAAAGACATGTTACGAGCTTGTGTTATAGATTTCGGGGGTAGCTGGGATAGTCATCTGCCATTAGTTGAATTCTCCTACAATAACAGTTATCATTCTATGATTGGGAGAGCCCCATATGAGATGTTATATGGCAGAAAGTGCAGGAGTCCGATATGCTAGGGAGAATGTTGGGTCTGAAAGATAGTCTAATATTATCAACACAGTTAAAGTCAACAAAGTCAACGTCAACGGTCAAAGTCAACGGAAAAGTCAAACGTCGCGTTCGGACGAAGATTAGAGACAAGACGTTGAAGATATATTTTTCTAGGATGTTTATTGTTAATAAATATATTTTGTGTGAACAAAATATATTTTATCTTGTTTTTAGACATTTTGGGTTTTAATTGTAATTTCTAATTGTCATAGTCTAGGGTCCTAAGTGTCATTAGTAAATTGTCATTTACTATAAATAGTAAAGTATGACAATTAGGGTTAAAAGCTTGAATGAGCTATGTGATTAGGGTTTCCAACTTTCAGATTATTTTGTAATCACATTTTGGATCAAACAAGGGGTTTTTGAGTTGTTCTTGGTGTTCATATTTGTTCATCATATTTTATGTGTTTGATCCAAATCTTCATGTTATTTGATTGATTCAAGTGCTCCTGGACTAACAATTTGTTATCAGAGCCAACTTGAATCAATTTCTATTGCTGATTTGAAGATTTTATTGCTGATTTTTGAAATTTCATAGAGAGAGAAAATGGGGGTTTAGAGAGAGAAAGTAGATCTGAAATTCAAAATTCATCCCAATCATAATCAATTCATCAGATCTACAACAATCTACTATGAATTTGAAGATATACAACATAAAATCCTGATCAACAACATATTTTTTACAAGAAATCGAAAGAAAAATGCAGATCTGAGATTTTATCTCACACACACTAGTGTGTGTGTTCTTGGTGTTCTTGGCAGCCTTGAAGAACCTTCAACATCTTCATCCAGCGAATCTAGCACTTTTTTGAACGAAAGTTCAAGGTTTTCCAGCGAAACTATTGGTTTCCCGGCGAAACTACTTGTTTTTCGGCGAAATTGTTGCCGAATCTAGCAAGTTCGCTCGGTTTTCCAGCGAATCTATCACCTGCACACCACCACACCCGCAACCCCTCGGTCCCTACAACCTTTCCAACCGACAGTCCACTACTTCCCGTCGACGACCGCACCCGCAGCCACCACCATCCGCACCCGAAGCCACCACCACCACTCGCAGCCACTCAACCATCAGCAACCGCGACCCCCATCACCACCACAACCACCTGCAATCACCTACCTACCGCTACACCAACAGCCTGCAATTCTTCCCTCCCACTACATCACTCAAGCACCACCACCATCTCTGACATCACTAAGCCATTCCCTTGACTGAACCCCAAATCCAACCGCCGCCACTGCACCATAAAACCCTAACCACAGTCAAGATCGAACCAAAACAAAGAAGAAAAGAAGAAGATTAAGATCAAAAGGAGAAGTGTAGATCTTGAAGTGTAGATCTTGAATCTGGACTAACAACCGCCTTCGTAATTCCGTCGCGACCACCACCATCTCCGCCATCACCTAACCACAACCACCCCAACTCCACCGAACCATCTGCAGAAGCCTCAACCGCAACTCAACCCCTTGTTAATTTTCGAACTCTTGTTTCCCAAATCATCTTTGGTCCACCACCGATCATCAATCATCATTGATTTGAAGCTTTATCAATCGTCATCTCCGACAGAGAATTGAGAGTGAGGGAGAGATCGTGAGATCGAGAGAGAAAGTTCTTCCAGAGTTTAAGTTCTTCGAGAGTTTGAGATCTGGAGAGATTCTTGAGTGTGGAAAAGAAGAAGAAAAGGAAGGTTGTATGTGTTTAAGAGTGTGTTTGAAGTTAGATGTTGGTATGTGTGTTGAAAGACAAAGAGAGAGATAGAGAGCAGGCAATCTAGTTTTGGAGGAGTTTTTGAAGAGATTTGGGGGTAGAGTTTTAGGATTTGAGGTTGTGTTTGAGAGTAGCTTCTAAACATCAGATCTGAAGTGTGTGTTTTTGTTGGTGTTTGATAAGTTTTAGGGTTTTCAATTAGTAATTGGGTTTGGGCTGGGTTTGGCTTCAACAAATTGGGCTGATTTTTTAAAAAAAAATAAAAATTTGATTTATGGGCTCATTAAAATCAATTAAATTGGGCTAACAATTATTTGAATCTTAACAATGTGGGCTAGTTAAAGATTAATAATTGGTTTGTATTTTTCTTAATTAATGTCATCCCGATTAAGAAATATTCAATGATTAAGATTTTCTAGCGTGACATTTAAAAAAAATATATATATATTCTTTCCGGAGGAGAATTATTTTATAATTTTTGAAAAAAAAAATATTTCTGGGTCGTTTAATTGTTTAAAAAAAATGTCATCTTCAGAAGACCTTAAATCAGATAATCTCACAATGGCACAAAGTCGGTTTGACTGTTTTGCAGATACAAAGAATGAAACAACACTACTCATCAACGTTGATCGAAGTGCTGAAATCAAGGAATCAGAAGAAGAAATCAATCACGCTTGGGTTGCTGAAGTGGTTGAAAGTGATGATGACTTCATTAAAAACTTTGATCCATTCAAAGAATTCTGGTGTGAAGCTTATGGAGAAGCTACCGCTGATAATGTTTGCTCAAGCCCGTGTGAAGTTCAAAAGGTCAAGGATTGTGAGATTGGTGAGAAGCTGGTTGGAAAAGCTGTTGTTCAAACTGGTTTGGTGAGTGAAGCTATTAAGGAAAAGGTTAAACTGGTTTGTGAATCTGCTGCAAAGGAAGCTGGTGGAAAAGAGGAGCTGAACATGGAATCAGTGATTGAAGAAGCAAAGAAAGCAGCTGTGGAGGAGTACAAAAGGAACACTCCTTATTGCCAATGTGATCGTGCTCTCGCGGCAGAAAAACTGGTAATGGGTCTTCCTTATGAAATTTTTGAAGACATGTGTTCATCCGCATGCAAAATTCGTTTAGTCAGTATATATAAAGCTAACAGGTTACTTATAATGAATGAAAATGAATTGAAGAAAACCAACAAAGAGCTTAAACAAAATGAGACAAAGTATTTTGTTAAATTGAGAGAAGCTTTAAAAGAAAATGAACATTTGAAGAGAACTCTTTTGGAAAAGAACTGTGAAGTCAATTACTTGACTGAACAAGTTACACTTGCTGAGTTTGAAACAAGAAAGCTTAAAAATAAGTTGGAACAATGGACTCTTTCGGGTATGAAACAGGAGGAATTATGCAAAAGACAACGGGGGGCTAAAATCAAGACCGGTTTAGGTCATAAGGATAATGCATATGTTTATCCTCCACCTAGTACTTTCTGTTATTCTCCTACACTCACTCCTCATCCTACAAATGAGTTGATTCAAGAGATTATTCAGAAGGATACTAATAGTCTGCATGCAGGATTAGAAGGGGTTAACCTTAAAGAGGTGCGAGATGATTATGATTCTCCGACTGGTATGGGATACAGTAAACCGGATGCTGACAGTCAAGCTAGTGATTGTTCAGTTCCTGTTGTTTGTAAACCTGTAACAGTTGTTTCTTCTAACTTCTTTGATAAGTTTAAAGCAGGTGAAATTCCTACTTATGAGCCTGTCAGGAGTGTGAAAGAAGAGATTGTTCAGGAATCTCCTAATCATCAAGCTACAACAACAACAACACATCCAAATCCTGTTAATCAAGATCCACTGAAAGTAGAGGTGCCTATTGAAGACTGGACAAGTTTAGATGACGAATCAAAGACAAAGGAAAGTCTCGGAGATTCAGAGATCAATATGTCACTTGAAATTGTCAAGTCTCAAAAGCTTCCAAAAGTTGAATCAAGACCTATCCGGATCTCATCCCCAACTGCTAAACAAATCAGTAGTTTCTCCAAAACTCAGCAGAAGCACTCACCATCTTTATCTGCTATCTATCAAGCTTGTCACAAATCTACCTCAAAGTGTGCCAAGTCACCAATCATGCAAAAGGGTTCTTGGGAGAATGCTCCGATTTCATCTCCTCAAACATCACACTTCAAATCACAGATCAGTTTAAAATCTAAGTCGACAAAGCCTCAAAAGGTTCACTCTCCTGATATCCAAAAGACGAAGATTCAATGTTGTCAACAAGCTGAAACAACCTCAAAGGAGGATCCATCCTCTCCTGATGTCCACGGGACTACAAAGATCCAAAAGCCTTTCAAGGCTTGTTTTAGATGTGGAAAAGAAGGTCACGTGCTAAAGAAGTGTCCACAGGTTCAAAGGAATGTTCCAGATGGTAAAGGCAACACGGGTTGCTTCTCTGCATCAAGAGGTAAACAACACACATCTTTGAATGGTTGGATGAAAAACCCTCCATCCAAACCTTTTCATGTGAAGCCGGTTTCACATGATACAAAGATGAAAATGACCAAAGCTTCAAAACCAAATTCTTTTCCTTCCGATCTTAAACAGAAAATGATTTCCAAATTTAATTCATTCAAATCCAAATTAATTGAACCGAAATGAATTTGGCAAATTAAAAGGAAGGATACAGAAATCTCCGATCTTTCCACAAATTGTGTGCAGAAGCAGGTTACTTATATTGATGAAAAAGGAACTCCCAGGACTACGATGGCCTGGGTTTCCCTTTCTAACTAATCTGTTTATAAGTGCAGGAACAATTCAGGAGGACTGTTAGTAATCCGGTTTACTGACAGGGATTGTTCCTAATTCAAATTTGAGGCGGAACAAACAGGTTAAGGTCAAGGTATTATATCCACAATCTGGATTTTTATCTGCATTCTCACAGTTCTCACTTCACAGTCACTGGACATTTCTTAAGAATTCATTTCTTATCTTCATATCAGTGTAGTTTGGAAGACCTTCTTTGGTAAATTTCTATTTTTGTACAGTCTTAAAAATATTTAAAAAAACATAAAAAAAATATTAACAAAAATTAAAAAAAATAGGTTTGCAAAAATAGAAATTTAGGGGGAGAGTATAGTAAATAAAAATAAAAAGAGAACTGAGAACTTGATTCGAGATGATTGAGAAATGATTGTATATCTTTTTGAAATGCTTGTTCTTGCATGACTTGCATTTTAAAATGAGAAATGATAGTAATTGATGCTGTTATCTGATTTACTCTTATTTTTAATTGCAAATAATAGAAAAACAAATAGATTCTTTAATGATATGCTTGGTAGGCTCAGCCTGAAGAATAAAGTAGACAGCAGCATGATGATTTAAATTAAATATATGCTTATGGATGTCTGGATTTACGCAATCATTTTGGCCTGCACGAAAACTGAGTCCCGACAAAAATTGGATTGAGAATTGATCTTTCACGCACCATGATACAAATCATATGAGTCATATCTTTGAGCCATGTTTAGTGTATTTATGTGTCTTGTGTTTGTGCTAATCTCCTCTGCTATACGGAAGTACTGACCTGGAGTGATGATCTCCTTTGCTGTACGATAGTACTGACCTGGAGCTCTCATCGGCACATGATTAAATGGTCATCTCCTTTGTTATACGTGAGTATAGACCTGGAGCTCTTACCATTTTGATCTAGGTTATGTCAAATCATCTAACGATGAATTCATCACAGAATACAATATTATGTTGATAATCACTTGCACACTAATGCACAAGCCTTGTTCCATAAAGATCGTAATAAAATTCAAGAAATCCTGAGGTTGGGTGAGGGTTTTTGCCAAATGATTGTGGGGTCCTAGCATTCTAAAGTGCTTAATCGAATCTTAACGAATCATCTGATACTTGTTGAAAAAGATAGGGCATGAGTTTAAGTGGATAAACATATCAGCAATCGTTATTGATATGTTTGAGAATTTCAAAATCATTCAAAGACTGTGATTGGATTCAGTTATCAGTATGATCTCATTGCTTGTCGATGATTAATTTCATCTTTATGCTAAAGTATATCTTGAGGATGTGAACTCATAATCGATTCAGTTCTCGGTTATAAAAAATTAATAGATATATAAAATTAAAAAAAAATTTAATTAAAATTAATATATATATATAATAATAATATTTAATAAATTTTTATTTCAAAATACTTTTAGGTCTTCCATATTACGCTATTGAAATCATCTCGTATTTTCATGCATTTCACGGGAAATTGCACACACAAACGAACACGGGTTCGCTTGTTTTTATAAACAGATAAACACGGGTTTATTTGTTTTGTTGAAATGATCTAATTAGAAATTTCGAGAATGTGTTTGTGATTGTCTTGCAGATTTTGCTACAAGAGATGGCCGATCATCACATGAGCAATGAACCAGACCAGAGAACCTGTTCCTCAAATTTACAGAAGATACCGAGCTAGGAACCCTCCTCCTACATCTTCTGAAGCACTCAGAGATTCAAGAAAGCGGTCTTTGTTATATCTGAGAGGATGCACATAACAAGGGGGAGCATGCAAAAAGGGGGAACTTGTGAGATAAAGATCTTCAGCAACAAAATTTAGGAAGCATCAGTCTAGGGGGAATATTGTTGGACCTCAACATTGAGACCGAAGCTTACCAAATTGAAGATCAAGTTCAGTTGACTTATCGGTGCTGATCACGATGAAAGACGTTGATAATAGTAGACTAAGGGGGAATATTGTTGGGTCTGAAAGATAGTCTAATATTATCAACACAGTTAAAGTCAACAAAGTCAACGTCAACGGTCAAAGTCAACGGAAAAGTCAAACGTCGCGTTCGGACGAAGATTAGAGACAAGACGTTAAAGATATATTTGTCTAGGATGTTTATTGTTAATAAATATATTTTGTGTGAACAAAATATATTTTATCTTGTTTTTAGACATTTTGGGTTTTAATTGTAATTTCTAATTGTCATAGTCTAGGGTCCTAAGTGTCATTAGTAAATTGTCATTTACTATAAATAGTAAAGTATGACAATTAGGGTTAAAAGCTTGAATGAGCTATGTGATTAGGGTTTCCAACTTTCAGATTATTTTGTAATCACATTTTGGATCAAACAAGGGGTTTTTGAGTTGTTCTTGGTGTTCATATTTGTTCATCATATTTTATGTGTTTGATCCAAATCTTCATGTTATTTGATTGATTCAAGTGCTCCTGGACTAACAGAGAAGTTGGGCAGAAAGAGTTGGGCAGTTTGGAAATTGTACAGGCTACGAATGAGAAACTGGATCAGATCAAAGCTCGGTTTAAAGCAGCTCAGGATCGACAAAAGTCTTATGAAGATAAAAGGCGAAGGCATATAGAGTTTGAAGTAGGAGATAGAGTTATGTTGAAAGTATCTCCTTGGAAGGGAATTATCAGATTCAGAAAGAGGGGAAAGTTAAGTCCTCGTTTTATAGGACCGTTTAGAATTATAGAACGGATTGGGGAAGTGGCTTATAAACTAGAATTACCTGATCAGTTGCAAGGAATCCACCCAACCTTTCACGTGTCATAGTTGCGCAAGTGTTTGGCCGATGAGAATACTTATGGACCTTTAGATGATATAGAGGTTGATGATAAGTTGAACTATGTTGAGAAACCTACTGCTATAGTAGACAGAAAGGTGAAAAGGCTGAGGAATAAAACTATTGAGTTAGTTAAAGTGCAGTTGTCGAATAGAAAGGGTTCTGATTTCACTTGGGAATCAGAAGATGAGATGAAGAGAGATTACCCCCAGTTGTTTGAATAGTCGGTTTCGAGGACGAAACCTATTTAGGGGGGAGAGTTGTAACACCCGGATTCTAAATCCGGACTTGTAATTATATTATAGTTATGATTAATTAACTAAGTTGAGTTTGTTTGATTGTTTTGGGAGTTTAGTCGCATGACTTGCATACAATGAACTTCAGTCGCACTCCTTATGTGCGATTGAGACTCAGACGTACGAGTAGTAGGCGCATGAGCTTCAGTCGCACGATTCAGTCGTACGAACGGTTCAGTCGTGCGACTGGTAGTGAGGCGGTTAAGTTGTAGGAATGGATAAGTAAGGCAGTGCATAGGGTTAAAGGCAGATTCTATCTGCATCATCTTTAATCTCTTGTTCTCTTTACACCCAAAATACCCTGTTCTTGCCAATCGACTAGGCTGAACTCCGTTTTGGTAAGTTTGAACATCACGGATCAATTCGGAGATGTTATAAGCTGTGTAAATGGTTGAATTTGATCCAACAACGTGTTTTAAATCATTTAATTGGTCTGGTTTAGTTCTAAATTAAAATCCAAGAATTCGGATCCAAGTTTTTGTGAAGTTTTGATGAAATAATGGTCCGAAACCATTGTAAACGATGTGTATAGGATCTGTTTTGAATATGATATGATTTGGATGGTTAAAACTCAAATTTTGAGTGAGTTTGGATCAAAACGTCAAGAACACAGCTGCTGATTTGTTTCAGGCGAATGGGCTCAGACGTATGCCTCAGTCGTACGAATGAGAGTCTAATTGTGCGACTGAGTGTGAATGGAGGTTCAGTCGTACGATTGGAACTCAGTCGCCTGGTTAGAAGGCCGAATGAGGACGAATGAACACTGGGCACGAATGAGAACTCAGTCGTGCGAATGAGTGGCTAGTCGTACGGCTGAAGGTTCAGTCGCATGATTCATCCGTATAGGTCCAATCGCATGAGTGCTCATTCGCATAAGTGTTCAATCGCATGAGGGCCCTGTTTGAGAATAAGTTTACTGAATCAAGGTTTATTGCTTTAGATATACCCTGATTAGAGGAAGGACTAGTTACCTTGTGTACGTGGATTGTGTAGACTGTGGTGAGGAAGTTGATAAGGTGAGTTCTAAGCCCTTTTCAAATGTTTCGTTTTAACATTCGGGCTAGCACACATAACAATGACAAATGAATTGAATGTTTTAATACCAGAATTGTGATATTGATGTTGATATGTTTCTAATAGTTTGTAAAGCTGTTAGGGGGAAAGTGGGGGTAATAAATGATTACCTGAACATTGTTAATCATTACGTGATGGTAATGATTGCAGTGGGTCAGGTAGAGTGTAAAAGATGGCCATCTGAACATTGTTAATCATTACGTGATGGTAATGATCCCAATGGGTCAGATGGAGTGTAATGATTAATGAAAATATGTAAAAACTGGTGCTAAAAGAAAGAATGTGTGGGGTGTAAATGAATGTGATAATATTGGCAATAAGTAAAAGAAATGTTTCAGAAACGGTAATGTGATGTAAATGTCAACAGGCCAGTTAGGGTAAGATGCCTGGGTGTGAAACTGTACAGTTTGATAGGAGTGATGACGATCACTCAGCTTTGTGAACATCTTGTGGTGACGACCCTAGATGATTAATTGGCATCTTACTGGATGAGAGATAGTAACTGGTAGTTGCTGGATGTGGGCAACCGACATTACTAGGTATAGTAACTGGTAGTTGCTGGATGTGGGCAACCGACGTTACCAGGTATAGTAACTGGTAGTTGCTGGATGTGGGCAACCGACGTTACTAGGTATGGGAACTGGTAGTTGCTAGATGTGGGCAACCGACGTTCGGTGGGACAGGTCCAGTGGGACAAAGTAATGATAAAAGTTGAATTTATAATATTGCTAATATAAACATAACTTTTGTGTGTGTAAAGATGTTGTTAATGTTTTAATGAAAATTAGAACTCACCAGTTTATCTGATGTTTTGAGTATGTTGTGTGTGCTAGGTAAGGAGGGATCCTCTAATAATAGAGGAAAGCAAGTATGAGCTGAACAAGGACGCTATCCCGGAGTAGTTGCTGGCATAGGATATAGGGCAATGTATAATTAAATACAATTATATGTAAAATATTTTAAAAGTTGGGTTAATATATAATATTGTTTAAAGTCTTCCGCTGTAAGTAGAAAGCTCTGATTTGTGTTTGAAATATTAATCTAACTACATGACGTGCCTCCGGTGTCCTGCCGGGTTTAGGGCGTCACAATCTAACTGTTATTACAACAAACTACTGATAGTTGCACAACTACTGAAGATGTCAAACAACTGACATCTCTTTACAAAAGACAAGTGTAAACTATCTCTACAACTACTGATAAGAAACTACTGAAACTACAACTACTGAAACTATAACGGCTGAAGAACATGCTCTTCAGTCGTTTTACAAGTACTGAAATAGAAATGAAACTACTGAAAAGAAAAGACTGAAAGGAAACCATCACAACAACTGAAGAATACTTCTTCAGCTGTTGTGACAAACTCTGAAGGCTTCAGTACTTGGACTTCAGACTTGAATTTCAGTTGTTGTCATCAGCTGATGTCTTCAGTTGTTTTCATCAGCTGATGTCTTCAGTCTTTGTCTTCAGTCTTTGTACTTCAACTGATGGTCTTCAGTACTTTAGTCTTCAGCTGATGAAGTCTTCAGTATTTTAGTCTTCAGCTGATGAAGTCTTCAGTACTTTAGTCTTCAGCTGATGAAGTCTTCAGTACTTTAGTCTTCAGCTGTTGAAGTCTTCAGTCATTGTCAAATAGCTGATGAGGCCTTCAGCAGTTGTTGTGATGTCTTGTGGGACTTAAAGGTTTTTCTGATCTGGCTCATTGGTTCTTTTGGTCCAACATCTCTCTTACCTCCACTGGTATTTCTGGATATGAATTAGAAGATACAATGTCAGAAGATGAGTTAACAACCTTTGGTTGTTCAGATTGAGCCATTAGAGCAACTTCTTTAGTGCTTTCTTTTGGATCTGATTTGTCACTCTAGTCATAATCTTCCTCTTGATCTGATTCACCATCTTTCTTAGGATCCTTATCTTCAGACCAGTCTTCATCATTAAGTTCAGCAACTAGAGCCAGACTAGAAGTGAGATCAGCAGTAAACTATTTTGCATATGCACTCCAATCATAACCATTTTGATGCTTACAACCAGTGCCTTCTTTGGTTCCTCACTAGTCTTCTCTTCTTTAGGTTCTGGCATAGGTAGGCTTTGATAAGGCTTTTGAAATGTCTTATTAGCCTGTTGCTGATATTTCTGACTATTTGAGCTACCTTGACCATCTCCTCCTTGATTCCTTGGAGATTTACACTCTCTAGAAAAATGCCCATAGCTATTACAGTTAAAGCACCTTGATTTTGATTTATCAAACCCAACAGTTTTGTTTGCACTGGGTTTGTAGTTTCTGTTAGCATATGAGTGCTGTTGAGTCCTGTAAGCTATCATGACCATTTTCCAGTTGAGATCCATTTCTTCTACATCATCAGGATCCATCTCAAACAGATCTTGTAGAACTAACTCAACATGAGTCAGATGACTACCTTGGTAAGCTTGAAAACTTGCCATGAAAGCTGTAAAGGCAGATTTTCACTCTTCATCCTGTAAAAGAATATTAATGACATCTTTTACTTTGCTAGGATTTGCAGAGTTTAAGGATGGAATTTCAGTTTGAGGTTTAGGCATTTGAGCTTTAGGAGGAGACTGTGGTTGTGGTTGAGTAGAATAAGCAGGTGTACTAGTGAAGAATCCTGCTCCCACAAACAAATCACCTTCATCTTCAGGAGTTGTCTGATCTTTTGCAAGAAATGCATTCTCTACTGTATTTGCTGGAGAAGCAACATACTTATATTGTGATGTTGATGCATGTCTGTTATTGTTTCTTGAACTCTCATCAATCTCTACTGATTCGATCTTTGCAATAAAAAGATCAAGATCCATTGGAAACTTTTCAGTGTTGTTTAATAAAGTAACAATCTATTTCTAGGTTGATGGTAGTGCATTCAGAAGTCTATTATTTAGATCTTCAAGATCATTCTTGATTCCCAAAGTAGACATTTCTGTTGTAAGTTGCACCAATCTGTTCATCATTTGATTAATTGTCTCTCCTGAGATATGCTCAAATAATTCAAGTTGCCTTTTCAGTTTTTGTTTTTTAAGATCTTGAATTTCCTTTCCTCCTTCACAGATAACTTTCAATGCCTTGTACATTGTATATCCAGTTTGATAATTTTCAAGTCTTGAAAGAACTTCCAATGGTAGCCCTTTGCACATGAGAGAGTAAGCCTTGATATCATTTTTCACCTTCTTTAGATCATCTCCATGTAGATTGTCTTCAGGATAAGGTTCTTGTGTATCTTTTGTATACACAAAACCCCTTTCTAGACCATCAGTAGTCACAGGGATATAAGGTCCTTTTTTAATTGATTTCCATAAATCAGTGTCTATGAAATTCAAATGATGCTTTAACCTAAGAGACCAATTTTTGAAATTAGCTCTATTTTTAAGTTTAGGAACTCTATTTTCAGAGTCTTCTGATTTCACCATTCTTATATTTTTGTTAATTTTCTATGTTTTTGAATTAAGAAAAGAATTAAAAATATTTTTTGATTTTCAAATTTTTTTTATGAAAAAATGTCTAAGGGACAAATGATATCAAAGGAGATGCGCCTGAACAGTGGATTTTCAGAAAGCGAATGCGCCTGAACAGTGATGGAACGCCCTAACAGTTGACAAACGTCTAAGGGATTGCCTTAGAAAAATTTCAAAAATGCCCAAGTTGTTGCGCCTAGAATTTTGGTTTCCAAAACTACTCAACAGTACCAAAACTCCCAAACGGTCATAAAACGCCTAGGGTAAAACGCCTTAACAGTTCAAAAGCACCTAAATAGTTTAAAAACGCCTAAACAGTGTTCAAGCGCCTGAACACTCGGGCAAATTTCTGTGATTTTTAACCCTAATGCGCCACTTCATCATGTTCATATGAATATAACGAACTCTGAATTTCTGAAATCCTTCAAATGTTGATGAATTGAACTGAAACTTTCCAATTAGTTCAATATAATGTCGATAATCATTCTTCTAGCATCAATTTCAGTAATTATCAACAAGAATCCACTCAATTTCCAGAATTTTAGTTTGTAAAACTCATGAACTTTTCCGAACACTTTTTCACCGATTCAATCAATTTTGATGAAATGTACTGCAATTTGTGATTCAAATCATGTTTTTGATGATGAAACACAACTTTAATTCACAATGTTTCACTCGAATTGTCAATCAATTACAGATTTCAGTGAATTTTTGAAGTTTCTATGTTTGACAGAACTTGAAAAACACTCAACCGAAAGCTCTGATACCATTTGATAGGATCAAATGTATCAATCTGTAATGATTTATGTATACAATTCAAAGAAACACAAACAATTGTAATCAAATCAAGCACATATCAACAAAATTCGTAATTTCATTGATATAGCAAAGAAAATTACAAGAGTAAGAAAGCAGTACATACAAAATCTTACGTACTCTAATTCTACTCTAGTCTAAGCTATATATACTACTAACAAACTAGAGACTATCTATTTGCAATTCTAGTCCCTATACTATGACAAAATTGTAAAAGACACACTAAGACTAAATGTTAATCTTTCTAGAGTACTAACATGTACTAGCTAAGGAATGGTGAATAGTAGACAAAAGTAAGGTCAACCACATGAACGTGGATGGCATCTTGCAAAGAATCAGAGTAGGCAGCAGGTGTCAGTCGGACCATGCTTTGTCCACTGGTTCATACTGTGATTCTTCTGAAGGTGAAATGGCTTAAGAAGAATAAGTTCTTCCGAACCATTTTATACTTCGGAAGACATAGCTTCTTCTGAGACTTTGTCTTTGGAAGACTTTGTCTTCATTCTTCTAAGTGTTTACTTCGGAAGGAGATCTTCTAAGTTTCAGAAGACAGAGTTCGTCCTTTGGAAACTCTTCGGAAGATCACCATAGAAGCTTCGGAAGTTGCAGCATTTCCTTCGGAAGTTACAGCATTGCCTTCGAAAAACTTCTCTTAGTTGTACAGATTTCTTCTAAGTATTGTTTTGGTTGCATCAGCCTCAATAAATCCAACAAACTTCCCCTAGGCTGATGCTACCCAAACTATACTTCCTTCTTCAACTTTTAACTCCTCTTCAGTTCTTGCCTTTTGTTTAATTCGGCAAGATGAAGGATGTCAATAAATCTTCTGATGTGAGCAACTATCATGGAGTTAGAGGGATTGGTGAATGGTCTCTCTGCTAGCTCAGCAATACCAAATCTGCTTAAGTGTAGCAGAGAGGAGGCATTGAACCTGTTTACCTCTCCATTCTCCCTCTCCACAACGAATTGTGAGAAGGTTCATCAAACCTCCACTGGATTATTTCTTCCTAGGAATGAGGGGCATGTTTGGCAGTCTATCCCCATTCCTATTGTCCAGTAGGCTTACCAATTTTCTTCTTAGCCTTTTCTCTTCTTCATTTAATGAATTAGAGCTTAATGCTAGAAGATTGAGTGATTGGAGTAGAGTCTCTCGGGGTTGATCTTGGAAGGTATTTCTTGTGAGAGAGCTTGAAGATCCATCAATGTATTGTAATATGATGAACACTTCCTCATAAGATATGCTACTCACTTTTAAGCAGTTGTTGAGTCTCCTTTTGATCTCCCCAATTTCTTCTAAGGTTGGAGTTTTGGATGGTCCAGCGGATGATTTGGGTATTGATTGGGTTTTAGGTTGTGTTTTGGGTTGTAGGATATGTAGTGATGGTGGTTGTTGAGAGGCATAGGAAGGTGGTAGTGGTAGTGTGGATGGTGTGGGTTCAGGGGTGTACGGTTCAGTGATGGGTTCGGTTTTTATGAGGGAAAGAGAAGGGTACAGGCTCAGTGATGATTTCAGTTGTTATGGGTTGTGGTTTGGGTTCTGGTTTAGGTTTCATCCTCTGTATCTCCTGAGATACCTCCTTTCTTCTTCCTAAGGGAATGTCAGCTTTGATATCACTGACATGTCGCTATAGGGTCTTCTCTGACATTGGCCTAACTTGCCTGCCAGTGAAGCCATGTGCCCTGAGATAAGCCTTCATCCAGGCTTTATCTCCCACTTTTTTGGCAGCTGCAAGCCTTGCCTCTTCCTCTTTCTTCTTTCTCTCCCTTATTTTCTCCCTGGCAGCTTTCTTTCTTTCCTTACTGATTTGATCATGTTCTCTATTGACAAGAAGCAGAATCATCTCATTCTCATAAGGACTCAGTTCCTCCTGAGAATAACCTCTTGAGCACAGGAAGGCTATCCTCTCCTTCCTTTTCTTCAACTCAGCTTCTTCTTTCATCTTTCTTGCCTTTTTTGCATCCTCATTTTCTTTTTGCAGCAAGGTCGCCTCTTCCAATTTTACAAGCTTATCAAGTGGGAGTAGTAGCATTTCTTCATTTGCTACTCCCAGGCTGATGAGTCTATCAATTACCTCCAACCTCTTCTTTTCATTGATAGACTCCTGAGATGTTGTTGCTGCTTGCAGCCAACAATTTTTCGGTAAGGAATCTACCCTTTCTTCTCAATTTGTTTAACCTCTCATCCTCATGAAGTTCCTCATCAGTCATCTTCCTTTTACCTTTGTAAGAATGAGGAGATACTTCCTTTGGTGATTCTGGTTTTGGGGGTTGAGGTTGAGAGGACTGAGGATGTGGTTGAGAAGTTTGTGGTTGGTCTTTTGGTATTTGTGGAAGGATAGAAGTTGTAAGGTAGTCCTCACTGTTCACCTCATAGGCTAGATCAAGGATGGCCTCTGTGAGAATCAATTCATCAGACAGAGATGATAGTTCAACAATTACTTCCACAGCTGAAATTTCTGCTTCGGAAGAGATTGATGTTGCACCAACTGTCCCAACTAAGGCAGTTGCTGGGCCATCAGTCCCTATTTCCCCTTTGAAGTAAATCTCAGGTTCCATAGTGACCTTAGGTTGACCAACTTCTATCTGAATGGTAGGTGGTGCACTGAGCCTTTGAAGCTCTTCTACTCTAAAGTAGGTTATGGTAACATCAGGGGATGGTTATTTAAGTGAGGAGCTCATTAGAAACTGTATGAAAAATTTATGAAGGCTGATGAGCATCCTTGGATCCACTTGAAAACTCAAAGGACGTGGTTGTGGGAAAATAGTAGATGTTGGTCCATTGGTGATCGATTTCAGTGCTATTGAGATGATAAACACAATGATATCCCACGAATATAGAATCAAACAGTAAAAACAAAGAAATGAGTTTCAATATGTATCCATATGATCCAAACTCATTCAATATCAATAAACAAGGCTCAAAGATAACAAACAAACACAATTTCAGCCTTAAACGAGCTATGAAACAGTAATGCAAAAGCATTTCTCAATTAGGTATTGGCAAAACTTGCTACCAAAGATACATGAACTGCATATATATAATCATAGATAAATTCGTTGGTAGATTCGCTATAGCGAATCTACCCTGACCAGCAGGTAAGTTCACCCGGCGAACAACAATTTCGCCGGGTGACCTTTATCAGCTGACTACTAGCGAATATATAGATTCGCTGGTAGATTCGCTGGGTCAGAGCGAAACTAAAACATTACTTACATAAATGAAAGTTATCTAACATTAGTCCTATTACATACTAAATGAAAGAAACTAAACTAAACTAGGTGAGTCCAACCTATCTATATCATCAATACTCCCCCTAGGTTGGACCTCACCTAGAGGGGTCTTCTCAATCAGCTCCATCCACATCAACTTCGGCTTCAAAGTTCTCTATGAAAGCTCCTGCCCTCAGCTCAATCCCGGCCAATGGATTAGTAACATCTTCAGATCCTGCCTCATCAGATTCAATATCAATAATAAAGTTCTTAGCAAACCCAGCTTCACTTACTTCTTGAACTGGTGAGTCTTCAACTACAACCTCCTCCTGATCTTGCCTGATTTGATCCTTAGTATTAGCTCCAGACCCACTTGCCTCATCTATCACCTTCTTTTCAAACCTTTTTGAAATTGATTGATCCAGCGTCTTACTCAAATCATCCACATCCATTCTTGTTTCGTCCGCTTGAACTATTTTTCTTGCCAGCTCCCGGACTTCAGCTCTGAGTCCCCTAGCCTTGTTGGCTACTCTCATGAAGAGGCTCGCTTCTTCCAACATATCAGCTCCAGCCCCAACTTTTATGTGATTCTCGCACAGAATCACTAAGTCTTCATCACAGAAAGAAAATACCTCCATCGGATCAAACAATCTGATTTCAACTGCCCCTTTTACTCTAATCACTGCTTCCCCAGTGTTGTTATCAAAGAACCATTTTTCAAATGCTTGCAGTCTCGGGGGAAGAGGATCAGGTATCCTAATACGTTCCACAGTCTTAGCCGGTTTTAGTTTAAGCACAATCTTGCCTTTTCTGGTCACCCAATCAACATCCTTTTTCGACCTCTTTCTCTCCATTTTCATGAAACCAAACGCTTTGAAGTTATCAGTTAAACCCCTTTTAATTTCCATCTCTAGCAGCTTGGCCCGTTCACTCTGTTCTGCTCCAATCAAGGAATCTCCGCCAATCTTCTTAAATCCCATCTTGGGAGGGTTTTAAAAGCTTTTCTCTTGTGAACGTGTAAGGCCCCGCTCCCGGGCGCCTTACGGTTGGTCGTTCATCGCACATAAATCATACTAATATTTAATTCATCGCAGCGGAATCAGTAAAAGAACCCTTTTTTTTTCTTTTTCATTTTAATATAAATGCTTTTGCAAAGTAATACAACCCTCATTACAAAATATCGTTTGTTTGCATTACAATACAAAAACATTAACAAAAGAATGCCATCCCAAAAGAGCTGAGTAGCCGCCTCGTGCCATCCCCAGCAACGCTACCTGCCAACTGGAAACACATAAAAAGTCCGCGTTGCTGAGCGAGTTCTAGTTTTATAATAAACATACTTTATTCATATTAAAACCGTTCATTCTTTACACGTGATCATACATCGTACATACATATAGATAATATCTTTATTATCTCATTCGTTCATTCGTTCGTTCGTCATACACCGTTATCTTTCACTTCTCGTTTAGGTCCTGCCAGCTTTACCCACTTCATGGCACGCAGCCATGATTACTGTGGTCGAATGACAAGGACCCCGTTACATCTTTTCTTGCACATTGGATATCTTTTGTACCACTACCATCTGCTATACCCCGAACGTTGTTAGCTACCGGGCCGAAGTCATTAAATGAACAGCAAAACGTATGCCACGGTACTAGAAGTAAGCGGTAGGGATACCATACATATGGTTAATCACTAAGAAGGACCCGTTAAACTTATCCAATGTTTGCAAGTCATCTTTCGTTAATTCGTTCGTTAATGCATGTATTCATCATCTTTTAATCATTCGTTCATTCATTAATACATGCATTCCCGTTACATCTTTTCTTGCACATTGGATATCTTTTGTACCACTACCATCTGCTATACCCCGAACGTTGTTAGCTACCGGGCCGAAGTCATTAAATGAACAGCAAAACGTATGCCACGGTACTAGAGGTAAGCGGTAGGGATACCATACATATGGTCAATCACTAAGAAGGACCCGTTAAACTTATCCAATGTTTGCAAGTCATCTTTCGTTAATTCGTTCGTTAATGCATGTATTCATCATCTTTTAATCATTCGTTCATTCATTAATACATGCATTCATCATCGTGTTCCTCTTTCATTATCTTTCACTTTACGTTACATAATACTTCGTTCGTTCGTTCATTATTACGTAAAGCCATAGAAACATATTCATGCGATATTATAAGGAACACACACATCATACATACATCATCATACATAGCATCATACGTACATCGTCATACATAACATCATACATGCATCATCATTCATCATCATACTTAACCTCGTGCAATCACAACCTACATCATCAATCATCACTAGGCGCTTACTCCCGTATCCTTCCCGAATCCGGGACCTACTATGCGTCATCTAGGTGCAGTAGCACTAACTGTCCCTCCAAGAACGTGGGGACTCATTCTAGGACTTTATATAACGTGCCGAGTCCACAATCATACCTTAGACGTATAACACAACGTTATACCCAAATGGGTCATACATACATACGTCAGTAAACAAGTTTATATGTGTTCCAGCCCCAAAAATCATTTAAAAGCAGTAAATGAGGGGTCCTAGAACTCACCTATGCTTGACAAGCAGCTTCTCAATCAAGCCTTAAAGTCGCGGGTCACACTACACTGCCTGCAGATAAGTTAACACTCAAATGAGTTAATTTCTGCCTAGTTTCGCTGCTAAGTTCGCGGGTAGTTTCGCCCGTAAATTCACCAGCAGTTTCGCCGGGCGAATCAACAGTTTCGCTGCTAGTTTCGCCGAGCAGCATTCTGCCAGTTTCGCTGGACAGATTCGCTACCTCGAGCGCCCAACTTTCGTTGGAATTCCCTAGTTTCGCAATATCTAAGGTCAACTTGGGCATTGGCATAGTCATCAGCGAAACTATAGTTTCGCTAAGGCGAATATGTAGTTTCGCTGCAGCGAAACTGTAACTTCGCTGTAAATCCTTCCAGTTTCGCTGGACGAACTCACAGTTTCGCTGGTCGAGACCTTAAATTCGCAGAACGAGCTGAAATTTACGAATCAGCTCGTTTCAGCCCAAAAATCCAATCCTTTCCACCCAAACCCTTGGATTATCATCCAGGAAGCTATATCTAAGCTCATTACACGTTTTCTTACTCTAAAACGTGTGTTTTGGGGTGATTTTTGCCACTTTGAAACCTCAAAAACCCACACTCGGGTTTTTCACCAAATGTAGCAATTTAGATACGTTTCTTACCTTGATTCTTGTAGTTTAGGAGTCCACAAACACCACCTTCGATTCTTGACCACCCGAGCTTCAATCCGGCACTTTCTCCCTCTACACTTTCTCTCTCTAGAATGGGCGTTTGAGTGAAAATGAGAGTTGCTCAGCTGATCCATCTATTTATATGCCAGGTGTTCCCGGGACCCCAAACTCATTAAACTCGTGACCCGGAGGGTAAACTCGGTGTAATACCCGCAACCATTTTATATTTATTAAATGGTTTTCATCCGAGCCAATCACTATCACTTGACTCGATTAGAAAATTTTCCGTGTGTTACAAGTCCACCCCCCTTATTTAGGTTTCATCCCCGAAACCTGTTATTCTTCGAACAGATGTGGGTAATGTTGTCTCATCTCTTCCTCAGTCTCCTACGTAGACTCAGATCCCTTCCTGTGCTTCCACTGTACGCGCACAAGAGGAACCACTTTGTTTCTTAGCCGTTTCTCTTTTCTATCGATGATCGCCACTGGTTGCTCCACGTAGTTGAGCCGTTCGTCTACTTCGATATCCTCCAGCGGTACAATCATATCTTCGTCGGCCAAGCATTTCCTCAGATGAGATACGTGGAAGGTCGGGTGAATTCCACTCAGCTCATCTGGCAGTTCCAACCTATAGGCCACCTCTCCCACACGGGCGATAATTCGGAAAGGGCCTATATACCGCGGGCTTAGTTTACCCCGCTTTCGGAACCTAATAATTCCTTTCCAAGGCGAGACTTTCAACATGACCCGATCACCGACCTTGAATTCTATCGGTCTTCGCCTCTTGTCAGCATACGACTTTTGTCTGTCTTTCGCCGCCTTCATGAAGGCTTTGATCTTTTCTAACTTTTCAGTCGTTGCTTCAACCACCTCGACACCACCCAGTTCCTTCTGCCCAATGTCTCCCCAACATACAGGCGTCCTACACTTCCTACCGTACAACATCTCGTAGGGCGGCATGCCAATGCTGGCATGATAACTGTTATTGTACGAGAATTCTGCTAACGGCAGGTGATCGTCCCAACTTCCTCCAAAATCGATCACGCACGCTCGAAGCATGTCTTCGAGTGTTTGGATCGTCCTCTCAGACTGACCGTCTGTCTGGGGGTGATATGCCGTGCTAATGTGTAGCCTCGTCCCCATTGCATCATGAAACCTCTTCCAAAACTTGGAGGTAAACCGGGTGTCACGGTCAGACACAATAGACACCGATACGCCATGACGAGCTACAATTTCTTTGATAAATAGATCCGCCAATCTTTCAGATGAATACGTCTCGCGGATCGGTAGGAAGTGGGCACTCTTCGTCAATCGATTAACTATCACCCATATAGCATCATACCCTTTCGGGGTACGTGGTAGTTTCGTGATGAAATCCATGGTGATGTGCTCCCACTTCCACTCGGGTATATCCAACGGTTGGATCTTCCCGTACGGGTCCTGATGCTCTGCCTTGACCTGTGAACAAGTCATGCACTTACTCACATATTCCACCACATCACGCTTCATGCCCGGCCACCAATAGTATTTCTTCATGTCTTGGTACATCTTGGTAGCGTCGGGGTGAATGGAATATCGAGTCTTATGGGCCTCATCCATGATCTTTCCACGTAGATCCCCGTACCGAGGAATCCACGCTCGCCCAAATCGGGTCTTAACACCAAGAGTTTTCTCACCCAGTTCTGTAACTAGACCTCTCATCCTTTCAGAGTTAAGATGATCTTCCTTCAAAGCCTCGTCTTGGAACTCCTTAACCTGCGTCATCACGTCAGAGGTCATAATTAGCTGATAAGCCTTCACCCGAATCGGCTCGGGCCTTTCCTTCCGGCTAAGGGCATCAGCCACCACATTGGCTTTGCCCGGGTGGTAATGGATCTCACAATCATAATCTTTTATCAGCTCCAACCACCGTCTCTGCCTCATGTTTAGATCCTTCTGCTCGAAGAAGTACTTCAAGCTCTTGTGATCCGTGAAGATGGTGCACTTCGTCCCGTATAGATAGTGCCGCCAAATTTTCAACGCGAAAACCACCGCAGCTAGTTCTAGGTCGTGCGTGGGATAATTGACTTCGTGGGTCTTCAGTTGTCGAGATGCGTAGGCTATGACCTTTCCGCGTTGCATCAATACGCAACCCAGCCCAGAATAGGATGCATCCGAATAGACCACCAAGTCTTCATTTCCCTCGGGCAATGTCAAGACAGGAGCTTGTGTCACTCTCGTCTTCAATTCCTCAAAAGCGTCCTCCTGTTCTCGACCCCACACGAACTTTACATCCTTGCGAGTCAATTTTGTCAAAGGTGAGGCTATCTTGGAGAAGTCTTGAATAAATCTTCTATAGTAGCCCGCCAGCCACAAGAAGCTGCGAATCTCGGTTGGCGTCTTCGGTGACTTCCATTGCATCACGGCCTCAACCTTTGCTGGGTCCACCATTATTCCTTCTGCATTCACTACGTGACCCAGAAATTGCACCTCGCGTAACCAAAAGGCGCACTTGGAGAACTTGGCGTACAATTTCTCCCTTCTCAACGTTTCCAGTACTTCCCGAATGTGACCGGCATGCTCTTCTTCGCTTCTCGAATAAATCAGGATATCATCGATGAACACAATCACTGATTTATCTAACATTGGCCGACACACTTGGTTCATCAAATCCATAAAAGCAGCCGGCGCATTAGTCAACCCAAAAGACATGACAAGAAACTCGTAGTGACCATAGCGCGTACGAAAGGCTGTTTTAGGGATATCCTGCTCCTTCACCTTCAGTTGATGGTACCCCGATCGAAGATCTATCCTTGAAAACCAACTGGCACCCTGAAGTTGATCAAACAAGTCATCGATCCTTGGTAAGGGGTATCTGTTCTTCACCGTCAGCTTATTCAGCTCGCGGTAGTCGATGCACATCCTCATACTACCATCCTTCTTCTTTACGAACAGAACTGGCGCACCCCAAGGTGAGATACTCGGTCGGATAAACCCCTTATCCAGCAGCTCCTGCAACTGTTCCATCAACTCTTTCATCTCCGTCGGAGCCAAGCGATACGGTGCTTTTGCGACAGGTTGGGCACCCGGTATCAGGTCGATCTGGAACTCGATCTCTCGGTCAGGTGGCAATCCCGATAAGTCTTCGGGAAACACGTCTGGAAAGTCACACACCACTGGCACATCGCATAGCTGTGGTGTTGGCGTCTCTACATTCTTTACATAACATAAGTAGGCGCTACATCCGCGCCTCATACACTTTCCCGCCACCGCCATCGAGATCACCTTCGGAATCGTCGTAGCTCGATCGCCATATATTGTCACCGGACTTCCGTCGGTCGCCGTCAGTCTAATCATCTTCTTTCGGCACACGATATTCGCTTTGTAAGTTGCTAACCAGTCCATCCCTAACACTACATCAAATCCTCCTAGAGGCATCACATGTAACTTGGTAGCAAACCTATGGCCCTCTAATTCTATGGCACAGCCTTCTATCACATCCGTAACCCTAGTGGATTTACCAATAGCGGTTTCTACTTCAAAGGACTTATCGAGGCATTTACTTCTAACAGGTAATTTAGCACAGAAGGTAGTAGAAATAAAACTCCTACTTGCACCCGAATCAAATAACACAGAGGCTAAAATTTGGTCTATTAGGAACGTACCGGACACAACGTCAGGGTCCGTTCTAGCCTCCTCCTGCGTCATGGTGAACGCCCTAGCCTTTGCCCTCGGTGCTTCTCCTCCCGTCTTCTTCTCCCCTGAGCCCTCAGCCCTCGGCTTCTTACAATCTCTGCTCATATGACCACCTTCCCCACAGTTAAAACACTTGCCCATTCGGCAATCCTTGGCCATATGCCCAGTCTTCCCACACTTGAAACAGATGTTGGATCCCCACTTACACTCCCCCGAGTGCTCTTTCCCACACTATCCACACTTCCTCATCCCTGCTCCCTTCGCGACCACTCGGCGGTCGTCTACCCTTGCCTTCTTGTTACTTGTCGAGGTATCACCTCGACCAAACCTCTTTCCCTGCCAACCCTTCTCACCACCTCCTTTCTTACTGCCCTCAGCCTTCACCAATGCAGCTCGCTCATCGTACAACCTCCCCGCCAAATCCACCGCCGACCTGAAAGTACTTGGTCGAGCGGAAATCAAATGCCAACGTATTTCGGCTGGCAACCCCTGAATATACCGGTTGATCTTTCGAGACACCGGTGTCACCTGCTCTGGGACCAACCGCGCCATATCGTTGAATTTGGCAGTGTATTGTTGGTGGGTCATCGTCCCTGCCTCCAACTGCAGAAACTCTCTCTCAGCTCGGTCCATTTCCCGTCGAGGACTGAATTCCTCAATCACCAGCCTTTTCAACTCATCCCACTTCATCTTCCCTATAGTCCTGCTACCCTCAGCCTGGACAATATTGTCCCACCAGCACAACGCCGTCCCCGTAAATGAATGGGTAGCAAACTTCACCTTTTTATCCTCCTGGCAGTCACTGATATCGAGGACCGCCTCCATTTCCCTCACCCATTGGTGAGCATCCGCAGCCGTACCCGAACCATCAAAAGTCAGGGGATTGCACCTCATAAATTTCCCGTAGTCACAACCCCGGGCTGTCTCACGCTCGACCTCCTCCTCCTCCTCTTCTTCATCATCAGAAAGAACCGTTTCCGGCCTTGTTGCTGTTGTCGCCTCCCTGAGGCTCGATTCCTCCCTCGCCTCTCATCTTCACGTACAGCTTTTATCACCTCAGTCACTACAGACGGTAAGATCGTCTGCATGACTTGGTGCACCTCCTCGATCACTGTCTCTTTCACCGAGGCCCTCAAATCATCACTCTCATCCACTCCCCCCGAGGGAGTAGTATTAGGTTCTTCAGGAACCTTCTTCTCTTGTCTAGGCCTTCCTCTTGTGGCTCGTGGTTCCGCACCACTTCCGCCACTGCCTCCACCAAGTGGGGCTTTAGATGATCTACCACCGACCATCTTCTATCTCACACTGAAAGGTTCAAATACCAACACGGTCATTCAAGGAAATAGCTCAGTTTATGTCAAGTACAGTAAGTTGCTAATTACAATGGCCAGTTGTGATTAGTCACTTACTCTACTTTTCGCACCCCAAGCATTACCCTTACTGACTACATCAGTATCTAAATCTAACAGCACACATAAACCACATTACACGCGCACATAACTTTGATTATCATTAAGAAAATACCTGATGGCACGCAGCTACTCAGATGGCATTCATCCCCTTTCTGTCCCATTTCTCAGTTTAAGTTTTAGGTTTATTTTTGAAAATTTACCCATTTTACTTAAACTTTTGCTCTGATACCAACTTGTAAGGCCCCGCTCCCGGGCGCCTTATGGTTGGTCGTTCATCGCACATAAATCATACTAATATTTAATTCATCGCAGCGGAATCAGTAAAAGAACCCCTTTTTTTTCTTTTTCATTTTAATATAAATGCTTTTGCAAAGTAATACAACCCTCATTACAAAATATCGTTTGTTTGCATTACAATACAAAAACATTAACAAAAGAATGCCATCCCAAAAGAGCTGAGTAGCCGCCTCGTGCCATCCCCAGCAACGCTACCTGCCAACTGGAAACACATAAAAAGTCAGCGTTGCTGAGTGAGTTCTAGTTTTATAATAAACATACTTTATTCATATTAAAACCGTTCATTCTTTACACGTGATCATACATCGTACATGCATATAGATAATATCTTTATTATCTCATTCGTTCATTCGTTCGTTCGTCATACACCGTTATCTTTCACTTCTCGTTTAGGTCCTGTCAGGCTTTACCCACTTCATGGCACGCAGCCATGATTACTGTGGTCGAATGACAAGGACCCCGTTACATCTTTTCTTGCACATTGGATATCTTTTGTACCACTACCATCTGCTATACCCCGAACGTTGTTAGCTACCGGGCCGAAGTCATTAAACGAACAGCAAAACGTATGCCACGGTACTAGAAGTAAGCGGTAGGGATACCATACATATGGTCAATCACTAAGAAGGACCCGTTAAACTTATCCAATGTTTGCAAGTCATCTTTCATTAATTCGTTCGTTAATGCATGTATTCATCATCTTTTAATCATTCGTTCATTCATTAATACATGCATTCCCGTTACATCTTTTCTTGCACATTGGATATCTTTTGTACCACTACCATCTGCTATACCCCGAACGTTGTTAGCTACCGGGCCGAAGTCATTAAATGAACAGCAAA
Organism: Flaveria linearis; assembly: GCA_024085815.1. Taxonomy (NCBI): domain Eukaryota; kingdom Viridiplantae; phylum Streptophyta; class Magnoliopsida; order Asterales; family Asteraceae; genus Flaveria; species Flaveria linearis. The sequence continues at coordinate 61,477,301 of CM044010.1, read as the reverse complement.
ACGTATGCCACGGTACTAGAGGTAAGCGGTAGGGATACCATACATATGGTCAATCACTAAGAAGGACCCGTTAAACTTATCCAATGTTTGCAAGTCATCTTTCGTTAATTCGTTCGTTAATGCATGTATTCATCATCTTTTAATCATTCGTTCATTCATTAATACATGCATTCATCATCGTGTTCCTCTTTCATTATCTTTCACTTTACGTTACATAATACTTCGTTCGTTCGTTCATTATTACGTAAAGCCATAGAAAGATATTCATGCGATATTATAAGGAACACACACATCATACATACATCGTCATACATAGCATCATACGTACATCGTCATACATAACATCATACATGCATCATCATTCATCATCATACTTAACCTCGTGCAATCATAACCTACATCATCAATCATCACTAGGCGCTTACTCCCGTATCCTTCCCGAATCTGGGACCTACTATGCGTCATCTTGGTGCAGTAGCACTAACTGTCCCTCCAAGAACGTGGGGACTCATTCCAGGACTTTATATAACGTGCCGAGTCCACAATCATACCTTAGACGTATAACACAACGTTATACCCAAATGGGTCATACATACATACGTCAGTAAACAAGTTTATATGTGTTCCAGCCCTAAAAATCATTTAAAAGCAGTAAATGAGGGGTCCTAGAACTCACCTGTGCTTGACAAGCAGCTTCTCAATCAAGCCTTAAAGTCGCGGGTCACACTACACTGCCTGCAGATAAGTTAACACTCAAATGAGTTAATTTCTGCCTAGTTTTGCTGCTAAGTTCGCAGGTAGTTTCGCCCGTAAATTCACCAGCAGTTTCGCCGGGCGAATCAGCAGTTTCGCTGCTAGTTTCGCCGGGCAGCATTCTGCCAGTTTCGCTGGACAGATTTGCTACCTCGAGCGCCCAACTTTCGTTGGAATTCCCTAGTTTCGCAATATCTAAGGTCAACTTGGGCATTGGCATAGTCATCAGCGAAACTATAGTTTCGCTAAGGCGAATATGTAGTTTCGCTGCAGCGAAACTGTAACTTCGCTGTAAATCCTTCCAGTTTCGCTGGACGAACTCACAGTTTCACTGGTCGAGACCTTAAATTCGCAGAACGAGCTGAAATTTACGAATCAGCTCGTTTCAGCCCAAAAATCCAATCCTTTCCACCCAAACCCTTGGATTATCATCCAGGAAGCTATATCTAAGCTCATTACACGTTTTCTTACTCTAAAACGTGTGTTTTGGGGTGATTTTTGCCACTTTGAAACCTCAAAAACCCACACTCGGGTTTTTCACCAAATGTAGCAATTCAGATACGTTTCTTACCTTGATTCTTGTAGTTTAGGAGTCCACAAACACCAGCCTTCGATTCTTGACCACCCGAGCTTCAATCCGACACTTTCTCTCTCTACACTTTCTCTCTCTAGAATGGGCGTTTGAGTGAAAATGAGAGTTGCTCAGCTGATCCATCTATATATATGCCAGGAGTTCCCGGGACCCCGAACTCGTTAAACTCGTGACCCGGAGGGTAAACTCGGTGTAATACCCGCAACCATTTTATATTTATTAAATGGTTTTCATCCGAGCCCATCACTATCACTTGACTCGATTAGAAAATTTTCCGGGTGTTACAGAACGTAAGATATTCCCCCTCCCCTTCTCTTGATCATGAACAATTTCAGCTCAGAGTTGTATTTCCAACTGAAAATCTTCTTATCGCTCTCTTTTCTGGTGGGGTTTTTTATGTTCTGGAACAGTGGAGTTATTTCTTCAGCCTCCTTCTCTCTAACAAACCACTCAGATTGATCTAACTCCACCGTTCCAGTTTCAGCTGACCCAGTATCAGTCACATAGGTCACTGGATGTTCATCCACCTCATAGAATTCCGGTTCTGAGCTTAATCCACCAACTGCTCCTCAACTAACTCCTCTTCATCTACCAGCTTCATCTCAGCTTGTTTTTCTTTCTCCAATCGTTGTTTCTCCCCCACTACCTCCTCACCTGTTAAGCCTTTCTCAACATCAAGTCCCAAATCATCAAAATCTTCATTTACAACCTCCACATCATCATTCTCACCCTGTGCTCCTTCATCATCAACAGGCTCATCATCTTTGTTCTTCCCTCGACTTAATCCTGCAGCGTTACTAGTACCAGCTGCTGAGCTTGGGCCCTCTCCTGCCGCAGAAGATCTCCCCACCTTCAGAAATGAGTATTTAGAGGTATCGGTGAGGTCATTGATTTCCTCTTCAGATCTAACATCTGGCAGGCCAGCCACTTCCTTCAGAGAGTTTACCTCCTTGAACAATGTCTTGATCAGTTCTTGCTGATCAAGCACCATCTTTGTCAATCCTCCAATCATATCATCCTTCTTTTTCTCTCTCAACTCTTGGTTTATCAGTTTTGTTTTCGTCATGCTTAGCTCATTGGCCACAGAAGCACTGACGTTTCTAATCACGTCATGGTCAAACTCAGATCTTGCATCTTTTCTCGGAGGGTTTTCTGTGAATGCTTAATGCTTATGTTTCGTTCTCCTCTCTGATGCTTCAGTGTGACTGCTTTCTTCAGCCCTCTTCTTAGTTCTCCTCTCCTTCTCAACTCTCATTGCATCCATTGCTTGCTCAATTTCATCCTCAAAGTTATATTCTTTCTCTTTGGCATACCGTTTCCTCTTTTTAACATTTTCTTCTTGTTTCTCCCTATTCTCTACAGATCTCTTTTCCTCCGCTTCTATCACCTTCTTTATGTATGCCCATCTCTCAGCAGAGTACATATTTTCCCACAAGTGGGTGATTTTCCCACTGAAATCATGTCTTGCAGAGGAACAGTCTGCAAATATTCTTAAGCTCATCGGGGTTAGTCTCTTGATTTCTTCGTGCTTGGGGATGTTTGGAATCAAGTCATCAATTAACATCTGAACAAATCATGGATACAAAAGCCATTTCTCTTTCTTTACAGCCATTATGTTGTCACACATGCACTCAAAGATTAGTCTTGCTATATTTGCATTTTGGCCTCTGCAAAATATCACCATTGCTTTGGCCCATCTCAGGTTAAGACCATCTGATCCTCCTTTCCGATCATCTAAGCACATGATGAAGATATGAGCAATGTATCTCCATTCTTTTGATAGCATAGACTTCTTTATCTCTTTCTTTGAGCCAAAAGAAGGTCCCTCATACCCCATGCTTCTGAATCCCTCCAAGACTTGATCTTCAGAAAGCTCAACCTCGTCTCCCTGATCTCCTTCCAGACGAAGCACTCTTGCTATGATTTCTTCAGTGATGGCAATATCATTTCCTTCTATCCTCGCTCGAATACAGTGTGGATTAGCTTTAACATCCAACTTAGCTGATCTCCAGAAATCTTGGATGTGCAAAATGTAAATGGATGGTGACTGAGTGATAGCATGATAAATTGGAGACTGCTTCAGCCACTTTGTGCAGTCTCTGAACCCTGCAGCTTTGGGATTGTTTTCATCCAATAGAGCTACGGTGTTGTTCTTCTCATCAAACTTTAGGTTAGCCATGATTACTGAAAACAAATTAGAAAAGTCTAAGTATACAACATAATAAATGTGTGAGAATATGTAAAAGCAAAAACAAAAAGAAATAAATTAAATTCGCTCAATTGAATCTATAAATTCGCTAAGATGAATCTATAAATTCGCTAAGGTGAATCTATAGATTCGCTCGGAGCATGTGAACTTTCGTTCAAATTCGCTCGACCTTAGTTAATTACAGAGGCGATTATACAGATTCGCTTAAACTTAAGTGACTTTTAGTTTAATTTGGTTGGAAAACATTAAGTTCGCTGGGGTGAAGTTATAGTTTCGCTCGGTTCAAGTGAACAGGCGAAGTTGTTGGGTGAATTTACAAATTCGCTCGAGTTCAAGTGAACTTTCGTTCAGATTCGCCTGAAGATCAGCAAGTTCGCTGGACGAGGGTTCCCGAACCCTAACCCAGGCGAACATGCCAAATCTTACAATGTGAAGTAAAATACACCGATTAAATCCTTCACCAAGGTTCGCGACACCCACCTAAAACTTTTATAACGCACGAATCCAACGGAAATCAAAACTAAATAGGCACTCTGAAATTTCGCTCGATGAACAAATATTTTGGGTTTAAGGTTACTGTGAAGAATTTCGCGTTCACTGTACCTCTTATAAGACATAGATTCGCTGTAGCGAATCTATAGATTCGCCCGGTAAACCCAACATGTTGGTTTGACATGCAACTGGTCGAGCTTACTGGCGAAACTATAGGTTCGCTATGGCGAATCTTAATTTCGCCCAACTCAAAAACAAATTTTAAAATAAGATAAAATTAAAAATTAAAAAAAAATAAAATAATAATAAAAAAATAAAGTAAGACAATAATAATATTTTCCTATGAATGCCTTATTGCCCCATGATAAAATTAAATTAAAAAAATAAGAATAGAAATAAAAATAAAATTAAAATCAGAATAAAATTAAAATTAAATAATTAAAGGATATAATATCATCTTTTTCTCGAAGTTTTTCAGAGGGACATGACTTAGCGAGATTGCTGATATGTTTGTCCGCTTAAACCCATTTCCAGTTCTTTTCAACTTATAATCTGCAACTGTTTATCATATTCTGAATTGTCTTAGAAACTCAGCAATTTGGTCCCCACTGATATTTGATAAAGAATTAGTCTTGTCATCAAGGTTTATTGAGCATAGTCATTGATTTTTTTTGCCTGCTCACTTTACTGAATCTACTTAATGCAAACACAAGTACTGGCATATATACATATGAGACACTATAATGTACAGATGCAGACACACATATATGCAAGATATACACATGAGATGCAGACTCAACCTTTAACTAATTGACGAGAGCTTCAGGTCAATGCTTTCGCATAGCAAAGAAGATCATATAGGCATGTTGATGAGAGCTTCAGGTCAATGCTTTCGCATAGCAGAGAAGATCATCACTCCAGGTCAATGCTTTCGCATAGCAGAGGAGATAAACACACATCTTTTCTTATGTAAAGTATGAAAGTATATATAGTAATATGCTATTTGAGATTATTTAATGTTTGACTTAGAGGGTGTTATCACCGAGTCACCATCCCAGTGGGAAACACCATAAGCTTCACATCAATAATCTAATCCTAAAGGTATGAAAGTATATACAGTAATGGGCTATATGAGATTATTTAACGTTTGACTTAGAGGGCGTTATCACCGAGTCACCATCCCAGTGGAAAACACCATAAGCTTCACATCAATAATCTAATCCTAAAAGTAAACACAGTACATGAGCAAGACATCAATTAGCAACTCTCAACCAAGTTTTAGACAAGACTTGTATCTTTGTGCAGACCAAAATATCATGAGGATAATCCTTATTACTGATTTATGATCTTTAATTTGGCTGCATGATCACTTGTTTACTTCGTTTTTTGGGATGAGTCTATCATGCATATCCCAGCGTAAGATGTTCCCCTCTTTCTTACTTCATTTTCTTGAATTCCTGAGAGAATAAAAGTTAAAACTTATTATTAGCATAAATCTTCCCCGAAATTTTCATTTGATAGCTTACTTAATAGAAAATTTCTTAACAACAAAAATAAAAGAAAATTAAGAATAAAAAGGAAAGATATATGGGACACTAGGATTCTCTAAGCAGACAACGACCAAGACCATAAGGACAATGTGTACATATATACAACTCAAACAGTTGTTTTGCTCAGAATAAAGGTTTTCAGAAGGATATTAATCCTAGCATTGAGATCAGTTCATAAAAACGTGGTTTATCAAATGTTTTAGTGAAAAGATCTGCTTTCTGCTTCCTAGTTTCAATAGGAAAAATATCAATGAACCCCTTTTCCTGAGCGTCACGAATTGCATGAATTCTTGTTTCGATGTGCTTGGTTCGAGTGTGATGAATTGGATTCTTGGCAATTCCAACAGCGGCTTCATTGTCACAGAAGATCGGAGTGTGAAGGAAGTCGATGCCATAATCCATCATCTGGTGTTGAATCCAGAGCACTTGGCAACAGCAGCTTGATGCAGCGATATATTCAGCTTCTCCTGTGGATAAGGACACTGTTGTTTGCTTTTTGCTTTGCCACGAAACAAGACAGTCACCCAGATATTGGCATCCACCGGTGACCGACTTTCTGTTAATTCTGCAACCACCATGATCACTATCAGAGAAAGCATGTAAATCAAAGTTCCCACCTTTTGGGTACCAAAGTCCCAAACGAGAGGAACCCTTAAGGTAATGAAAAATGCGTTTAACAGCTAGCTCATGTGATTCTTTGGGATTGGCTTGATAGCGAGCACAGTAGCACATGGCAAATGTTATATCTGGACAGCTTGCAGTCAGATACATGAGAGATCCGATCATCGAACGATATCGATGAGCATCCACGGACTTTCCATTATCATCAGGAGACAAGCATGTCTGAGCAGTAAAGGGAGTAAGTTCTGGCTTTGAATCATCCATGCCAAACTTTGTGATGATTTCCTTGATGTACTTCTCCTGGTGAATAAGAATACCTTCCAGTTTCTGTTCTACCTGCAATCCTAAGAAGAAGCACATCTCCCCCATCATGCTCATTTCAAAGCGATCCTTCATCACTTCTTCAAAATCTTTACACAGATTTTCATTAGTTGATCCAAAGATAATGTCGTCTACATACACTTGAACAATCAGCGTCTCACCATCAACCTCCTTCTTGAAGAGTGTCATATCTATAGTCCCACGAGAGAAACCCTTGCTGAGGAGATACTGCGTCAAGGTCTTATACCAGATTCGGGGAGCTTGATGCAACCCATATAAAGATTTGTCTAGCTTGTATACTTTATCTGGAAAATCTGGATCCTCGAAACCTGGTGGCTGACACACATAGATCTCCTCATCAATGTTTCCATATAGAAATGCACACTTCACATCCATCTGAAAAACTTTAAAGTTCTTGTTAGCTGCATGTGCAAGAAAAATTCTCATGGCTTCGATCCGAGCAACTGGAGCAAACACTTCAGTGTAGTCTATCCCCTCCTCCTGAGCAAATCCTTGAACAACCAATCTAGCTTTATTTCTGATAACAACACCACGATCATCTAGCTTGTTCCGGAAAACCCACTTGGTACCAATGGGGCATTTGTTTGGAGGAAGATCAACTAACTCCCAAACTTTCAACTTCCTGAACTGTTGCAACTCAGATTGCATAGAGTCCACCCAGCTTGGGTCTTTAAGTGCCTGTTTGTAATTCTTTGGAACGATCTGAGATAGAAAAGCTGCATAAAGGCACTCATTTATCAATCCACTCTGACTCCGAGTCCTCACTCCGTCTGTGATAGATCCAATGATGTAGTCATGAGGGTGATCTTTTAAGGTTTTAAAATTTGTGTTAAGCAATGAAGGGTTATGTTGAGGTGTCGATGTGGAAGAGGATGGTTGTGCGGGAGGAGATGAATTTGTGGGAATTGGATCGATGGTTGGATTTTGAATGGATGAAACTGTGGATGGAATAGTAGATGAGCTTGTAGGATTAGATGAAGATGGTTGAGATGATGGATTAGATGATGGAGGTGGTGGTGGTGGTGGTAAAGATGGGATGTCAAATGTAGTGGGAGGTAATGAGGTGGTGGCAGACGGTTGCGGTTGTGGTGGAATCAGATTCACAGGCGAGTGAGGAATAACGTCATCATCATCAGGAATTGGCAAATTGAATGACTTGAAGACAATGGTAGAATCATAGAACCATGCAGGCTCACTTCCAATGCTTGTTGAGTTGGATTCTTGCCAGTCGACATAGTAGGACTCTTGCACAATCCGCGATCGTTTATTATACACACGATATGCCTTTTATGTTTCTGAGTACCCAACAAAGAAACATTCATCAGAGATAGCACCAAACTTCGTTTTCTGGTCTTGGGTATTTAACATAGTACAAGAGCAACCAAAAGGGCGCAGAAAATCAATGAGAGGCTTAATTCCTCGGAACAACTGGTATGATGTCTTCATCTTGCTCTTGACAATCAATACCCGGTTAAGAACATAAGCTGCACAATTAACTGCCTCAGCCCAAAAGATAATCGGAAGCTTTGACTCGATCAACATCGTTCTAGCTGCTTCAATTAGAGTTCTGTTCTTACATTCAGCAACACCATTTTGTTGAGGTGTTCTGGCAGCACTGAACTGTCTGAGAATACCCCTTTGTTCACAGAATGAATTGAAGATGTGGTTTCTGAATTCTGTTCGATTGTCACTCCTGATGGCTTGTATCTTTCTTTTTCCAAGAACCTCAATCAGTGGAATCAGCTTCATCAATTCCTCAGCGGTCTCACTTTTGTTAGACAAAAATCTCACCAAAGAGTACCCGGAGTAATCATCTGTCACAACAAGACAATAAGATTTCTTAGCAATTGATTTAACACTGATAGGGCCAAATAAGTCAATATGTAACAATTCGAGGGGATGATCAATTGAGTTTTGAAGTTTAAGTTTATGTGGCTTTTTGTGCTGTTTTTCTTTTGCACAAGCCATACATTTTTCTACCACAGAATAATCTTTCAGTGGTAGTCCCCTGACCAAATTGTTCTTAACTAACTTATTTATCAATTTAAAATTGATATGTCCTAATCTTTTATGCCACTGAAAAGATTCATGGGAAGAAGCTTTTGATAAAAGACAGGTCACGGTGGAAGATGATTCTTTCGATCCCATATATAACAAATAGGTATCATTCCTCCTTGGAGCTCGCATGATCACCATCTCTTCAGGGATTGAGAACTCTGGTCTCAAGAATAGACATTCATTTGCGAGGAACATCACAGGAATATCTTTATCACAGATTTGTGATACACTGAGAAGATTGAATGCCAATTCTGGAACATAGTTCACTTTCTCCAAAGTAAGGAAACCATTTGAAACATCTCCTTGGCCAATCATCTTTACACCCTTTTTGTCTCCAGCAAAAGCAACATAGCCACCATCAATTATTCTAAAATTTGTCAGCAGGTCCTTCAACCCAGTCATATGTCGGGAACATCCACTATCTACATGCCAATAACTATTTACAGTGGCCTCTGAATGTTCCTGACACATAAAAAATTGGTTAGACCTTGGAAATTGGGACCGAAGTCTTAGTGTACTTAGGTCTTGGAGGAACAGATCTTCTGCAAATGAAACCATTCACAAAAGCTGTCAATCTAGTTCCAAAAGATTTATTCTGTATATTAAGACCTCCTGATTTAGGACATTGCTTTATTAAGTGATCATCCTTTCCACATCTAAAGCAATGGGATCTCAACCTTGTTTTGGAACAATGCGATGAAGGAATTCTATCAATAGATATTTCTTCATCACATTCAGACAATCTTGAATCTGAATAACTGTTCGAGTCATATGACTCGTGTGACTTCCCTGTCATAACTTCCACTTTAACTGATTTTTGTTCAATTTTATCTTTGTTATTTTCAGAGGAAGAAGACATTTCTTTATCTTTTGGTTCAGAAATCCTTATTGGTGTAAAAGATGGGATTGGATGAGAGAAGAATTTGTTAAAGCAATTTGTTTTTGTTTCACTTTCAGAGACATGACCTGAAAGTTGAGCTGCATCATTCATACACATATTAACATCAACTGCAGAATTTAAAACATTCAAGTCATCACAAGTATTTGAAACAGAACATCCTAAGTTACTATTACATGCCCTAAAGTTTGAATCCAAAATAGTTCCACCAGACACAAAATGATTACTTAAGCTAATGTCTACAAATGACTTCTTGGAATTAAAATCATGACTACTAGAGCTCCCAAGACCAACACTGCCACCATAATCATATCCTTCTCGCAACTCCTTAGAATTATCTCCTTCTAAACCTGCAACAGAGGTGTTAGTATCATTCTGTATAATCTCTTGTATCAACTCATTTGATGGATGAGGAGTGGGCATAGGAGAATAACAAAAAGTACTAGGTGGAGGATATACCAATGCATCATTTTCATTACCCAAACCGGTCTTGATCCTTGCCCCCCTTTGTTTTTTTCATAATTCCTCCCTTTTCATGCTTGAAAGAGACTACTGTTCTAATTTATTTTAAGTTTTCTGACTTCAAATTCAGCAAGTGTGACTTGTTCAGTTAAATAGTTAACCTCACAGTTCTTTTCCAAAAGGGTCCTTTTTAAATGTTCATTTTCTTTCACAGCTTCTCTTAATTTAACAAAATACTTTGACTCATTTTGTTTAAGCTCTTTATTGGTTTTCTTTAATTCATTTTCATTCATTATAAGCAACCTATTAGCTTTATATATACCAACCAAACGGATTTTGCATGCAGAGGAACACATATCTTCAACAATTTCATAAGGGAGACCCATTACTAGTTTTTCTGCTGTGAGAGCACGATCATATTAGCAATAAGGAGTGTTCCTCTTGTACTCCTCCACAGCTTCGTTCTTGGCTTCTTCAATCATTGATCTCATTTTCAGCTCCTCGTTTTCACCAGCTTCCTTTGCAGCAGATTCACAACCCGGTTTAACCTCTTCCTTAACAGCTTCACACACCAAGCCAGTTTGAATAATCTCTTCTTGATCCACAACTTTCTGAACCACACCTACACATTCCTTAACCTTTTGAATGGCTTCAGACCCAATAGATTCACCATTGCTATCAACTTCATCATCAGCTTCACCATAGAACTCCTTGAAAGGATCAAAACTGTCAATGTCCCCATCATCAAGAGCATGTTCCTCTACTATCTCAGCAATCAAGGCATGGTTGATTTCCTCCTTTGACTCCTCAATTTCTACACTCCAATCAAAGTTGGTCAACAGAGCAGTTTCTTTCTTGGGCTTAGCTTCTTCAACTTTATCCATGACTATGATAGTTCTTGAGTTTCCAGAATTAACAGGTTCAGTAACAATAGGAGAAGGACACTCTCTTTTGAAATGACCAAGATGATTACAATTGAAACATCTGAGCTTAGACTTGTCATATCCTAGAGCATTGTTCTGATTCTGGTTTCCAAAATTTTTCCTGCCAGTTCTTTCCATGAACCTCCTGGCACGAAGAGTAAGCATGGCCATTTGGCACTGAATGTCGGTTTCTTCAAGGTCATCAGGATCAACCTGATACATATCTTCTACTGTCATACCATGTCCTTTAAATTCTCCAGCCACCAAAGCCTCATAACTGTGCACAAATAACCCAAACAGTGCCATAGTATCGTGTGGAATTTTAGTAGAAACTAAGGCATTTGAACTTGACCCAGCATCCTTACAACCACCACCTGAGTTGACAATTTTACCATACCCAGAGTTAGCAAAGCCACCATTACCAGATGAACTCCCACAAGCTGCACCATAATAGTTAGAGTTTGCAGCGGATGAAATCAATGCAGCGTTTTGCGGAGGGACATTGGGAGACATCATGGTTTGATTATACTCTCTTCTCTTCACATCAAGATCAAATGATTTTAACTTGTTGATTACATCCATCAACTTGTAATCAGCAAAATTTCTTTCTTGTTTGAGTAATTTCATTTGCAGACTCCACTGAGCAGGAAGAGAGTCTAACAATTTACTCACTTGCTCATGATTTCCAAGCTGTTCATCATACTTCTTCAGGTTGCTTGAAACTGACAGAAAACGGTTTGTTATATCAGTAAGTGTCTCATGCTTATATCCCATGAATGAGTTAAACTCCTTCTGAGCCTGAGCTTTCTTGTCTTTCTTCAGATCTTCGTTCCCGTCATAAAACTCACATAAGGCATCATACAATGCCTTAGCAGTAGTGTGCTCAGCAAACCTGTTATAAATATCCTGATGCAGACACAGAATCAAAGCTCCAAGAGCTTTCTTATCACGATCGAGCAACTTGATGTCAATCTCAGTATAAGTGCTAGGATCCTGATTTGGTGAAGTGACAGATCCGACAGTTGTTGGTAGGTGAGGTCCATTAGTGATAGATTCCCACTGACCATGATCAGTGTAGAAGAAGAAAGCTTTCAAGCACCGTTTCCAATCCTTAAAATTCTCTCCGTTGACAAGCCTCGGTGGCCTGTTTGGTTGAACACACTCCATATCAGTCAAATTCACACTTGAAGTAGACATGATAGAATCAGAAATTAGATTCGCTGAAAAGATGTAAATTCGTTGAAAAGATGTAAATTCGCTCGCAAGTTCGCCTGTAAATTCGCTTGGCAAACCAACAGCAGATTCGCTCGAATCAATGCTATTGAAGCTCTAGTTCGCTCAACAAGTTCCCAGAACTAGTAGAACTTTCGTTCTAATGGTAAATTCGACGATCTTCGCTTGAGAATAAGGCAACAATGGTGAACTTTCGTTCAATGAATGCAGATTCGCTGAAAACCCAGAGAAAAATAGATTCGCTCGGAGTGTCACAAATTCGCTGGGAGAACGATAAATTCGCCCGATGAACAAACAGCACTGTTCGGTCTAAAAATCACTCTAAACTCATTCAAATCGCTATGAATTAGTGATTGGACGATTGGGATATCTCCTTACTACTTGAGCAATGGTTTTTCTATGAATTTCTGTAGGTAAAACACACTTTGATGCTACAAATCGAATGAAACAGTAACTTTTCTTCAAAAACACCTCAAAACCCCCAAAAACTCAACAAATCAAGAGCACAAAGGCTCTGATACCATATTGTTGGTCCATTGGTGATCGATTTCAGTGCTATTGAGATGATAAACACAATGATATCCCACGAATATAGAATCAAACAGTAAAAACAAAGAAATGAGTTTCAATATGTATCCATAAGATCCAAACTCATTCAATATCAATAAACAAGGCTCAAAGATAACAAACAAACAAAATTTCAGCCTTAAACGAGCTATGAAACAGTAATGCAAAAGTATTTCTCAATTAGGTATTGGCAAAATTTGCTGCCAAAGATACATGAACTGCATATATATAATCATAGATAAATTCGCTGGTAGATTCGCTGTAGCGAATCTACCCTGACCAGCAGGTAAGTTCACCCGGCGAACAACAATTTCGCCGGGTGACCTTCATCAGCTGACTACTAGCGAATATATAGATTCGCTAGTAGATTCGCTGGGTCAGAGCGAAACTAAAACATTACTTACATAAATCAAAGTTATCTAACATTAGTCTTATTACATACTAAATGAAAGAAACTAAACTAAACTAGGTGAGTCCAACCTATCTATATCATCAGTAGATGATTGCTTTTATGTAGGGTAAAGGGAGGATAAAGTTGTAAGAGTCAAAGATTGAGGTTCCTTAGAAATTTGAGGTTCCTCATGAGCTTGTTTCTGTACACTCTCCCCCTTTTTGGTAGCATCATCTTGAAAAGTAGATGAGCTAGAGGAAGAAGTTAAAGAAACATGAGTTGATACATGCCTGACAGACTTCTTAATCTATGTCTCAGCTAGTTTTGCCTTGAGATCTTCAATCTCAAGTTGCTGAGTGGCAGACCTGGTTTCTAAGATCCAAACCTTGAATTCAAGGTCTGAGACCTTAGAGAGCAGGTACTCAATAGTGAGTTTTAGTCTTCCCTTATCTTAATGTGAAGAATCATGGGGAGATGAGACAACATACCTAGTATGTACATCCTCATCACCAGTAGTGGTTTCTTGGCATCCTGGATTCTTTTGCTCAAGGATATATCTTTCAGAGATGTCAATGGGTAGAGTTGCCGTAGACGCAGTCTCATTAATGTTACCACTGTCCTGAGAGCTCAATGAGAGACTCTTAGTAGTGGCAGCTGAGCCTACATGAGTCCCCTACACAACTGTGGGACTTACCTCAGTTATTGGTTGCTGATGTGGGTCAGAGATTAGAGGTTTCCTTTGGCTCTGTTGATCGAGAGATAGGTATGATAGATCAACTTCATAGCTTTGAGGAAACATTAAATCCTCATCAGTTTATGTTAAAAGGTCAGTGAAGGATATGGTAGGTATTCCTAATGACCCGGGACCTTGGTCAACATCTAATGACTCAGAGTCAGTGATGCGGCTGTCCCTTTTTGGTTGCTCAGGAGAGTATTGTGACTCATCCTGAGGGCTTGAGGTTTGGGTGATGGGCTCATCTGGTTGAGATTAAGGAGACTCTACACTGATATTGAGGTCAATTGGAGGGGAAGGTTGGACCTCAGGCTGAGTGGGAGCCCGGTGTTCCACTCTAGTGTTTTTGGGCTAAACAGATGGGGCTTGTTCAATTAGAGTAGATTAAAGAAGGGTTCACTTGGGATGCTTTGGTAAAGGTATTTGACAGGTAAGGAGGCCTTTTGAAGTAGAGTGGTGATTGCTGGTGTGGGTTCATCACCTGTTGGTTTAGAAGGGATGTCACCAGGAGCCATGGGCTCAAGCATACCTGAAAGCACAGGAGTGAACCTTCTAGTGTAATTGGTGGATATCTTCTTCAGTATTCAGAAGATACTCGGCCGCATTAGAGGAACTACTAGAATATCTTTATATTCTAGTTTATCTAGGTCTAGTTCACAGTTGATAAAGTGCTGAATGAACCGAGGATACATGTAGAATGTATTCTTGATGAAATGTACCCTCAAGTTATTCAAAACAAACCTGGAATAGTTAAACCTCAGGCCTTTGACCAACCCTTGAACTAAACAGCCTAGTTCATAAGGCATTTGATCCCAACCACCCGATTTGTTAGACAGACTATGAAGGACAATGTGTAGTAAGTACTTCCAGTTGTAGGAGAAGTTGAATTTGTAGATAGTGGACTTACTGACATCACCTCCATATCCCATTCAACATAGGTGTCTTCTAAATCAGGTCTTGGAAATTTAGTTGGAGCTCCAGCATCATAAAGCTCCAAATGTTCCCTAATAGTGGTTTCACTCACCACTATCTCTTGTCCACAGACTCTCGAACAAATTACCCTTTCATTGTTAATGACTTCGTTTTGACCATTTATCCAGAAGTCAGACATATGGCTAGAGTAGATGGTGGGATTTATTGTGAGAGCGGAAAGGTATATGGATTGCGTGAGGAACTGAATGGTTTGATCAAAGTCGCTATCCACAGATGAATCAAGGATATCAACTTGGTTATGTTGTGGGTTTAGAGCCATTGTTTTTGGAATTTTGAGAAGGAGGGGATTCATGCTTGAAGATTACAATGAAAATAGTAGGCTAGGGTTTTGATAGTGGTAAAGAAAGTATAAAAAAAAGTTGGAGTCCTTTAAATATGGAGTAAAAGATCAAACCGATAAGGTTAAATGACACTATACGGCTTGATTTGACAGAGGCGGTAAGGATGTTTTTATTCAAAATACTCCAACAATCGTCCATAAAATCTTACTTTTTGCAGAGTGGGACCCAAATATTTCTGTTACAATTTTTAAAGTATTATTCCGAGAGAACTTTAAGGTTTCTCTCTCCCGACGATCTTCCGAAGCCAAATTTGCTTCTGAAGCAAAATCTGTCATAAAGACTATTTTGCTTCTGAAGGGAAAATGTGGTTTCATAGAAGTAGAAAGTTTCCTTTTGAAGAAGGTTGATCTATGATCAAATTTTCTTCCGAAGCATAATTCTACTAGGAAGATGTGTCTGGATTAGAGGAATTTTCCTTCGGAAGAAGATTAAGACTATCTTCTGAGGGTAAATTTCTCTTCTGAAGAGTTTATATTTTAAAATTTTTGAAGAAATACCTTTTTAACAGGGCTTAAGTTGTAAATAGACACATTTGACTTAACATTCTATACGAAATAATTAGTCAAGATTTATTATCCTAATAGCTGTAATTAAATACTTAAATCTTTGTTCATTAAAAGCTTTAGTGAACAAATGAGCATATTGTTCATTTGAGTCAACTTTGACCAATTTGATCTAATTTTTCTCATTAATATCTCTAATAAAATGATCCCTGATGTCGATATGTTTTGTCTTAGAGTGCTTGACCGGATTTTCAGTGATTGAGATATCACTCCTGTTGTCTATGTGAATGGGAGTCTCCATAAAGTTGATGCCATAGTCTAACATCTGATTTTGAATCCATAGAAGTTGAGCACAGTAACTAGCTACAGCAATGTATTCAGCCTCAGCAGTTGATGTAGAGACACATGATTGCTTCTTGCAGTGCCAGGAGATGATCCTTCCACCAAGAAATTAACATACTCCTGATGTGGATTTCTTGTTGATGTTACAACCACTATAATCATTGTCAGTATAACCATACAGGTTGAACTCTTGTTCTTAGGATACCAAAGGCCCAGTTTAGGAGCTCCTTTGCAGTATCTAAGTATCCTTTTGGCAACGATGAGGTGAGACACCTTGGGAGCAGCTTGATATCTTGCACATATGCATGTAGCAAACATGATATCAGGTCTACTTGCAGTGAGATACATTAGAGATCCAATGATTGCCCTGTATTGATATTGATCAGTATCCTCCCCCTCGGAGTTAGGACAAAGATTGTGATTTCTTTGTATAGGTGTCTTAGCCGGTTCACAGTCTTTCATCTTAAATCTTTCTAAAATGTCCTTGACATATTTAGATTGATTTATTAAGAAGCCATCTTCCATCTGCTTCACTTGAATTCACAGGAAGAAGTCCATCTTTCCCATGGAACTCATTTCAAACTTCTTTCTCATGATACTTTCAAAGTCTTTACACATTTGGTCATTTGAGGAACCAAATATGATGTCATCAACATAGAATTGAACAAACAACATGTCGTTCCCTAATCTTCTTATGAATAATGTCTTGTCTATGGTGCCTCTGGTGTAGCCGTTCTTTAGGAGAAATTGAGACAATGTCTCATACCATAGCCTTGGTGCCTGATTTAGCCCATAGAGAGCTTTATGTAATTTGCACACATAGTGGGGGTGCTGTGGGTCTTCAAAGACAGGTGGTTGACACATATAGTCTTCTCGATCGATGTTCCCATACAAAAATGCACATTTGACATCAAGTTGATACACTGTGAAGTTCTCGGATGTGGTAAAACCAAGAAAGATTCTTACAGCCTCAAGTCTTGCAACAGGTCCAAATACCTCAGTGTAATCTATTCCTTCCTCTTGTGTGCATCCTTGAACTACAAGTCTAGCTTTGTTCTTGATAATTAAACCTCTACCATCTCTTTTGTTCCTGAACACCCACTTTGTACCAATGGGAACTTAACCAGGTGGTAGTGGACATAGATTCCACACCTTTTTCCTTTTGAATTGAAGCAATTCTTCTTGCATTGATTCAACCCAATTGTTATCCTTAAGAGACTCTTCTAGCTTTTTAGGTTCCATTTGAGAGAGAAAGCATAAGTACAAGCAGACATTTTCATTGTGAGTTTGTCTTCTAGTCCTCATACCTTTTGAGACGTCCATAATGATGTTTTCAGCTGGATGAGTGCTATGAGTCCTGATTCTGGGAATAAAATCTAGTTGCATAGATAGATCCAGATTTGAATGATTCATATCAGGATTGTTAGCATTGGTTCCAGCTGATTTTTCTCTTTCATTCAATGAAGATTGAATTGAATGAATGAGTAACATCATCAAAAATGTTTTGTTGTAAGATAGTATCATTAGTTGCTTGTTCCTCCAGATAGCTATCTTTAACAGCTTGGTGTTGAGAAATGGAGTTGTCGTCTGAAGTGACTTATGCTCATTCAGTTGATAACTGGTTGAAGCTCCATTGTTTCCTGAGAGATTCTAACTTTCAGGACTTGCAGTGGTGGGAGCTTGTTCTTCATTCCTTCTTGGAGAATTTGGAATGGGTCTGGGCAACTCAAATATTTGATCATCATCAGTGTCACTTTGAGTTCCTGTTCCAACTGAAACATTCTCATAAGATTGTTTAGAATAGTTGGAAAACAATTCTAAGTTAAACATATGGTCAAGACCATTTCCCTTAACACAAGGAGTGTGCTCATTTACAACTATATTAGATGACTCCTCAAATTGTTGATTCTTGATGTTGTATACTCTATAAGCTTTGGAGCTTGAAGAGTATCCAACAAAGATAGCATCATGTGACTTTTCAACAAGTTTTGCCAAATTCTACTTTATGTTAAGTATGGTGCATCTGCTGCCAAAGGACCTCAGAAAGCCAATGAATGGTGGCCTCTTGTTCCATAACTCATAAAGGGTCTTTCCATGGGCTTAACAATGAGAACCCTGTTCTGCACATAGCATGTTGTGCTGACTATGTCTGCCCAGAAAGTTAGAGACAGCTTTGAGTCAGCCAATATGGTTCTTGCAGCCTTAATAAGTGTCCTGTTCCTCCTCTCAGTAACACCATTCTGTTTAGGAGTTCTAGGAGCACTATATTATCTGTTATTCCCTTTTGAGTTACAAAATGAGTCAAGAACTTGATTCTTAAACTCAGTCCCTTGGTCACTTCTGATTGTCTTTACTTTGTGATCAATTTGATTTTCTATCTTAAGAATAAAAGATTTTATGGTTTTAGCAGTTTCATCCTTAGTTCTTAAGAAGAATACCCATGTGAATCTAGTAAAATCATCAACTATCAAAAAGCAATATGATTTCTATCCAATGCTCATTATACTTGTAGGACCAAATAGATCCATGTGTAATAAGTGTAATAGGGTAGTGATAGAGTTAACTTCTTTGGGTTTATGGGATGCCCTGTGTTGCTTCCCTTTCAGACAAGCACCACAGTTGTCTTTACAGAAAAACTCCTTTTTAGGCATACCATGTACCAAGTTATTCTTAGCCAATTTATTCATTGTTTTAAAATTAACATGACACATTCTTTGTGCCAAAGAGTTGACTCATCACTATTTGCTTTGGAAAGAAAGCTTGATACTTCATCCAGCGGGGAAGCATGGTTCATATCCGTCTTGTACATATCCCCTTTCATGGGAGATCTAAGAAGCATTAATTCCTTAGGAATTGTTATCCCGGGTTTGATGATAATGCACTCATGTTCTGTGAAAAGAATTTGATGCTTTTGGTCACAGAATTGAGAAACACTTAAGAGATTGTATTCAAGCTGTTTGACAAAGTGTACTTTGTCAACTGTTAACTTACCATTGGACACATTACCTCTACCAGAGATGTATCCTCTAGCTTCACCTCCAAACTGAACAGGACCTACATCAAAATTATGAAATTGTTGAAGAAGAGATCTGTTCCCTGTCATGTGCCTAGAGCATCCACTATCCACAATACAAATGTTTCCATTTTTATCATATGGATGTCCCTGCACAAAGTTGAAATAGTTAGTTTTTATTGGAAACCCAAGCCTTGTTGGTCTTGGGTTCTTCCAATGATGATAACATAATTGAACCAAAGCATGGGGGTTCGTTAGTGGTCTGGGAAGAGGAGGTTTGGGCTACAACATCTTTTTGATTTTTCATTCCATTCTTTGGTTGATCATTGAAGATGAGCTTGATGAAGCTTGGATAGCAGAGCATTCTTCCGAAGTTCTTTCTTTTCGGAAGAAGCTTTCAAACCATTCTCTTCCGAAGCAGTCTTCTTTTCGGAAGGTTTCAAAGGTGCTTTCTTGTTCTTTGGAGTCCTTTTTGGTTTGTCTTCCGAAGCTACTTTCCTTTCGGAAGAAGATGTTTCTTCCGAAAGCAACTTGGCTCCATAAGCTTGCTTTCCTTTCTTCAACCTTCGGATCTGCTTATGTGATCCAAATGTGATACCTTCCTTGGCTGCTCCTTTCCTTACCTTGTTTGCATAATGTGTGCTTGCAGGATTATAGAAACAATCTTTGGCCATGTGGTTATGCAGACCACACATTATGCATTCAGTGTTTGCTTTGGTGGGACATGTAGACTGTTGCTTCTTGGTCTTCTTGTCCTCTTCCATAGCTTCCCCTTTCTGCTTCAGATCCTTTAGTTGGATGGGAGCACTGGTATTATACTCCTGTCTTGAACCTGAGCTTCCAACCACTTGGAATCTAGCTGAGATGAAAACACCCTTTTGGCTTGGGTCAATTTTCATTTTGGACTCTGCCACCTTTTTGGCAGTTCTTTTGGCTACTTGAATCTTGTTCTTTCTTTATTTGGTGGTAAAAGATTTGTTCTCAGTTGAGTGGATGAGGTTTTTACTTTGTCCTTCTCTGTGGTGGTGGTGGTAACCATTTTTGCATCACTCATCCTCTTAAGAGATGGTGGGTCAACAGTTGGAACCTCTTGCTCATCAATACCACATCTTGGCTGTCTAATAGACACATAGGAATGTGGTGGAGCAGTTTCATTGGTTCCCAACCCACTTTTGTTTTGATAACACTCTTTTGAGTGAGAAGTTGATGCAAGAATGTTGTTGAAGTTATGCTCTTGGATAGCGTACTTCTTTGCTTTAGCCTCAGCTATTACTAGCTGGGCTTGAGCTTCAGTCAACTTTGAAACTAAGTCTTTTATTTGAGCCCTGTAGTTTGAGTGTTCATGTTTAAAGTAGATGCAGTGTTTTCTAACTCTTTAAATTTTAGTTATAGTTAGATTCTGCTCTTTTAAAATAAGCTTTTAGTATGTTCAAAGACTCAATATCAGATTTAAGTTTCAAGTTGTAGTCCTGGTACAACTTAACCTTAGCTACACAGTCAGGAGTACAGAGATGTTCATGTACCTTGGTATCATCTGTGCCAGCCATGAGAGCTTGAGTAGGCGTGATATCTTGCACCATAAAACTCCAATCAACTTCTTGAGCAAAACATCATCTAGGCTAAAGCACACCAGATCATCAAAACAGAACTGGAAATCACTAGAGTGTTCCTTTCCTGAGACAAAGCACAATTTTCCTGAAAAGGACCTTGTTGAGCTTGTTGACACTTGGATGTCTTAGGGAAAGTGAAGTATGGCCCAGATGAATACGATTGCTGTTGGTTGTAAGTCAGGCACATCTGGGACTGGGGAGTTCTTGCACCTTCAGCAACATGTAGAGCATTGCTAACAGGGGTGGTTGAGCTGCCATTCATCTGCCGCTTGTTCAGATTTTCCATCTCCATACGGTATCCATCTAGGATTCCATATAGTTCAGTCATAGTGAGTGTTCCAAGATTTCCAGATCTCCTGATAGAAACATAATAGAAAGTCCATTCACGAGGAAGAGCACTCATGAACTTCCTTACTATGTCTCTCTTTTCAAGAGTTACACCCATGGACTGCAAAGATGCTATCAGATCCATGTATCTAAAGTATTGTTGGCTCAAGTTTTCATCATCAATGTAGGTGAAATTCTCGAACTGTTGCTTCAGAGCATCGTTCTTGGATTCTTTGGATTCTGAGGAACCTGAGTACATTAATTTCAAAGCATCAAAGAGTTCTTTGGCTGTAGTGCAATGCTCAAAATTTGCCATAATTGTGTTTGGTATGGCAGTAAGCAAGACAGTCATAGCTTTGCTATCAATGGCCATCTTCTTGTAGTCTTCATCAGAGTAATCTTCGACTTCCCTTTCAATCATGGCACCATCTCTAGTTGGTGAAGCCATTTTTGGTATGTATGGTCCATGAGTGATGGACTTCCACATACGGGAGTCTTGATACTTGATGAATCCTTTAATACGTTGACACCAGCGCCTAAAGCTATTAGGGGTGATAATGGGAGCTTTGGTCATGGTTCCCATTTCTAGTTCAACAGATTTCTGGTTAAGGGCCATTTGGTTGAGTGAGTAATTTTTAAGAAACAAGGTTGATTTGGGATGATTAGATCTCACAATCAAGAGCCTGGATTCTCTAATACCAATTGCAGGATCGATATTGTTCTCTCAACACTTAGTGTTTCTCACAAACTGTTAAATTTCACTCATTTGATGAATGGAGAATCTAGAACTTAGTTGATAGTAATATAATAAGTAAAGAACACAAGAAATAGTTTTCAACATACTTGTATATATTATCTCTTAACTAAGTATTACAAGACTCATGCAGAAGCAAGGATACAAAGTTACAATGAGCGACTATATATACTACTATCTACAGCTTGTTATATGTAGATAACATGTTAGGACTTACTTCTAAACAAATACTACATTGCTAGAGGTAGGGTATCTTAGATAAAGTATTATCTAAGATAAGGTAGTCACGACAGGTCCATGACTTACCTTTTGGTCACCAACTAAAGGTGGCAGCTGTACTAGCTAAGGAACGGTCAACAGTAGACAAAAGTAAAGTCAACTACATGAATGTGGAAGGCATCTTGCAGAGAATCAGAGTAGGCAGCAAGTGTTAGTCGAACCATGCTTTGTCCACTGTTTCATACTGTGATTCTTCCGAAGGTAAAATGGCTTCATAAGAATAAGTTCTTCTGAACCATTTTATACTTCGGAAGACACAGCTTCTTCCGAGACTTTTTCTTCGGAAGACTTTGTCTTCATTCTTCTAAGCGTTTACTTTGGAAGGAGATCTTCTAAGTTTCGAAAGACTGAGTTCATCCTTCGGAAGCTCTTCGGAAGATCACCATAGAAGTTTCAGAAGTTGTAACATTTCCTTCAGAAGTTGCAGCATTGCCTTCGAAAGACTTCTCTTAGTTGTATAGATTTCTTCTTAGTGTTGTTTTGGTTGCATCAGCCTCAATAGATTCAACACTTTTCTCTTCTTTTACGCTCAAGGCATCAACCCAACATTGACTTTACCTTCATGATAACAAATTTCACAGTCATAATCGCTAAGGATTTCCATCCATCTTCTCTGTCTCATGTTTAGTTCCTTCTAACCAAAGATATATTTTAAACTCTTATGGCCATTGTAGATAGTAAATTTGACTCCATAAAGGTAGCGTCTCCATATCTTTAGTGCAAAGATTATGGCACCCAACTCCAAATCGTGAGTCGTATAATTCTTCTCGTGTGTTTTTAGTTGATGTGATGCATAAGCGATAACTTTATTTCTTCGCATTAACACACATCAAAGACCAATGTGTGAAGCATCACAATAAATGAAAAAATCTTCAGTACCTTATAGTAATGTCAGGATAGGTGCATTTCTTAACTTTTCTTTTAGGGTCTTGAATGCTTCATCTTGTTTTGGTCCCCATTCGTATTTTATGGATTTTCAAGTCAAAGATGTAAGATGGGTAGCGATTCGAGAAATTTTTTTAATGAATCAACGGTAGTATCCAGCCGATCCAAGGAAACTATGAACTTCAGATGGGGATGCAGGGATTTCCTATTTAGAAATAGCTTCAATCTTGGATGAATATACTTGAATGCCTTTAGCATTGACAACATGGCCAAGAAATTGTACTTCCGTAAGCCAAAATTCACATTTAGAGAATTTAGCGTACAATCTCTCGTTTCTTGGTACTTCAAGTAAAATTTTACGATGGTTCGCGTGTTCATCTCGAGTTTTGGAATAAATAAGAATATCATCTATGAACACAATTACGAACTTATCTAAATAGGGTTTACAAATTCAATTCATCACGTCCATAAAAGCTGTAGGGGCATTAGTGAGTCCAAAGGGCATAACTATGAACTCATAATGTCCGTATCTAGTTCAGGATGCGGTTTTAGGAATATATTCTTCTTGAACTTTAGGCTGGTGATAACTTGATCTAAGATCAATTTTAGAAAAGTAACATGCTCCCTGAAGTTGATCAAATAGATCATCAATTCGAGGAAGTGGATACCGATTTTTGATGGTTAACTTGTTCAGCTCACGATAATCAATACACGTACGCATTGATCCATCCTTCTTCTTAACAAATAGAATTGGATCTCCCCAAGGCAAAGAACTCGGTCAGATAAATCCCTTCTCTAACAGTTTATCTAACTGTTGCTTTAATTCTTTCATTCAGTTGGAGCTAATCTGTACGGGGCTTTAGCTATTGGTGATGTACCTGGTACCAGATCAATTCTAAATTCGACTTCTCGATCAGGTGGAATCCTCAGCAATTCATCTGGAAAGACGTCGGTAAATTCGGCTACAACTGGTGCGTCTTCAATCTTTTTCTTTGTTTTGTCATCTGATACAGTGATCAGATATGCCAAACATCCTTTCCTTAAGCATTTGGTTGCTTTTAACATTAAGATTATTCCAACATGATTTATTGGTTTGTCATCTTTGACAACAATCTCTTCTCCAGTAGGCGTATAGAGTTTAATAAGCTTTTGATTACAAATGATATGTGCTTGGTTCGAGGCCAACCAGTCCATACCAAGCACCACGTCAAATCCCGCTAATGTAATGGGCAAAAGTTTCACAGGGATGACATGATTAAAAAGAGTGATCCTACTGTTATCTAAGGATTCTAAGATTTTAACTAGATCTCCGTTTCGGTTTCAACTTCATAGGATTTGTCTAACCCTACTAGAGGTTCGTTTAACAAACTATAGAACTTATAGTCTATGATGCTTTGGTTTGCACCAGAATCAACTAAAATTCTAGCATAAACATTATTTATAAGATGTGTACCAGTAATGATGTCTGACATGTTAGCAGGCTCATGAGCATTCATTACAAATGCACATGCCGTCTTCTTCACACCAGGATCTGTCTTGGTTCCAGATCCTCCAGCACCACCTTCTTTGTTAAGCCTTGGGCATTTAGACTTGTAGTGCCCTTGTTCATTGCATTTGAAACAAGTAATCACCCTTTTCTTGAAGCAAGCCTCAGAAGTTTGTCCTGAAGTCTTGTAGTGGTCGCAGAATAGATTGGATCTGCATCTTCCTATGTGTCTCTTCCCGCACGTTTTGCACCTGGGGAGAGTATGAATCTTCTTTCTTTCCTGGCCCTTTATCAAATTTCTTTGCAACTATATTCGGTTTATGGGCCACCTCTTTCTTCTTATTCTCTTCCTGGGTTCTAACCATCCCATAGGTCAAAAGTCCAGCTAACTCTACTACAGACTGTATTGTCTGTGGCATGACCGCCTTCACCATATCATGAATTTCATTGACCAGTCCCCAAATATAGCGACTGATCATGTTGCATTCGGGTGTCACAAAATGAGGCATGAGTCGGGCATATGCAAATAATTTGGTATTATACCCCTTGTTATCTGAACCAACCATTCGAAGATTCAGAAATTCATTGGTGATTTTCTCCTTGTCGTTCATTGGGCAGAACTTTCGAGTTACCAATGCACGAAATTCATCCCAAGTCATTGCATAAGTCTTAGGACTTGGTGAAATGATTTTTTGAAAGTTCTGGTATTACGTTTGATGGAATAAGCGGATATCATGTAACTAGTTTAAGCGTCATTCTTGGTATATCGTTGGTATGGTGGGAACGCTGCGGGGAATCCTATATATAAACATCTTTGGTATACTAAGGATGTGCTTAAACTGGGATATGTGATGATCCTATCAGTTTAGAGTTGGATATGATGGAACTAAATAAGTGGAAGGAACTAGTATTGGAAGCATGCTTGGTTGCATGTCACACCCCAACCTTGACGGCGGAAACGTCGAGATGTGAGAGTTAAGATCGTTCATAGCCACAAAACGCTATTATTAATTCCAAATATATTATTCATAAGTTTCAAAGGTAACATTACAATCGTAAGTCTCAAACATGAAATAATTCAAAACATAACAGGACAGAACATAATTCCTTTATTCCATTAACTAGGTCCAAATCCTAGTTTATTACAAGCTTCATTTGATCACTTTAAACCTGGGCATTTCCTGAAATATGATAAAAATAAAGGTCAACTAAAAATAGTTGGTGAGTTTCCAAGGTTTTCATACATAATATGATAAGATTACAAGTAACAATTCATGTCGTAGGTTATAAACTAGTAAGGTTATAGAACACATATCGTTACAACCAAACCTTGACTTGATTACAAGTATAAAAGATTGGCTAAGTGTATTGGTTCCCATGATGAACAAGCATACGTCATCAGGAGTCGGCAATATATCGGCTTTAGCACCAAATAGGCTTGTCAGGCCCAAAGATCTAAGACGTCGTCAGGCTAGCAATAGTTAATGATTGTAAACAAACTATGTATCTCATATAATCACTTACAACACACAAATAACCATGACAAAATATAAAGATGATTACAAGTGCTTTACAAGTCTCAAACGTTTATAAGTGTATGATGTATAAGTATCATGTTTCACCCCAAAATAGTGTGAAAAATGTAAAAAGGGGCAAGGAAAACTCACATGGATATATGCATTACAAGATGATATAAAAAAATCGAAAGACAATCCAAAGTATACATTACAAGGCACCTAAATATATACTACAAGTTAAAGATTAAGATAATAATAAGATTAACGTTCTATTAATAATTAGGGTTTTGATAGATTTAAAGGGGGTTTTGTTAAGTAAATAAATTTTAAAAGTAATTATTTACATTTTGATTCCGTTAGAAGAATTAAATATTTAAATATTTTAGAAATGAATTGAAGTATAAATAAATCTTTATTATTAGTTAATCTAAAATATCATTGAACATGCAATGTTTTAATATTATAAATAATATTTAAAATCTATTTTATAAGATAATAAATTAAAGATATTATTTATTCAAACTATTTAATAAAAATATTGAAATATTTTATTAAATAAATTTACTGAAAAAAATATGGTGTCGTAAAAATTTAATAAGTTTATAAATATATTTAGTTATATCATTTGTAAATAAATTTCATAATAAAACTTCAAAGGTTTTACAAGAATAATTTTTCAGGAAATAACTAATTATCTTCTAAAAAAGAAAGTTTATAAAACCGATTTTTTTATAATTTTTTAGAATTTTTATTTATATTTTTTAGAGGCTGAAAAACATTTTTAAAAATATAATGGGGGTGCCCGGGTTCGAACCCGGGACCTTAATGTTAGAATGTGGGTGGAGAACCAGTGAACCAAGCCCGTGGCCGCTGTTTTCATTGGTTTCGAATTTATTTAAACAGATTTAAAGAAGCTCCCCAAAATTGCCATGAACCCTAGTTTTGGTTTGAACCAATTGAGCATCATATCAACAAGGTTAATGAAATTGATCATAGGGCTTTTAATTCCCACGTACAAACGAGTTTATAGAGGCCGTGAACCCTAGTTTTGGTTTGAACCAATCGATGGGTTTTGAGTTTGAGTTAGGTTACGGCTGTGGCGTTTTGATTTCACGGGATATAGGCGATTATACACAAATTTGTTGCACCAGAAGCTCCTAATGACGATGGGAATCGAAAGCCCTCTGTTAATTTTGATCGAAAAGGAGCATGAGTTGGGGTTCGATTGAGTTGCAGGTTTTGGGTGTTCACGAGTGGTGATTTGAGGAATGAATTTGTTTTCGGTGAAATTGATGTTTCCATTAACTTTGAAAGGATTACTCAAGCGTTTCTGTTCGTTTAATTTTTTTATTATGGTTATTTAGGTACAAAACGGCTTTGGGAGTTCGAGGATCATTCGGTTACAAGTAGAAATCATCAAGTCTTCGATTTAAAACGCAATTAAAGGTCGTGCACAGGTTCGCGTTAGTCTCACGATTGAATTGGTGTGTTTTGGGGTCGAAACCACAACCTAAAGCCCGGTTTTTGGGCTTGGCCAGAGTTGCGGCCGGCGGCGGCCGGCGACGGCCGGCATCCTGCCGGAAATACGGGAAAGAGGGGGCGGTTTGGGTAATTTACAGATTTAGTCCCTGAGGCCTTGGATTTGTTTATTTCTTTCCAAAACTTAGGTTTAAACTTAACTTAAATTACAGATTGGTCCCTGCGGTTTTTGACTGTTAATATTTTATGCTAAAACTAACAAATTACAAGTTTTATAATAATAAAACTTTTATTGTTTTGATTTATTTGAAAGTTTACCTTTAATATGACTAATTATCATTATTATTATTATTATTATTATTATTATTATTATTATTATTATTAATATTATTATTATTATTTATATATTATATAACTTATTATCTTTTCTTGTTGTTATTTTATTATTAAAACCATTATTATTAAGATTATTATAACTTAATGTTAAGTTTTATAGTAATAAGTAAACATTGTAAACACTTGTATTATTATTATAATATATTAGAAATGTTATTATGTTCAATTAACTTTTAAATAAAAAATAATAATAAATGAGATCCAAGAATCATACCTAAATAAATCCACAAGATTCCTAAATGGCAACAATGGACCTTACAAAACTTAACAAAGTTAACTTTTTAACATTAACACAAATATGAAATATCACAGTCTACCCAACTTAAAAGAATTTCATCCCGAAATTAAGAATGAAATTAAATGAACCAAAAGAATTATAATGAGAGATAAGTGTATGACGGACAGTGTTTGACGTTTGATTATGGATGAGATGCTTCACTTTATGGAATTTTACTAGATTCTTGACATAATGCATACCATTTTGAACTCTTCTAGTGAAATGCGAAAGTTATCATTGAGATTTGGCATATGAAACGTTGGAAAACGATGTCGAGTTTCCGTGGTATGTTAGACTTATAAGCCACAACTTCTAGAATGTAATTTCGTAGTAATGTGATATCTTGAAATCAATAAAAGACCAACAATTGTAAGAAAGGTTGATCGTCGGAATTTAAGAATCCCAAACGTCACTATACATAATGAAACGATCTAACGCATAACTTGTGAATATGTATTGTTCCTTTGACCAAACCGTCGATCTAAGAATAATATGATATGCGAAGTGTAACACCCGAACATTTTCTTTAAAGCCGACGAAGGAAGAAAAAGAAATAAAGTCTAAAGTCGGGGGGGACCAAACCCGCTAACGCATGAAAGTTGGGCAATTGGGGACATATCAAGGGAGAGGGCAGACCATTTCCCCCTCCCCACACCCATTTTCCGCTATAGAGAAGAGAAGAGAGAAAGAAGAGAGGAAGAAGAGAAAAATAAGAGAAAAGTGGTGATTCGGGCTCGAAATTCATCGTGTAGCTAGTCCAAACGAAGCTCATCATCTTCTTCTTGTTTGTGTGAGTTTTAGGACCCCTATTTTACTTGTTTTCAACTTATTTTGGGGTTGGAACACATAGAACCCGTTTTGAAAATGTGTGTGTTTGACCCATTTGGGTGTGATTATGTATAGTGTGTTTAGAGTGTGATTTCGGGCTTGTGTGTGCTTGATTGGTGTCATAGTATGTTTTACTAAGCGTTAGGATGGTTGATTGGGGCTTAGAATGAGTTTGGAAGGGGTTTGGAGGTTGAAACCGCGACAACAGTTCGGGATGAACTGCAGTCTGCGCCCAGTTAGGGCTAGGCGACTGAGGGACGACTGATGTTCAATCGCACGACTGAGGTTTAATTGCATGACCGGGGGTCCAGTCGCATGACAGGTCATAGGACTAAGAGCCCAGTCGCATAGGAGCTCAGTTGCATAGGTGTCCAGTCGCACGACTGAGCATCCAGTCGCATAGGTGCTCATTCGCATAAGGTCCATTCGTATGAGGTCCATTCGCCTGGTACCCATTCGCACGATTGAGAGTCCATTCGCACGATTGGGTGTTCATAAGCATAGGTTCATCCACATAGGCCCAATCACATAGTGTTGAGTCGCATGGAGGCCATGCGACTGAAGGGTGCCCAATCGCCCAAATAGGGTTGTTGTGTACGAGGAGAGGCATACTTTAATTACTGACTTTCGGGGAAAAGAGCAGGGATAAGTAATGATGTGGTAGTCCCCGTAAGAACATGTAAGATGGCCATCGAGGCTTTAGAAGTTATGTTAGGCATGATGATGATAGTGTTGCATGATTATGCGGGATGTATGTAAGTTAAGTATGTTGTTGCCAAGATAGATGGTGATGACTGGTGACTGGTAAATGTCGATGTTCCTTGTTTCAATACGTGTTTATCTTTCCGTGGCTTTACATGTTATGACTAATAAATGTAATGAAAGTATTATGTAACGTAAAGTGAAAGATAATGAGAGGGGAACATGATGAATGAATGTATACATTAATGTATGAACGAATGAATGTAAGAAAGGCTTGCAAGAAAATGTAAGGAGGTGCACACCCAATGAAGGTGTTAGCTTAACGGTGTACGGGTTAGCTACCCCGAAGGATGCACACTGGGGTCCAATCTTTGTGATTGACCATATGTACGGGATACTTGCCGCTTACCCTTGGTGACTGGATCAGCTTCGTGCACAATGTTCGTGATTTAATTACCACAGGTCCAGCACCAGCACTCGTGCACAATGTTCGGGGTATAGCACATGACATTGATCCAAAATGAAAGAGTAAAGATAAGTGGTGCATGTACTTGCCCTACGTGACTGGATCAGCTTCGTGCACAATGTTCGTTATTAATTATCACAGGTCCAGCACCAGCACTAGTGCACAATGTTTGGGGTATTGTACATGTCATCGAAAGTAATGAACGTACGAATGAATGAAATGAACGTACGAATGAATGTAATGAACGTACGAATGAATGTAATGAATGTATGAATGAAAGTAAGTAAAGTACGAATGAAAGAAAAAGTTTATGAAAGAATGCGAATGTTAACAATGAATGGTAAATAAACGAAAGCTAATGAGTGAATGATGAAGATAATAATGATATTATCTATGTGTACGTATGTTGTGTGACCGCATGTATGTAAAGGACGGTTTAACGAAAGAAAAGTATGTTTTATTATAAAACTAGAACTCACTCAGCAACACTGACTTTTTATGTGTTTCCAGTTGGCAGTTAGTGTTGCTGAGGATGGCACGAGATGGCTACTCAGCTCTTTTGGGATGACATTCTTTTGTATAATGCTTTTGTGATGTAATGCAACAATATATATTTTGTAATTGATGAACGTTGTATTAACTGGCAAAAGCATCTATATAGTAATTTGAAAAGTTATTTCAAAGTTTCCACTGCATGTTTTATTTAAGTTAATGAAATTATATGTTTTAAGAGCGATGAGGATCCAACTGTAAGCGTCCCAGGAACGGGGCCTTACAAGTTGGTATCATAGCCAAAGTTTAAGTGAAATGGGTAAATTTTCAAAATAAACCTTAACTTAAACTGAGAATGCGATGGAAAGGGAAGGGATGTCTGTCCGAGTAGCTGCGTGCCATCAGGTATTTTCTTAATGTTAACCGGAATTATGTGCGCATGTTATGTGGTTTATGTGTTACTGGTAGGTTTATATACTGATGTAGTCAAGACAGGTAATGCTCGGGGTACGAAGAGTAAAGTAAGTGGCTAATCACAACTGGCCACTGTAATTAGGGACTTACTATACTTGACATAAACTGAGCTATTCCCTTGAATGACCATGTTGGTGTTTGAATCTTTCAGCGTGTGATAGAGGATGGCCGGTGTTAGATCATCCAAAGCCTCGTGTGGTGGGCTTGCTGCTGCATCATGGCCCAAAAGAGGCAGGCCTAGAGCTGAGAAGGTGGTTCGTGAAGAACCCGAGACCCCTCATCCGGAGGGTGTAGACGAGAGTGTCAATTTAAGAGCCTCGGTAAAAGAGGCCGTTGTGAAGGAGGTGCACCAGGTCATGCAGACGATCTTACCGTCTGTGGTAATTGAAGTGATAAAGGCTGTACGGGAAGGAGACCGGAAGAAGAGGAACCGGTCCTCAGGAGGACGGGAACAAACGGAGCCTGAAACGGTTCCTTCTGATGAAGAGGAGGAGGAGGAAGAAGAGCCTGTGCCGGGGCGGCACGAGGCTATAACTACGAGGCTTTTCAACGATGCAAGCCCCCAACTTTTGATGGTAATGGCACTGCCGCTGCTGCTCACCGGTGGGTGAGGGAAATGGAAGTCGTTCTGAATATCAGCGAGTGTCGGGAAGATCAAAAAGTGAAGTTTGCTGCCCTTTCTTTTATGGACTCGGCTTTATGCTGGTGGGACAATATTGTCCAAGCTGAGGGTAGCAGGGCTATTGGGAGGATGAGATGGTTGGAGTTGAAGAAGTTGGTTATTGAGGAGTTTTCTCCTCACCGAGAAATGGATAAGGTCGAGAGGGAGTTCCTGCAACTGGAGGCGGAAATGATGACACACCAGCATTAAACCACAAAGTTCAACGAGATGGCACGTCTGGTGCCGGATCAGGTGACACCTCTGTCCCGAAAGATCAAGAGGTATATTCAAGGTTTGCAGGCGGACATTCGCAGGCATATGATCGCTGCCCGACCGAGCACGTTTAGGTCGGCGGTGGACTTGGCGGGAAGACTGTATGATGAAAGGGCTGTAGCGGTGGCGGCTGAAGGTAGTAGGAAGGGTGGTGGTGAAAGGAATTGGAATGGGAAAAGGTTTGGTCGGGGTGATGCCTCGATGGGTAATAAGAAAGCACGGGTGGATGATCATCGTGTGGCCACACCGGGTACGGGATCAAGAAAGTGTGGCAAATGTGGGAAGGAGCATAGCGGCGAGTGTAGATAGGGGTTGAACGTTTGTTTCAAGTGTGGGAAGCTTGGTCATATGGATAGAGAGTATAGGGGCGCGAGGTGCTTCAACTATGGGGAAAGTGGTCATATGAGTAAAGACTGTAAGAAGCCGAGGGCTGAGGGTTTCGGCGTGAAGAAGACGGGGAATGAAGGACCGAGGGTGAGTGCCAGGGCATTTACGATGACGCAGGATGAGGCTAGGACGGACCCTGATGTTGTGTCCGGTACCTTTCTGGTGAATCAAACTTTAGCTTCTGTGTTGTTTGATTCGGGTACCAGTAGAAGTTTTATTTCTGCTACTCTCTGTGCTAAACTGCCTGTTAGTAGTAAACTTGTTGATACGCCATTTGATGTAGAAAATGCCATAGGTAAGTCTACCAGGATTTCAGTGATGATAGAGGGTTGTGATGTGGAATTAGAGGGTCATAAATTTCCGGTTAGACCATTTGTGATGACCTTAGGTGGTTTCGACTTGGTTCTTGGGCTGGATTGGTTGGCGGACTTGGAGGCGAATATAGTGTGTCGAAAGAAGATGATTCGTTTGATAGCGCTTGACGGGAGTTCGGTAACTGTTTATGGGGATCGGATCACGACGATCCTGAAAGTGATTTCAATGGCGGTGGCGGGAAAGTGCATAAGGCATGGATGCAGTGCCTACTTGGCATATGTGAAGGATGTGGATACGCCCACACCACAACTGTCTGATGTACCGGTTATGTGTGACATTCCAGATGTGTTTCCTGAAGACTTGTCAGGAGTGCCACCTGACCGAGAGGTTGAGTTTCAGATCGATCTGATACCAGGTGCCCAACCTGTTGCCAAAGCACCGTATTGGTTGGCTTCGACTGAGATGAAAGAGTTGATGTAGCAGTTGCAAGAGCTCCTAGATAAGGGGTTCATTAGACCGAGTATCTCTCCTTGGGGTGCTCCGGTCTTGTTTGTAAAGAAGAAAGACGGTAGTATGAGGATGTGTATAGACTACCGTGAGCTGAACAAGCTGACTGTGAAGAATCGGTATCCATTACTGAGGATTGATGATTTATTCGATCAGCTTCAAGGTGCCAGTTGGTTTTCAAGGATTGACCTTCGATCTAGCTACCATCAGCTAAAGGTGAAAGAGCAGGATATTCCTAAAACAACTTTGTTGGAGCATATATAGTCATATATAGTGTGTCCGTCACTTGACGAATAGTCTAGGCTTAATGTTATACACCTTGTAAACACATGAAACTGGGTCATTCACAGGAGCATATGAGAATGAGACTCAGTCGTATGACTGAGACATGTTAATGGACCAGTCGTGCGACTGAGAGATACGATTGGGGCATTCGTAAGACTGAACCATAAGAATGGTCCAGTCGTACGATTGAACCATACGCATGGTCCAGTCGTACGATTGAACCATACGCATGGTCCACTCGCACGAATGGGCCCAGTCGCATCTAATATGGGCCGAAGCCTATATATACCAGTTTCATTGTGTAGAAAGGGGGGGTTTTTGATAGTGTGCCCGGTGCCTAGGTGCTGCCGGATGAGGGGGGAGATCATGCTCGATCTCCCCTTGCCAAAGGTCTTGATTCTTAAGTTGTAACGAGCTTAAAATCGTTATGTTTTATCAATAAAATCATTCGATTATTGTTCGTACTTTTGTTTATCTTTTGGTTTTTATCCTTCCGTCAAGAACGTGCTCGGATGTTTACCGATCCAGCGACTTCACAAGCTTTTCGTACGTGCTACGGTCACTACGATTTCTTGTCATGTCTTTTGGGTTGACCAATGCGCCAGCTACTTTTATGGAGCTGATGAACCGAGTGTGTCGGTCGATGTTGGATAAATCAGTGATTGTGTTTATTGATGATATCCTGATTTACTCAAAGAGCGAGATGGAGCATGCCGGTCACATTCGAGAGGTGTTGGAGACGTTGAGAAGGGAGAAGTTGTATGCCAAGTTCTCCAAATGCGCGTTGTGGTTGCGCGAAGTTCAGTTCTTGGGTCATGTGGTGAATCCCGACGGGATAATGGTGGATCCGGCAAAGGTGGAAGCGGTGATGCAATGGAAGTCTCCAAAGACGCCATCCGAGATTTGTAGCTTCTTGGGTTTGGTGGGCTATTACAGAAGATTCATTCAAGACTTCTCCAAGATTCCTTATCCACTAACCAATTTGACCCGGAAAGATGTAAAGTTTGTATGGGGTCAAGCTCAAGAGAAAGCATTCGAAAAATCGAAGACGAAATTAACCCAAGCTCCTGTATTGTCATTACCTGATGGAAGTGAGGATTCGGTGGTTTATTCTGATGCTTCCTCCTCGGGGTTGGGGTGTGTGTTAATGCAGAGAGGAAAGGTTATAGCCTACGCATCCCGACAGTTGAAAGTTCATGAGGTTAATTACCCTACTCATGACTTGGAGCTAGCAGCCGTGGTCTTTGCGTTAAAGATTTGGAGGCACTATCTCTACGGGACGAAGTGCACCATTTTCACTGACCACAAGAGCTTGAAGTATTTCTTCGAGCAGAAAGACCTGAATATGAGGCAGAGGGGATGGTTGGAGCTTATAAAGGATTATAATTGTGAGATCCATTATCATCCGGTCAAAGCCAACGTGGTGGCGGATGCCCATAGCCGAAAGGAAAGGCCCGAGCCGATTCGGGTGAAAGCGTACCAGTTGATTATGACCTCCGATGTGATGAAGCAAGTCAAAGAGTTTCAAGATGAGGCACTGAAAGAAGATCATCTTAACTCCGAAAGAATGAGAAGTCTGGTTGCGGAGTTGGGTGAGAACACTCTCGGTGTTAAAACCCGATTCGAGCGGATGTGGATTCCTCGTTTTGGGGATCTACGGGTGAAGATTATGGATGAAGCTCACAAGACTAGATACTCCATTCATCCCGGTGCTACAAAGATGTACCAAGACATGAAGAAAGATTATTGGTGGCCGGGTATGAAGCATGACGTGGTGGAGTATGTGAGTAAGTGCCTTACTTGTTTGCAAGTGAAGGCCAAGCATCAAAAGCCGTATGGAAAGATTCAACCTTTGGATATACCGGAATGGATGTGGGAGCACATCACCATGGATTTCATTACGAAGCTGCCGCATACTCTGAAAGGGTATGATGCTATATGGGTGATTGTTGACCGATTGACGAAGAGTGCTCACTTCCTACTGATGCGTGAGACATATTCATCCGAGAGGTTGGCGGATCTTTTCATTAAGGATATTGTAGCTCGTCATGGTGTACTGGTGTCTATTGTTTCTGATCGTGACACCCGGTTTACATCTAAATTCTGGAAGAAATTCCACAATGCCATGGGGACGAGGCTACATATTAGCATGACTTATCATCCCCAAACTGATGGTTAGTCAGAAAGGACCATTCAGACATTGGAAGACAGGCTTCGAGCATGTGTAATCGACTTTGGGGGAAGTTGGGATGACCACTTACCGTTAGCTGAATTCTCATACAACAACAGCTATCATGCCAGCATTGGCATGCCACCTTATGTGATGCTATACGGTAGGAGATGCAGGGCATCTGTTTGTTAGGGTGATATTGGTCATAAAGAGTTAGGAAGCATAGGGGTGATCAAGGCTGCGACTGAAAAGCTTGAAAGGATCAAGGCCTTCATGAAAGCAGCCAAAGACAGACAGAAGTCGTATGCTGATAAACGACGCAGGCTGATTGAGTTCCAGGTGGGTGACCGGGTTATGTTTAAGGTCTCACCTTGGAAGGGTATCATTTGGTTCAGAAAGCGGGGCAAGTTGAGCCTGAGATATATAGGCCCTTTCCGAATCATTGCTCGAGCAGAAGAGGTGGCCTATAGATTAGAGTTACCAGATGAGTTGAGTGGAATTCACCTAACATTCCACGTATCTCATCTTAGGAAGTGTTCGGCAGATGAAGATATGATTGTTCCACTGAAGGATATCGAGGTAGATGAACGGCTCAATTATGTGGAGCAACTAGTAGCGATCATCGATCGAAAAGAGAAGAGGTTGAGAAATAAAGTGGTTCCTCTTGTGCGTGTACAGTGGAGGCACAAGAAGGGATCCGAGTTAACGTGGGATACTAATGAGGAAATGAGACAGCATTACCCACGCTTGTTTGAGGAATAACAGGTTTTAGGGATGAAACCTATATAAGGGGGGTGGACTTGTAACACCCGGACATTTTCTTTAAAGCCGACGAAGGAAGAAAAAGAAATAAAGTCTGAAGTCGGGGGGGGGGACCAAACCCGCTAACGCACGAAAGTTGGGCAATTGGACATATCAAGAGAGAGGGCAGCCCATTTCCCCCTCCCCACACTCATTTTCAGCTATAGAGAGAAGAGAAGAGAGAAAGAAGAGAGGAAGAAGAGAAAAAGAAGAGAAAAGTAGTGATTCGGGCTCAAAATTCATCGTGTAGCTAGTCCAAACGAAGCTCATCATCTTCTTCTTGTTTGTGTGAGTTCTAGGACCCCTATTTTACTTATTTTCAACTGATTTTGGGGCTGGAACACATAGAACCCATTTTGAAAATGTGTGTGTTTGACCCAATTGGGTATGATTGTGTATAGTGTGTTTAGAGTGTGATTTCGGGCTTGTGTGTGCTTGAATGGTGTCGTAGTATGTTTTCCTAAGGATTAGGATGGTTGATTGGGGCTTAGAATGAGTTTGGAAGGGGTTTGGAGGTTGAAACCGCGACTGCAGTTCGGGATGAACTGCAGTCTGCGCCCAGTTAGGGCTAGGTGACTAAGGGACGACTGACGTTCAACCACACGACTGAGGTTCAATCGCACGACTGAGGATCAATCGCACGACTGGGGTCCAGTCGCATGACAGGTCATACGACTAAGAGCCCAGTCGCATAGGATCTCAGTCGCATAGGTGTCCAGTCGCACGACTGAGAGTCCAGTCGCATAGGTTCTCATTCGCATAAGGTCCATTCGCATGAGGTCCATTCGCCTGGTACCCATTCGCACGATTGAGAGTCCATTCGCATAATTGGGTGTTCATACGCATAGGTTCATCCGCATAGGCCCAATAGCATGGTGTTCAGTCGCATGGAGGCCATGCGACTGAAGGGTGCCCAATCGCCCAAATTGGGCTGTTGTGTACGAGGAGAGGCATAGTTTAATTACTGACTTTCGGGGAAAAGAGCAGGGATAAGTAATGATGTGGTAGTCCCCGTAAGTACATGTAAGATGGCTGTTGAGGCTTTAGAAGTTATGTTGGGCATGATGATAATAGTATTGCATGATTATGCATGATGTATGTATGTTAAATATGTT
This sequence comes from Flaveria linearis, assembly GCA_024085815.1. Lineage (NCBI taxonomy): Eukaryota > Viridiplantae > Streptophyta > Magnoliopsida > Asterales > Asteraceae > Flaveria > Flaveria linearis. Next base: position 61,439,799 of record CM044010.1, on the reverse strand, counting down.
GTAGCCATGATAGATGGTGATGACTGATGACTGGTAATTGTTGATGGTTTCGATACGTGTTTATCTTTCCGTGGATTTACGTGTTATGACTAATAAATGTAATGGAAGTATTATGTAACGTAAAGTGAAAGATAATGAGAGAGGAACATGATGAACGAATGTATACATTAATGTATGAATGAATGAATGTAAGAAAGGCTTGCAAGCAAATGTAAGGAGGTGCTCACCCAATGAAGGTGTTAGCTCAACGGTGTGCAGGTTAGCTACCTCGAAGGATGCACACTGGGGTCCAATCTTTGTGATTGACCATATGTACGGGATCCTTGCTGCTTACCCTAGGTGACTGGATCAGCTTGGTGCACAATGTTCGTGATTTAATTACCACAGGTCCAGCACCACCACTCATGCACAATGTTCGGGGTATAGCACATGGCATTGATTCAAAATGAGAGAGGAAAGATAAGTGGTGCATGTACTTGCCCTAGGTGACTGGATCAGCTTCGTGCACAATGTTTGTGATTAATTACCATAGGATCAGCACCAGCACTAGTGCACAATGTTTGGGGTATTGTACATGTCATCAAAAGTAATGAATGTACGAATGAATGAAATGAATGTACGAATGAATGTAATGAACGTACGAATGAATGTATGGAATGTATGAATGAAAGTGAGAAACGTCCGAACGAAAGAAAGAGTTTATGAAAGAATGCGAATGTTAACGATGAACGGTAAATAAATGAAAGCTAATGAATGAATGATGAAGATAATAATGATATTATCTATGTGTATGTATGTTGTGTGACAACATGTATGTAAAGGACGGTTTAACGAAAGAAAAATATCTTTTATTATAAAACTAGAACTCACTCAGCAACGCTAACTTTTTATGTGTTTCCAGTTGGCAGGTAGTGTTGCTGAGGATGGCACGAGGAGGCTACTCAGCTCTTTTGGGATGGCATTCTTTTGTATAATGCTTTTGTGATGTAATGCAACAATATATATGTTGTAATTGATGAACGTTATATTAACTGGCAAAAGCATTTATATAGTAATTTGAAAAGTTATTTCAAAGTTTCCGCTGCATGTTTTATTTAAGTTAATGAAATTATATGTTTTAAGAGCGATGATGATCCAACTGTAAGCGTCCCGGGAACGGGGCCTTACATTTAAAGAAGCTCCCTCAAATTGCCATGAACCCTAGTTTTGGTTTGAACCAATTGAGCATCATATCACAAGGTTAATGAAATTGATCTTAGGGCTTTTAATCCCCACGTAAAAACGAGTTTATAGAGGTCTTGATTACCTGTTGAAATGATGAAATCGATGGGTTTTGAGTTCGGGTTAGGTTACGGGTGTTCATTTTGATAAAAAACGAGCACGAGTTGGGGTTCGATGGAGTTGCAGGTTTCGGGTGTTCACGAGTGGTGATTTGAGGAATGAATTTGTTTCAGGTGAAATTGATGTTTCCATTAACTTCGAAAGGATTACTCAAGCATTTCTGTTCGTTTAATTTGTTTATTATGGTGATTTAGGTACATAACGGCTTTGGGAGTTCGAGGATCTTCGGTTACAAGTAGAAATCATCAAGTCTTCGATTTAAAACACAATTAAAGGTCGTGCACAGGTTCGCGTTAGTCTCACGATTGAATTGGTGTGTTTTGGGGTCAAAACCACGACCTAAAGCCCGGTTTTTGGTCTTGGCCAGAGTTGCGGCCGGCGACGGCCGGCATCCTGCCGGAAATACGGGAAAGAGGGGGCGGTTTGGGTAATTTACAGATTTAGTCCCTGAGGTCTTGGATTTGTTCATTTCTTTCCAAAACATAGGTTTAAACTTAACTTAAATTACAGATTGGTCCCCACGGTTTTTTGACTGTTAATATTTTATGCTAAAACTAACAAATTACAAGTTTTATAATAATAAAACTTTTATTGTTTTGATTTATTTACAAGTTTACCTTTAATATGACTAATTATCATCATTATCATTATTATTATTATTATTGCTATTATTATTATTATTTATATATTATATAACTTATTATCTTTTCTTGTTGTTATTTTTATTATTAAACCCATTATTATTAACATTATTATAACTTAATGTTAAGTTTTATAGTAATAAGTAAACATTGTAAATACTTGTATTATTATTATAATCTATTAGAAATGTTATTATGTTCAATTAACTTTTAAATAATAATAATAATAATAAATGAAATCCAAGAATCATACCTAAATAAATCCATAAGATTCATAAATGGAAACAATGGACCTTACAGAACTTAACAAAGTTAACTTTTTAACATTAACACAAATATGAAATGTCACATTGCACATACATAGAGTTCATGATATGCAAGCCAAAGTAGTATGAGGCAAAGTTGGAGCAACACCCCTGACCCATTGCATTGAGAAAATTGGAACTGACATAGACATCGAGATCTGTGCTGAGAATCAAAAGGTAAACTATGTTGTCTGTTCGTTGGTGGGCGAAGAACTAACATAATAGAATTCTCAAACACTAGTTCGAGGTATGGAGGTTGTAATCTAACGTCTTGAGATTTTGTCAGTTAAAAAGAAAATAAAGGAAAAAAATAAGAAAAAGGAAAAGAAAAGTATCTTGATAGAAAGAGAAATGGACAAAAATGGAGGGGCTAAAAGTGCAAAAAAGACATATGGTTTATGATCTGAAAATTTGGGTTTTGTAGCAAGTTTATCAAAGCTAGTTTAACCATTTAAACTATGAAAACGCAGCGGATTTAGGAGTTTAACATATGGTTTATGATCTGAAAAATTGACCATTTTAAACCACAAACAAAACCTAAGAATAAGGATCAAAATATATGTGAAATATTATGCTATCAAACAAAACATAACAACCATAGGATGTTCATAGAAACGACCTTTCTTGAACAAAATGTTGTAATGGATAATATGAAGAAGATGATGATGAAGATGGTGTTCTTGAACGTTCAGCCCCCAAGAGAGAAGGCCTCAAGTAGTGATACCCACAAGCTCTTCCAAAACACCTAGCTAGTTAGGGAGATCTAGACCAAAACCTCTACTAATGTACCTTCAAAACCCGAATTTTCAGCCTTGTTTTGAGCTTCAAAATCTGAATTTTCAGCAATATTTTGAGAGAGTTCTTGCTTGAGTCTTGTAAGAGAGAAAGTGTGAATGATAGAAGAGTGTTGGAGTGGAGAAAGAGTGAATGTACCAAGACCAAAAAAGGGGACTCCCAATACCCTTTGGGCGGCCGAATCTTGGTATACAAAATGGGTTTCCCCCCATTTTTAGTTTTATAAAAGAAGTTACACTCTTAACCCTTTATTTTATAAAATTAAAACCTCTTTTAATTTTATAACAATAACACACTTTTATTTGTTATTATTTAACCAAATTAAATAATGAAACAAACAATTTGTCATGAACAAATTATCCACATAATGTTGTTCTTTTACCAAAGAAAATGTTTTAGAAAAACCCATTTTCGAAATTGGTGTCGGTATTTATTTGTTTGATCTTATCAACAAAGAAATATTAATTGGTGTTTGTATAGATTATTATTGGGTATGACCTGACTTGGATAATAACGTACTAACCACATCAATCTTGTATGTGTCTTGGGCATTTAAGGTCCAACAATCTCCCACTTGCACAAGATTCATAGAAGATTGATGCAAGCAGTAAATACCGCCTAACAACGGTTTACTACCCTTAATACGTATGACTAAGTGCCATTCAATAACATCATCTCCTTCAAGTACCATACATGAAATGTTTTTAGGTGAATCAATCATCTATCCTTTTGACACAGATGTCACGTTAAATCCTAGAGACACAGAGTGATCATTCTCTATTGATTTAACTTTATCAGGCCTTAGACATCTTAGTCTTAACGAATAAGAGGGACAAATCCCATCTTGACTACATACGTCTCTCACAATTACCTTATATTATACCTGAACTCAGACTTATATACTGCCATGTTTCAGAATAGCGAAGAACTAAGTCAAAGTATAATATTTGGTAAATATCAAGACCCAATATGTATCTCAGGTCAGAGGATACCAAACGATGTTCGCCTTTACTCAAAAATTACATATGATCAATCAAGAAGATTCCATGTAGTAATGTTTGAGATGCAGGTCAGTCCAATATTTGCATCCCACAAATATCTATGAACTTTGGCAGCAACCTTTTGCTCTATATTCAACCATATGAATATCTACCAATCCAAGTTCATAATAGTTTTACCCTCATACTTGTTCTCACAAGTATGAACAACGACGGGCGTTCTGAGTAAATAATTTACTCATGGATTTCAAAACATGCCAAGTAGGAATATTAGTTGAATCATTATAATCAAGTAATTCATTCAAGTAATGAAGGGTTACAATATTTCAATACAGAAATTAAAGATCATATCAAGTCACTAGAATATTGAAGTCCCATGACACAAGTATGTCTTTCATGCTTTGCCTTTTCAAGAAGCTTCGTGAGTGGATCCGCAATGTTTTGTTCCATGTGAACTTTGAGAATACATATTTTTCCCTTTTCAACTTCATCCCTTATGTAGTTGAATCTTCGTTCAATGTGCCTAGTCTTTTGATCTGCACGGGGTTCCTTGATTTTAGTAATCGCACCCTGGTTATCACAAAAGATTTCTAGGGGGTCCTGAATGGAAGGGACTACCCCTAGATCGGCAATGAATTTCTTTAACCATGCAGCTTCCTGAGCTTCTAACAAAGGGGCGATGTATTCTGACTCTGTAGTTCATAATGCCACCACATCTTGCTTAGAGCTCTTCCAAGAGATTGCTCCTCCATTCAAGATGAAAATGTACCCCGATTGTGATCGTGAATCCTCCTGATCAGTTTGGAAACTCGCATCCGTGTAACCCTTTACAACGAGTTCCTCCTCACCAGATTCATAGATTAGGAACATATCTTTAGTCCTCCTCAGGTACTTAAGTATGTTCTTAACAGCCATCCAATGACTGCTTCCAGGATTTTGTTGGTATCGGCTTGTCATGCTTAAAGCGCATGACACGTCCGGTGTAGTGCATATCATTGCATACATGATGGATCCTATAGCAGACGCATATGGGATTCCCTTCATTTTGTCTTGCTCATCCTTTAAGCTTGGACATTGATTCTTACTCAATATCGTTCCTCTTTGAATAGGTACATTACGTTTCTTAGAGTTTTCCATCTTAAACCTTTTTAAGATCTTGTCAATGTAAGCACTTTGATTTAAACCTATCAACCGCCTTGACCTTTCCCTATAGATCTTTATTCCTAAAATATAGGCGGCTTCACCAAGATCCTTAATAGAGAAACAGTTTCCAAGCCAGGCTTTTACACCTTCCATGGTTGGAATGTCATTTCCAAATAGTAGAATGTCATCGACATATAATAATAGGAAAGTGATGATGCTCCTACTAGCTTTCTTATATACATATGCTTCATTAGTGTTTTTGATGAACCCAAATTTGACTATTTCTTCATCAAAACGGTGATTCCAACTTCTTGATGCTTGTTTCAATCCATAGACTGATTTCTTTAATTTGCATACTTTGTTAGGATGTTTTTGATTGACAAAACCTTCAGGCTGAACCATATAGACATCTTCCTGAAGATATCCATTTAGAATAGCGGTTTTGACATCCATTTGCCAAATCTCATAATCAAAATGAGCAGCTATGGCAAATAATATCCTAATAGACTTTAGCATGGCTACTAGTGAGAAGTTCTCATCATAATCAACCCCTTGAGTTTGAGTGAAACCTTTTGCTACAAGTCTAGCTTTATAAGTATCCAAGTTCCTATGCATATCGGTTTTCTTCTTGAAAACCTGCTTACTTCCAACTATCTTGGAGTTAAGAGGTGGTTCAACCAAATCCCATACTTGGTTGTCATACATGGATTGCATCTTAACGTTCATGGCTTTAAGCCATTTGTCACAATCCAAATTTGACATTGCGTCATAAAGGTGGTTGGTTCATCCGAATCTACCACATAGCATCCATCTATGAAAAATCCATATCATTCAGGTGGATTACTAATTCTACCATATCTACGAACGTTTTGTGTATATTGTTCAACCACTTGATCATTTTCAACATCCTCATGTTGAGTGCTAGTGTCAACCAAACGTGTATCGGTTTGTGGTTCTTGATCCTCCTCAAGATCCATAGTTCTACTGCTAGTTCCTTCCACAAGGAACTTAGCTTCTAAGAACTCAGCTTTCTTGGCAACAAACTCCTTTTGTTCCAATGGATCATAGAAATAGTATCCCATAGAATCTTTAGGATATCCAATGAAAATACACTTAGTGGAATGGCTTTCTAGCTTGTTTGAGGTGGGAGTCTTAACATAAGCCTCACAACCCCATACTTTTAAATATGAAAGCGATGGAACCCTTCCATTCCATATTTCAAAAGGTGTCGTTTCCACATTCTTGGTTGGGGCCATATTCAAAATACGGGCCGCTGAGAGCAAAGCGAAACCCCAAAATGATAGAGGCAGTGAGCTTCTAGCCATCATAGGTCGAACCATATCCAATAGAGTTTGATTTCTCCACTCGGACACACCATTATGTTGTGGTGTTCCAGGTGGAGATAGTTATGAGACAATACCACAACTTCTAAAATGATCTCTAAAAGCATCACTTAGGTATTCACCTCCTCTATCGGTGCGGAGAATTTTTATTTAGATTTTGAACATTTCAAAAGCTTCATCTTTGTGTCTTAGTAAGTACACATAACCATATCGACTATAGTCATCGGTAAAGGTAATGAAGGATCTCTCATGGTACCTAGTCATTGGCTTAAAAGGACCACATACATCCGAATGTATGATGCCTAATAAATCTTTTGCCCTTTCGGATTTGCCACTTAAAGGTGCTTTAGTCATTTTACCTTGTAAACAAGATTCACATACATCAAATGAACCATTTTCATTTGTTTTTAAAAGACCGATCTTTTGAAGTGTTTGTATGCGCTTCTTGTTTATATGACCAAGACGGCAATGCCAAAGATAGGTATCACTCAAATCCAATTTGAGTTTCTTAGTGGTGGTTTGGTACAATGAGCTATCATATAATGTGTTTTCACGAACCAATTCATAAATACCATTAACAGGAATAGCTTTAAAATAAAACGTGCCATTTAAAGAAACATGAATTTCATTCTCAATAAATGACAAAACATAACCATATTGTCTTAATTGGGCAACAGAAATAATGTTCCTAGTCAAACTAGGAGCATACAACATATTGTTCAAAATTGCTTCCAAACCATTTGGAAGCTTCAAGATGTAGTCCCCTCGGTCTTCAACTTGAACATTCGCCCCATTCCCCATGTAGAGGCTAACATCCCCTTTCTTGAAGTCCTTACTTCTTTTGAACCCTTGAAATAAATTACAAATATGAGTTCCACATCCGGTATCCAATACCCATGTGTTAGAGGATATTAAATTTAGATCAATATGAATCATGTAAATTGTACCTGAGGTTTGCCCAGCATCCCTCTTAGCTTGCAACTCTTTGAGATGGACTGGATAATTCCTTGCCCAATGTCCAATCTCCCCACACTTAAAGCATGGGTCATTCGAAGAAACCTTTTGCTTCTTCTCCGCTGGTTTTGGTGGTGGCGCTCTTACCACTCCCTTCCCCTTTCCCCTAACGTACCCTTTCCCCTTGGCAACATTTGCGTTGGGTGCGGGATGAGGCCTCTTCTTGTTCCCACCTTCATTGATGGTGAGAACGGGTAAAACCTTTTTACCCATGGCCGCCTCGGCAGTTTTGAGCATAGAGTGAAGCTCACTTATCTTCTTGTCCCATCCGTTTATGTTATAATTCATGACAAAATTGTTAAACCTTTTTCACAAAGAGTTGAGGATCAAATCCGTAGCTAACTCTTTCGAGACGGGACAATTCAGCCTTTCGAGGCGGTCGATGTGGCTTTTCATCTTAAGTACATAATATGAAACAGATTGGGTGTCATCCATACGACATGCATGGAGTGCTCGAACCATTTCAAAGCGCTCTACCCTTGCTTGTTGTTGGAACGTTTCCTTCAACTGGGTAATCATATCGTACGCTCCATGATGTTCATACTCCTTTTAGAGATCAGGAGTCATACTTGCCAACATGAGGCAAGACACTTGGACCGAGTCCTTAGTGTATTTTACCCAATTCATAAAGGCCTCCTCATCTTCCTCATTAGGTTGATCGGGAATCGGATCGTCTAAAACATATGATCGTTTCTCTTGCTTGAGAACAATTCTCAAGTTTCGAAACCAATCAATAAAGTTATTATGGTTTAGACGCTCCTTTTGGCTAATGGTCCTTAGTGATAGTGAGTGAGCGGACGGGATTTCATTTTCATTATTGTTGGTGGCTATCTACAAAATTTTAACAAAGTTCAATTTTAGTATTTACGATATTGTCCATATTTTAATAATTAAAGCCCTTTTATGTGTCTTACACAATTTTAAAATTCTAGAATCCAACGTTACATTTAAATAGTGGTTAGGTGATCTTTATCTCATTATTTAAATTAACAAGGTAGTCAACGTTTTGACAATTGTAACCCTTTGCAACTTCTGGGGTATGGGATCGACTTACACATCATATGTGTGGTCGACATGTTTATCCCATCAACACCTTTGTAAATCATATTGTAGGTGATCCATTTAATATGGTTTGCAAATCAAGTTATCCTACTTGCACACACATGTGAGTTTTCCAACATAAGTGGTTAGGTGATCTTTATCCCACAAGTATTGTATCCCCACCTTAAGCCACAAGTTCCCCCAAAACGGTTAGGTGACCTTTATCCCATTAAGAGTTTCCAAATGACTCAAGTGTTGTGCAAAAGGACGGTGTTAAACTTGTTTGTAAAAGAATTTAAAGTTTTCATAATCTTAGTTTAGAAAACTCTATGTACCTTACATTTGCATGCTTTCAAATACAAGTTACCCTATGGTTCACTTTTAATAAAACCACTTTTATTAAAACCATTAATCCTTTTAACAACCTTTTATTAACCACTTAATGATAAAGAACCATCAAATTATCAGCTTGTTAAGTTGTTAATGAGTTTGTAGTGCATATCCGAATATCAACCAAACAATCAAACAACAATCATCCAAACAAGCATAAACATACAAACATGAGTGCATAACTATAGCCACTAGGTTGACCACACTTGTTTGCCATCACAAGTGTTGTCATAAGGTCTTTCCTAAGGGTTAAATAATGACACATCATATGTGTCCATGAACTCCCACTTGAATCCACATCCAAAGCTTTAAGTGTCCATGCCTTTTATGTCCATCTTTGGGTCTTCATCTTGTGCATCTTCCTTTTACAAAATTATATCCTAATACAATTTAATAGTAAAATAAATTCACCTAATCTATTTGTTACATAAGCAAATGAATAAATAATTACAACCCAAATTACAAACATAAATATTACAACCCTTTTATGAGTCAAAAACAACATGACAAATCATAATCAACCAAAACAAACACATAAGGCCAAGGCTATGTTATGCACCAATATATGAAATATATTCAACATCCAAGAACAACAATGAATCCCTTATTTCAGCCCTAAAATTTCAGCAAACATGAACTCAAATTTTAAGGTTTGTCCAAACAACACAATCAATCATTTGATGTAAATCTTTCAAGGTTTACACTAAAGCATGCAATAATAAACCTTGAAGCATAAGGGATTCATACATCCACAACAAAACAGCCCCTAATGTATTGAAAAAGTCCATGAAAACTAATTTTTCAAGAACTTTTGAAGCACATATTCCATATAACCGGCTCTAGATGCCATTGTTGGGTTTTGTAGCAAGTTTATCAAAGCTAGTTTAACCATTTAAACTATGAAAATGCAGCGGATTTAGGAGTTTAACATATGGTTTATGATCTGAAAATTTGACCATTTTAGACCACAAACAAAACCCATGAATAAGGATCAAAATGTATATGAAATATTATGCTATCAAACAAAACATAACAACCATAGGGTGTTCATAGAAACAACCTTTCTTGAACAAAATGTTGTAGTGGATAAGATGAAGAAGAAGATGATGAAGATGGTGTTCTTGAACGTTCAGCCCCCAAGAGAGAAGGCCTCAAGTAGTGATACCCACAAGCTCTTCCAAATCACCTAGCTAGTTAGGGAGCTCTACACTAAAACCTCTACAAATGTACCTTCAAAACCCGAATTTTTAGCCTTCTTTTGAGCTTCAAAATCTGAATTTTCAGCAATATTTTGAGAGAGTTCTTGCTTGAGTCTTGTAAGAGAGAAAGTGTGAATGATAGAAGAGTGTTGGAGTGGAGAAAGAGTGCATGTACCAAGACCAAAAAGGGGAGTCCCAATACCCTTTGGGCGGCCGAATCTTGGTATTCAAAATGGGTTTCCCCCGATTTTTAGTTTTATAAAAGAAGTTACACTCTTAGCCCTTTATTTTATAAAATTAAAACCTCTTTTAAGTTTATAACAATAACACACTTTTATTTGTTATTATTTAACCAACTTAAATAATGAAACAAACAATTTCTCATGAACAAATTATCCACATAATATTGTTCTTTTCCAAAAGCAATGTTTTAGAAAAACCCATTTTATAAATTGGTGTCGGTATTTATTTGTTTGATCTTATCAACAAATAAATATTAATTGGTGTTTGTATAGCTTGTTATTGGGTATGACCTGACTTGGATCATAACGTACTAACCACATTAATCTTGTATGTGTCTTGGGCTTATAAGGTCCAATAATAATATTATTATTCCGTTTAAAGTGGGCATGGCCGCCCACATCTTCTGCATTTCTCAACTGCTCAACATTTTAGAGAGAGAAACTAGAAAGATCTTTGGTTTAGAAACAGAAAGCAGCTAAACTCGGTCAAGGTAAGAAAGTTTTAGCATAATTGGGTTCGTTTTTGATGAGTTTCGACCATGTAACCAAGTTATACATGTTCTTATGTGTTTATATGCCTTCGGTTATGTGTTTTTCGACATGTCTAGGTGTTAGCAACTTTGAAAAGTTTATGTTGAATGATTGAGCATTAAGCAGCTAATGTGAGAGTCTAGACCCCGTATTTTACTCGTCTTTAAAGATTTTAGGGCTGAAAATACATGTAAAACACTTTTGAAACTTTTGTATGTATGACCGTATGTATTTATGCTTGTATGTTAATGTTTTATGGTTGTGTATACTAAGTTAAGGCTTAGAATGGTATTGACAAGCTTAGAACATGTTAAGATTATGTTTGGGACTGAAAAATATGTTAGAAAAGACGTAAGTGGATGGTCATGTGCCCAAACAGGGCCCATGCACCTGAAAATATGACTTAGAAAGTTACGTATATGATGATGCGCCCAAGGAGTAGTCCCTGCGCCCAGAAATGCCTTAGAAATTTCTAAGTGAAAACTGATGCGCCTAAATAGTGCCCATACGCCCAAGATTCTAATGCGCCTAAGTGCTGAAACGCCTAAGTAAGGCTCATGCACCCAAATAGTGTCCATGCGCCCAAACACTTAGAAAATTTTCTGAATCTTTGGGAAAACCAGAATTTTAGGGTTTGACCCTAGTTTGACCTATGGACTATTTTGGCCTATTTTGAGCATGAATATATGATGGACAATGGATAGAATACGTATGATGGTGTGATAAATGTATGATATGCATATGTGTATGATGTGTTATTTTTTATTGATTTTCAAAACGTATATATATTATAATATAATATACATTAAGTAGTATGTTATGACTTTACTAGTATGATGAATGTATGAATGAACATAAAGTATAATGTAATAAAGTGAAAGATAACCAAGATGAAAAGCGAAACGTAATGAAAGAAAGAATGGCTTGCAAGCAAATAGAAAAGAGGTGCATGACCATGTTGTCGTTAGCTCAACTGTGTGCGGTTTAAATAACCCAAAGGATGCATACAGGGTCAATCATTAAGATTGACGGGACTCTTGTGGCATGCCCTAGGTAACTAGGTCAGCTTCTTGCACAATGTTCGTGGTCTATTTGTAGACCACAGGCCCAGCATCAGCTTCGTGCACAATGTTCAGGGTATTGCACATTGGTCCGGATGAAAGGGAGAGATGAATTGCCCTAGGTGACTGGGTCGGCTTCATGCACAATGTTCGGGGTCTATTTGTAAACCTCAGGCCTAGCAGCAGCTTCATACACAATGTTTGGGGTATTGTACATCGATCCATAAGAAAGTAAAAGATGATGAAAACTATGAAAAGAAAGTATGTGAATAGAAAGTAAAGAACAATGAAAAGTATGAATAGAAAGTAAAGAATGATGAAAGGTATTTAAAGAAAGAATATGAATGAAAGTAAAGATAGTGGAAAGCACGAAATGAAAGTATGTATACGAAAGCAAATGTTAATGTAAAGAATGGAAAGGAAGTATGTATACGATGATAAAAGCTAGCAATTAAAGTATGAAAGAAAGAAATAAACAATGAATATTGTTCGAATGTACGTATGATGTGTGCTTGTATACGAAGGTAAAGTATTTTATAGAAAAGTATATTTCGTATGTAAAACACACACGGTTTTCTAATACTTATAAAACTAGAACTCACTTAGCAACGCTGACTTTTATGCATTTTCAGTTGGCAGGTAATGCTGCTGAGGATGGCACATGGGGAGGATACTCGGCAGGGCGAGACTGGCATCCATTCACACATGTTATTATTGTTGTTTTGTAATACTATTAACAGATGTTTTCTTTTGTAACTTAACAATATCGTATTGCATAACAACAATATTTTATTAATGAAATGAGTGGGCTTTTGTTACTGTAATTCCACTGCAATGTTTTATGAAATGTATATTATTATGTATGTTTAGTGCTATGAATGACTAACTGTGAGGCGCCCGGGAATGGGGCTTTACATGTAATTTCCATGACTTTGGATGAGCTTAAAGAATTGGTGACTGAGGAGTACTACCTTGTGGACTAGATGGAAAAGTTAGAACTTGTGTCTTGGAATCATGCAATGGTAAGATGTGGTCATGACACCCATACCTACCAATTCCATAAGTTGGAAAAGCTAGTGCCATAATTATGACACATAAATCAAATGAGGATTGAGAGCACATTAGGGGACTGGTTCCATAGTCGTGGAATAATGGCCGTTGCTGCATCCCTAATCAGTTAGAGTGCAATGCTAGAGACATATACTTTGGTCGATGAGAAGGTCGTATTAGACCTTTGAGAAAGCAAGTGAGATGGACTGTGTTATGCTAGTAGAGGATCACGCCTTTAGAATAGATCTTTTTTGCTTTGGACTAGGAAGGTTTGACCTGTTTGTGCGGATGGACTGTTTAACAAGGAATAGGGCTGAGAACATTGTCGGGGAGAAGACTGCTCGCATGTTGTAGTTAGACGGTGAGATAGTTGACGTACATAGAGAGAGATCAGAAGAGGACAAGATGCAGATCATGAGCATGAAGACAGAGGATTAAGAGTTAGACAAAATAATTTTTATGTGAGACTTAGGAAGTGTTTCTAGAGGATCTAGCATGATTGCCTCCTTCCTAACAGGTGGACTTTCAGATTGACCTGGTATCTAACGTGTTGCATGTCGCTAGGGCTTTTTATGACATAGCACCTTTGGGGAAGCAAGATGCAGGATCGGTTGTTGGTCATTCAACAAGTGGTTTTTCTCTCAAACTCACCTTGAACAACACTCAGAAAGAGTCTAACAAGAGTTAATCACAATATAACAAGTAACAAATAATAAAGAACACAGGAAGTAAATTTTCAAGGTACTTTTATATATTGATTCTCAACTCAAAGCATTACAAGACTCTTACAAAGCACAATCTCTCTGTCTAATGAGTTACAATGAAAATACATATATAATACTACCTACAGCCGGATATACTTTGATACCAGCTGGAAACCTATAACCAAACATCTATACTACAAGACTATAGGTTAAGGTATCTCAGACATTTTACCTGAGATTTGGTAGTCAGGACATGTCCCTGACTTACCTTTTGTCACCAACTAAAGTTGGTAATATATACTATCATAAAAAGGTGAACAGTAGAATAAAGTATGGTCAACAACATGGCTCTTTAGGAAGAAGCCATGCTGTATCAGAGGTCTGCAGCGGATTGTCAGAGACCATACTTATGTATACTAGTCATAGCAATGTCTTCCGAAGGTTAAATTACTTCGGAAGAATAACTTCTTCCGAAGCCACTTATACTTCGGAAGACTGCTTCTTCTGAGGCTTGGAGTCTTCTTTGTCTTCGGAAGTAGAGTTTGTCTTCAGACTTTGTCTTCAGCTCTTGTCTTCAGACTTTGTCTTCGGAAGATGTCTTCAGACTTTGTCTTCGGAAGATGTCTTCAGACTTTGTCTTTGGAAGATTTTTTCAGACTTCGGAAGTTCTCATACTTAGCTTTAGAATCCTTTGAATGTAGCACCAAAATTGACTATGTGAAGTAGTTTTGGTTGCACCAGCCTTATAGTGACCCAACAAATTCCCCCTAGGCTGATGCTACCAAAAATTCACTTCTCTCTTCTTCTCAAAACTTTCAGCACCAAGGAAAGTAGATATCTATCTGTTTCTTTGTTTTTCCCTGATGTGGTGCTGAGAAGTTTGTACAAATCCTTGGTAGACAGAACATCCAGTCTGTTACCTTGGATTATATGTACCCTTTCTTGTGGCCCTCTGAAAAGAGTTACTTTATGGGAACTATAGTCATATTCCCATCAAACTATAGGTTCCAATTCCGAACCCTCCACCATCTGTAGAAAGGCTGTGCCCTTGGTGGTAGGTCTTTCCTTTTCTTCATGTCTTCTCAACTTCAACTCTTCATTGATCTTTGCCTTTGCAGTTAGCTCAGCCAAGTGAATACTGCTGAGATGATTCCTGATGACAGCAGCAGTCTCAGAGTTGGAGGGATTGGAGAATGGCTTCTCTACCAGCTTAGCAATGTCAAATCTGCTGAGATGCAACAGAGAAGTGGCAATGAGCCGGTTGATTTCACCATTCTCTATTTCCACAACAAAGTTGTGAGAAGTTTCATCGAACCTCTACTAGATTATACCTTTCCTATGCACAAAAGACTGACTAGGAATCCTGTCCTCCTTCCCTGTATCCAGTAGAGTCACCAGTTTTCTTCTAAGTCTCTTCTCTTCAGCATTCAGAGAATTAGAGTTGAGACCAAGAAGTCTTGCAGCCTGGCCCAAAGTTCCTCTAGGCAAATCAAGAAATTGATCTAGTGTGAGGGAACTTGAAGAGTCATTAACATAGGTAATGTTGATGAGATCTTCCTCACAGGAGATGTTGCTCAGAGTTGTGCAATTGTTGAGCTTTGTCTTGATTTCCTTAAACTCTTCAAGAGAGAGATATTGAGAAGGCTGAAGGGATGGTCTGGGTATCAGTTGGGTAGGTTTGGGATTAGTGGTTCTGGGTTGTGTTTTGGGTTGAATGATTGGAAGTTTAGGTGGTTGTGGTGATGAAGTAGGTATGGGTAGAGTTGTAGGTTCAGGGGTGAAGGTTTCATCTAAGGGCTTGGTTTTGATGGGAAATGGGATTGGTTCTTCTGGTGTAGGTTGTGGTTGAATGGTTGGTTGTGGTTGAGTGGTTGGTTGTAGTTGAGTGGTTGGGGTGAAGATCATTCCCTGTCCCCTTCTATACATCTCCTTCCTCTTTCCCATACGGATATCAGCCTTTATTTCACTGACTATCTGTTGGAGTGTCCTTTCGGACATGGGTCCCACCTGCCTACCAGAGAAGCCGTGAGCCCGGAGATAGTCTTTCATCCAGGCTTTGTCTCCGGACCTCTTGGCTGCAGTGACCCTCTCTACTTCTTCCCTCTGCTTCTTCTACTTCATCTTCTCCCTTGTAGCCTTCTTTCATTCTTTCTCCATTTGAACCTGCTCTTTGTTGTGGATCAAAAGGATCATATCATCATCATGTGGAAAAAGTTCTAGAAGATTGAAGCCTCTAGAGAGTAGGAATTTAATCCTAGCTTCTCTCAGCTGCAAGGCGGCTTTCCTTTGTTCCTCCTCTTCCCTCTCTAAGGCCAACCTTGCTTCTTCTTGTTGTTTTAGCCTGGTTGTCCTCTCCAAAGTCACCAACTCCTCTAGTGGTAGCAGGAGTACTTCCTCATTGGCAGCTCCTAAGTTGATGAGCTGATCAATGAGTGCTGCCCTTCTCTTGTTGCTGATTTCCTCCTGATTGGCTGCAGCTGCCTTTGAACTGGCAGCTAGCAGCTTCTCAGCAGATAACCTACCTTTCTTCTTTAACTTCTTAATCCTTTCCTCTTCCTGAAGCTCTTCCGCAATCATTTTTCTCTTGCCTTTGTCTTTTGTAGAACTTGACTGTGGTGGTTCTTGGATAGAGGGTTCAGATTATGAGAGAGGGTCAGCTGATGTTTGGGATGGAGGTAGATCAGAAATGTCCTCCCTGCTCAACTCAGATGCTATTTCAGCAATGACATCTGTGATGATCAGCTCCTCGGACATTTTGAACAATCCTTCCGCAGCTTCCATCTCAGCTTCGGAAGACTTATCTTGTTCTTCTTCAGCTTCAACTTTAGCTTTGGAGGTTTCAGCCTGAGCTTCGGAAGAAGATGCTGATGCAAGTTCTGTCCCAACTGTCTCAGTTGCTGGGCCATTAGTCCCCATTTCCCCTTCGAAGTGAATCTTAGGTTCCATGTGGACCTTAGGTTGACCAACTTCTTCCATAGTGGTAGAAGGTGCAGTCAGCTTTTGAAGCTCTTCAGCTCCAAAGTAGATAAGTGTGGTGTCCGGGCTGGGCTGATCTAAAGAGGATCTCAATATATACTTTGTGAAAAGTCTGTAGAGATCATGAAGCATTTGTGAGTGTGAGTCAATCTTGAGAATTGATTGGGATGACTCAGGCAAGGTAATGATTTGGGAAGTAGAGGACCGGATCGGTGGTTCCTCAGGTGTTTGTCTATGATCTTTCTCCCCCTTTTTGGTAGCATCATCTTGAGAGCTAGATGAGCTAGAGGAAGAAGTCAATGAGACTTGGATAGGTACATGCCTAACAGACCTCTCCATCTCTTTCTCAGCTAGTTTAGCCTTGAGATTGTCAATCTTAAGTTGCTGAGTGGCTGTCCTGTTCTCTAAGATCTTAACATGAGATTCAAGGTTTGAGACCTTAGAGATCAAGTACTGAATACTGAGTTGCATACTTCCCTCATCTTCATGTGAAGAATCACGGGGAGATGAGATAACATACCTAGCATGTTCAGTCTCACCACCAGATGTGGCTTCTTGGCACCCTGGATACCTTTGCTCAAAGTCATCTCTTTCAGAGATATCAATGGGAAAAGTTGCCGTAGACTCAGAGTGATTGATGTTACCACTGTCCTAAGAGCTCAATGAGAGACTCTGAGTTATGGCAGCTGAGCCTACATGAGTCCCCTCCACATCAGTGGGACTCACCTCAGTTGTTGGCTTCTGATGGGGGCTAGGGATAAGGGATCTCTCTTGGCTCTGTTGATCTTTGAGAGGGTGTTGGAGATTTACTTCATGGCCATGGAGAGATGTTATCTCTTCATCAGTTTGGAGTAATAGGTCAGTGAAGGATAGAGAGGTTAAACCTACTGACCCGGGACCTAGATCAATGTCTACAGGCATTGAGCCTCTTGTGTGGCTGACCCTTATTGGCTGCACAGGGGAGTGTAAATACTTACCCTGTGGGCTAAAGGCTTGGGTTTCGGGCTCTTGGGTTTGAGACTGGGGAGGCTCAAAACCGAAATTGAGGTCAATGGTGAAGGATGGTGTGACCTCGGACTGAGTGGGAGCCCATGTTTCCACTCTAGTCCTTTTGGATTGAACTGAAGGAGCTTGTTTAATCGGAGTAGATTGAACAAGGGTTCGTTTGGGGCATCGCTGATATGTGATTTTGATGGGTGGAGAAGGTATTGGGACATTTATGGTGAGGGTTGCTGGTGTGGGTTTATCACCTGTGGGGTTAACAGGGATGTCACCAGGAGCTATGCGCTCAATCATATCTGGAGGTAAAGGAGTATACCTGCCAGTGAAGGTTATGGACACCTTCTTTAAAGTCTTGAAGATGGCAGGCCGCACTTGAGGAACAGTTAGAGCAGCTGCACAGACAAGCTTGCTCTGTTCCAACTCGTAGTTGATGATGTGTTGAATGTATCGGGGATACATGAAAAATGTTTCCTTTCTAAGATTCCCAAGTAGATTGGTAAACACAACCTTGAGTAATTGAAGCGCAGGCCTCTCATCAACCTGTGAACTAGGCATCCTAGTTCGTATGGGATTTGATCCCAACCCCAGACTTGTTGGATAGGCAGCGAAGAACGATGTGCAGGAGGAACTTCCAATGATATGTGAAGTTGAATTTGTAGATGGTTGACCTGCTCACGTCTCCACCATATCCCATGAGGATGTATGTGCCATCCAAGTCTTCTTTGGGAAACTCAGTAGGAGCTTCATCATCATGAAGATCGAGATGCTCCCTGATGAGTTGTTCATTGATGATCAACTCCTGTCCACAAATGCGGGTTCTTAGGACGCGAACCCCATTTAGAATTTCTGTTTGACCGTTTCTCCAAAATTCAGTCATGTGGTTGGAGTAAACGGTGGGGTTAACAGTAAGCGCCGTGTAGTAGGTTGATTCAGAAAGAAAGGTGATGATTTCAGTGAAGTCAGCATCTCTTGACGAATCAAGTAATGCGACCTGGTTATGCTGAGGATTTAGCGCCATTGTAAGAGAAAGTAAGTTTGAACTTGGGTGAATTTCAGGATTGGCAGTGAAGGAAATGTTTAGGGCAGTAAATCGGTAAAACAAGATGAAATTAAATAGTCTGGATTATTTAAATGGGAAGAATTGAGGTAATGGTGGTAGGGCGGCGGTTTGCGGTTATGAAATGACAGTGGTGGTAAGGGATAATTTTAAATAATCAGACATTATGAACAAAATCTTTACTTTTTACAGAGTAGGGCCCAAAAAGATACCCTTTACACAGCAAGAACCCATTTTTCGAGTATAAAACGTTTCCGAAGGTAATTTGACTTCCGAAGGCAACCCTTTCTTCCGAAGCAAAACATTGCTTCCGAAGGTAAGAGCTGCTTTCCGAATGAATAGTTTTATAAGCTTCGAAAGTAGATCTGATGTGAAATCAATCGCTTCTTCTGAGACTAAAAACTCTTCCGAGAAGAAAATTTCCATGGAGGAATTTGACTTCGGAAGATATTTAGAAATATCTTCCGAGAGTTAATTCCTCTTCGGAAAGAATTTACACTTGGAATATTTCAAAGAGATCTTTTGTAACAGGGCTTAAATTGTATTGACACAAGACTTTACACATTAAAAAGCTTTCAAAAGAGGTAGTTAATCAATGTTTATCATCCCAATAGCTGATATGAGATACTTAAATTTTTGTTCATCAAAAGCTTTTGTGAACAAATCAGCATATTGTTCATTTGAGTCAACTTTGACTAACTTTATCAGATTTTTCTCATGAATATCTCTAATGAAATGATATCTGATATCAATGTGCTTTGTCTTGGAGTGCTTCACTGGATTTTATGTGATGGAGATAGCACTGTTGTTGTCAATATGGATAGGAGTACTCATGAAGTTGAATCCATAGTCTAACATCTGGTTCTGAATCCACAGCATCTGAGCACAGCAGCTAGCAACAACGATGTATTCAGCTTCAGCAGTTGATGTAGATACACAAGATTGTTTCTTGCATTGCCATGAAATGATCCTTCCACCAAGAAATTGACATCCTCCTGATGTGGATTTCTTGTCAATGTTGCAGCCACCATAGTCACTGTCAGAGTATCCATAGAGATTAAAATCACTATTTCTTGGATACCAGAGACCTAGTTTAGGTGCTCCTTTGAGGTATCTGAGGATTCTATTTGCAGTAACTAGGTGAGACACCTTTGGAGCAGCCTGATATCTTGCACAAATGCAAGTGGCAAACATGATATCAGGTCTACTAGTAGTGAGATACATCAGAGAACCAATGATTTCTATACTGATGTTGATCAGTATCCTTCCCCTCAAGGTCAGGGTAAAGATTATGGTTTCTGGGTATGGGTGTCTTGGCTGGCTTACAGTCCTTCATCTCAAATCTCTCTAAGATGTCATTGACATACTTGGATTGATTGATGAAGAATCCTTCCTTCAATTGCTTCACCTGAATTCCTAAGAAAAAGTACATTTTCCCATGGAACTCACCTCAAATTTCTGCTTCATAGTGCTCTCAAAGTCCTTACACATTGGTCATTTGAAGAACCAAATATGATGTTATCAACATAGACTTGAACAAGCAAAATGTCTTCTCCATTCTTCTTGATGAAGAGAGTCTTATCAATGGTACCTCTGGTGTAGCCCTTCTTTAGGAGAAATTTAGACAAGGTCTCATACCACAGCCTAGGTGCTTGGTGTAGCCCATATAGAGCTTTGTCCAACTTACACACATAGTTGGGGTGCTGTGGGTCTTCAAATCCTGGAGGTTGACATACGTAGATTTCCCTATCTATATCCCCATATAGAAAGGCACACTTGACATCAAGTTGGTAGACAGTGAAATTCTTGGATGCAGCATAAGCAAGGAAGATCCTGACTGCCTCAAGTCTTGCAACTGGTGCAAAGACATCAGTGTAATCGATTCCTTTCTCTTGGGTGTATCCTTGAACTACTAATCTTGCCTTGTTCTTGATAATCAAGCCTCTATCATCTTTCTTGTTTCTGAATACCCTTTTAGTGCCAATGGGTACTTGACCAGAAGGTCGTGGGCATAGATTTCAGACCTTTTGTCTTCTGAATTGAATCAGCTCCTCCCGCATCGATTCAACCTAACTACTATCTTTCAAGGCATCTTCCACCTTCTTGGGTTCCATCTGAGATAAGAAGCATGAGTACAAGCGGACATTCCTATGATAAGTCTGCCCTCTTGTTCTCACACCTTCAAAGACATTCCCTATGATGTTTTCATCTGGATGAGTGTTGTGAATTCTAAGACGAGGAATCACTTCCAGTTGCAGAGATAGGTCCAGGTTGGACATATTCTGATCAGGAACTGGATCACTCTGTCCAGCTACTGCTTAAAAGTCATTTAATGAGGACTGATTGAATGACTGAGAAACATCATCAATGGTTGGCCATGAAGTAGTATTAACAGTTGCCTGTTCCTTCAGAATACTACTTCTTTCAACCTGGTGTTGTAATGGATCACCTGATAAGTTTTGAGGTTCATTAAGTGATTCACTTGTTGAAGCTTCACTGTTCCTTGAGACAGTTACACTATCTGATCTGTGAATGGTTGAAGCTTGTTGTCTTTCAGCTCTTGGAGAATTTGGAAGAGGTCTGGGTAGCTCAAATAGTTGATTAGCATCGGCATCAGCATCACCTTGGGCACCTGTTCTAGCTGAAACATTCTCACAAGATGGTTTAGATTAGCTTGGAAACAATTCTAAGTCAAAGATATAATCAGGTCCATTCCCCCTAACACAAGGAGTGTGCTCATTAACAACTATATTGGATGACTCCTCAAATTATTGATTCTTAATGTTGTATACTCTATATGCTTTGGAGCTAGAAGAGTATCCAACAAAGATAGCATCATCTGACTTCTTAGCA
Organism: Flaveria linearis; assembly: GCA_024085815.1. NCBI lineage: Eukaryota > Viridiplantae > Streptophyta > Magnoliopsida > Asterales > Asteraceae > Flaveria > Flaveria linearis. The sequence continues at coordinate 61,418,113 of CM044010.1, read as the reverse complement.
AACTTTGCTAAGTTGTCTTTTGTGTTAAGTATGGTACACCTGCAGCCAAAGGACCTTAGAAAGCCAATGAACGATGGCCTCTTGTTCCATAACTCATAAGGGGTTTTTCCATGGGGCTTAACTACAAGAACCCTGTTCTGCACATAGCATGCAGTGCTAACTGCCTCTGCCCAGAATGTTAGAGGAAGTTTTGAATCAGCTAACATGGTTCAACCAGCCTCAATAAGTGTCTTGTTCCTCCTCTCAGCAACACCATTTTGTTGAGGAGTCCTGGGAGCACTATATTGTCTAGCAATCCCTTTTGAGTCACAGAATGAGTCAAGAACAAAGTTCTTAAACTCAGTCCTTTGATCACTTCTAATGATCTTAACCTTGTAATCAATTTGATTTTCTATTTTAAGAATAAAAGATTTTAATGTTTCAGTAGTTTCATCTTTACTTCTTAAAAAGAATACCCATGTAAATTTTGTAAAATCATCAACAATCACAAGGCAGTATGATTTCCTTCCAATGCTCATTATACTTGTGGGACCAAAGAGATCCGTGTGCAATAAGTGTATTGGAGTAGTGATGGAGTTGACACATTTGGATTTATGAGATGACCTGTGTTGTTTCCCTTTCAGGCATGCAACACAGTTATCTTTGCAGAAAAATTCCTTTTTAGGCAAACCATGTACCAAGTTATTTTTAGCCAATTTATTCATTGTCTTAAAATTTACATGACACATGCGTTTATGCCATAGTGTTGACTCATCACTATCAGCTTTTGAAAGAAAGCATGATACTTCACCCATAGAAGAAGCATTATTCATATCTATCTTGTACATATCCCCTTTCCAGAGAGATCTAAGAAGCACCAATTCCGGAGGAATTGTCATCCCTGGTTTGAGGATAATGCACTCATGTTCTGTGAAAAGCATTTGATGCTTTTGGTCACAGAATTGAGAAACACTTAACAGATTGTGTTCAAGCTATTTGACAAAGTGAACTTTGTCAATGTTTAATCTACCATTAGATATACTTCCTCTGCCAGAAATATATCCTTCAGTCTCACCTCCAAATTGGACAGGCCCTCCATCATAGTTCTGGAATTGTTGAAGGAGAGATCTGTTCCCTGTCATGTGCCTGGAGCATCCACTATCTACAATCCAGACATTGTTGTTCTTGTCAGATGGATGTCCCTGCACATAAGATGAGATAGTTAGTTTTGTTTGGAAGCCCAAGCCTTGCTGGTCTTGGGCTCTTCCAAAGATAATGACATAATTGAACCAAAGGATATGCAATAGGGCTCAATAGAGGTCGTTGAAGAAGAGGTTTGGGCTGCAGCATCTTCCTTGATCTTCCAATCCATCCCTTCGTTGATCTTTGAGGATGAGCTTGTTGAAGCTTTTGCAGCATGGTCTTCTTTCGAAGCTTCTTTCTTTTCGGAAGAAGCCTTCACCATCTTTTCTTCCGAAGAAGTCTTCTTCTGGGATGGTTTTAAGGGAGCTTTCTTGTTCTTCCGAAGCTTAGAAGCTTTGGCTTCTGAAGCCATTTTCCCTTCTGAAGAAATACTTTCTTCCAAAAGCAATTGGCTTCCGAGACCAACTTTCCCTTTTTCATCACTTGGACCATTTGAAATGGTCCAAATGTGAAACTTTCCCTGACTCCTTCTTTTCTAACATTATTTGCATAGTGTGTGCTTGCTGGATTGTAGTAACAATCTTTAGCCATGTGGTTGTGCAGACTACACATTATGCATGCAATGTTAGTCTTTTGGGAATTTGAAGATTGCTGTTTCTTGGATTTCTTTTCTTCATCAGCAACTTTCCTTTTCAACTTCTGATCCTTTAGTAGGACAGGAGTGCTGGTACTACACTCCTTTCCTGAAGCAGAAGTACCTACCACTTGGAATCCAGCAGAGATGAAGACACCTTTTTGCTTTGGGTCAATCTTCAGCTTGGACTCCACAACTTTCTTAGCAGTCTTTCTAGCAGCTTTAGCTCTACTTCTTCTTGCCTTAGTGGTTAGGATTTGATCTTCACAGGTGGAGATGAGTGTATCTTCATGTTTCTCCCCTGTTGTCACCACTATTTTTTCCTCATACTTTAATTCCAATGGAGAAGGGTCAACAGTTGGAACCTCTTGCTCCTCAGTACCACATCTAGGTAATCTAATAGACTCATAAGAGTGTGGTGGAGCTATTTCATTGGTTCCCAACCCTCATTTGTATTGATAAAACATTTTGGAATGGGAGGATGATGCAAGAATAGCTTGGAAGTTTTACTCAGCAATAGCTTGCTTCCTGGCCTAAGCCTCAGCAGTGACAAGTCGGGCTTATGCTTCTGACAGCTTGGATATCAGATCTTTGATTTGAGTTTTGTATTGTTAATGTTTTAAAAGAGACACAGTTTTCTCTAACTCCTCAATTTTCTTTTGATAGTCAGTTTCAGCTCTTTTAAAGTCAGATTTTAAGATATTTAATGACTCAACATCAGATCTGATTTCCATATTGTAATCCTTATAAAGTTTAACCTTACCAATACAGGCTGGGGTGCAAAGATGTTCATATACCTGAGCATCATCTGTTCCGGCCATGAGTGCTTGAGCGGGAGTCACATCATGTACCATGAAGCTCCAGTCAACTTCTTGAGCTATTGCAGCTGTTTCAGTTGTCTTCTCTTTATGCTTTGAGGTTGAGGGATGTGTGGAGGCCTGTGGGGTTCCCAGGTTGTTCTTGGGAGCCTTGCATTCTCTAGCAAAGTGACCTAGTTGGTTGCAGTTGTAACAGTTTGCTTTGCTCTTGTCAAACCCAAACTTGCTGTTGACAGGGTTTTAAGGGAATTGCCTTCTAGTTCTCTTGAAGAACTTCTTCGTTCTGTAAGTTAAGAGAGCCATCTGTTGGACAATGTGCACATACTCTACATCATCTGGACTGAAGCACTCAAGATCATCAAAACAATATTAAAAATCACCAGAGTGTCCACTTCTAGAGACAAAGGCACAACTATCCTGAAAGGAGTTGTGTTGAGCCTGTTGAGACCTTGGAGTCTCAGGTAGAGTAATGAAGGGTCCAATATGTGAGTTGTCAGGGTAGCACAGCAACTGATGTTGTGGTTCTGTGATTTCCCTTTCAACCACATGATGGGCTGAACTTAGTTGGTTATTGGAGTTACCAGAGGAGTTCTGCATGTTCATCTCCATCTGGAATGCACTTAGGATACCATACAACTCTGTGAGAGAAAGAGTTTTAAGGTCTGAAGTTCTCTTGATTACAACACAGTAGTGTGTCCATAGTTTAGGAAGGGAAGACATGAACTTCCTAACTATTTCTCTATTCTCAAGAGGTACTCCAATATCCACCAAAGTATCCACTATCTCAACATACCTGAAGTATTGTTGAGTCAAGGTCTCTCCAGCCTTGAAAGTGAAGTTCTCAAACTTCTACTTTAAGAGATCCTTCTTGTTTTCTTTAGTTTCCTTGGATCCTTCATACATGAGCTTCAGTGCATCCCATAGATCTTTAGCTGTCTTGCACTTCTTGAAGCCTCTGTAGATGGAGTTTGGAAGAGCAGTTTGAAGAGAAGTCATAGCCCTTTGATCAAGCTCTATTCTTTTCCTATCTTCTTCTGAGTAATCATCAACATCTTTTGGAATAATGCAATTACCAATAGCAGAAGTAGTGCTTGGTATGAAAAGACTATTAACAATGGAGTCCCACATCCTTGAGTCTTGACACTTGATGAAGCCTTCCATTCTTGTGCACCATGTGTCAAAGTCTTCAGGGGTGATCAGTGGGGACTTGGTCATGGTATCGGTTTCCATATTAGCTTTAGAGAGAGCGGCCATTTGAGTGAGTGGTTTGTAGGGAGGAGTGAAAAACAAGTTGATTTGGATGGTAAGATCTCACAATCAAGAGCCTAAAAGCTCTGATACCAATTGCAGGATCAGTTGTTGGTCACTCAACAAGTGGTTTTTCTCTCAAACTCACCTTGAACAACACTCAGAAAGAGTCTAACAAGAGTTGATCACAATATAACAAGTAACAAATGATAAATAACACAGGAAGTAAATTTTCAAGGTACTTTTATATATTGATTCTCAACTCAAAGGATTACAAGACTCTTACAAAGCACAATCTCTCTATCTAATGAGTTATAATGAGAATACATATATAATACTACCTACAGCCGGATATACTTTGATACCAGCTGGAAACCTATAACTAAACGTCTATACTACAAGACTATAGGTTAAGGTATCTCAGACATTTTACCTGAGATTTGGTAGTCAGGACATGTCCCTGACTTACCTTTTGTCACCAACTAAAGTTGGTAATATGTACTATCATAAAAAGGTGAACACTAGAATAAAGTATGGTCAACAACATGGCTTTTTCGGAAGAAGCCATGCTGTATCAGAGGTCTGCAGCGGATTGTCAGAGACCATACTTATGTCTACTGGTCATAGCAATGTCTTCCGAAAGTTAAATTGCTTCGGAAGAATACCTTCTTCCGAAGCCACTTATACTTTGGAAGACTGCTTCTTCCGAGGCTTGGAGTCTTCTTTGTCTTCGGAAGTAGAGTTTGTCTTCAGACTTTGTCTTCAGCTCTTGTCTTTAGACTTTGTCTTCGGAAGATGTCTTTAGACTTTGTCTTCAGAAGATGTCTTCAGACTTTGTCTTCAGAAGAATTCTTCAGACTTCGGAAGTTCTCATACTTAGCTTCAGAATCCTTTGAATGTAGCACCAAAATTGACTATGTGAAGTAGTTTTGGTTGCACCAGCCTTATAGTGACCCAACATAAGATCTATCTAATAAACTTTAGGAATTGTTAGATAAGGGTTTTATATGACCTAGTCACTCACCATGGGGAGCTAGTGCTTTTTGGTAGAAGAAGAATGGATCTTATAGGATGTGCATGGACTATCGAAAGCTGATTAAGCTAGCGGTCAAGAACCGGTACCCTTTGCTGAGGATAGATGGCTTATTCGATTAGCTTCAAGTATCGATGTACTTTTCGAATATTGATCTCCGTTCGGATATCATAAACTTAGAGTAAATAAGGATGACATACCGAAAGAAGCATTAGATCTCATTACGGACATTACGAGTTCCTAGTTATGACTTTTAGACTAACAAATGCACCTACGGTGTTTATGGATTTGATAAATCAGGTGTGCAAGCCATACCTGGATAAATTTGTCGTGGTGTTCATCGAGGGTATCTAGATTTATTTAAGGACGGGGGAGGATCATGAGAAACATGTGAGGACAGTTCTAGGATTGTTAAGAAAGGAGAAATTATATGCTAAGTTCTCAAAGTGTGTGTCCTGACTTCGAGAGGTGAAGTTCCTCGGATACGCTAAGTTCTCCAAGTGTTTGTTTTGGCTTCGAGAGCTGATGTCCTTAGACATGTGATGAATGAGAAAGAAATTCATCTGGACCATGGTAAACTGAGATGATTAAAAACTATGAGGCGCCTAAGACGCCCTAAAAAATCTGACAATTCTTAGGATTGACGGCTATTATTGGGGAATTATTGCAAACTTTATGAAGATTGCTCAACCTCATACGCTGTTAGACCTAAAAGAGTAGGGAATTTGATTGGGGTTCCAAGCAAGAAGAGATATTTCAGAACTTGAAGGTCATGTTATATGACGCACCAATCTTGGCATTTCCTGAAAGATCAGATGAAGTTGTTGTGCAATTAGACGCGTCACACCAAAGACTGGGCTATCACTGATGTAAAAGGGTAAAGTGATCGCTTATGCGTCATGACAACCTAGGAGTCATAATAGGAACTACATGTCCCATGGTCTAGAGTTGGGTGCGGTGATTTTTGCTCGTAAGATCTAACGACATTACCTGGGGGGGTACCAAGTGGGTCATCCATATCAACCACAAGAGTCTTCCGCTCATATTTCAAAAAGAAAAAAGGGAACTGGATATCAACAAAAAGGTTGTATACCTAAAAAGTCATCTCAAGAGGCCTTGTTCTATGGGCTGTATATAAGGTGTTGCCTTGTAAAGGCCAATTGACACCAAGATTTGTAAGTACGATTAACACTACCGAATGGTTTTGGGTGAGTGAATTATTAGATGTGATTACCACAGGAATAGAGTGGGGTGTATTACGCACTCCATATTCTGAAGCTCAAGAAGTATCTTGCTGATGAGAACTCGTGTTTGCCGATCGAAGAAATTCATATGGGCAGTAAATTTCAATTCGTTGAAGACTTGGTAAAGATTATGGATGGGGAAACTAGGACTTTTGGGAGTAGTAGAATCCCTATCGTAAGGATTAATTGGATCTAAAAGCAAGGACCTGAATTATACCTGTGAGTGGGAAGATCAATTGAGTACTTAGTACGCTCACCTATTCACGAAAGACGTTGCAGTTGAAAACTCAGTCTGAATTTCGGGACGAAATTCTCTCAACTGGGGGATACTGTGTCCGTCACTAAAATAGGTATGTTGACTAGTGACTTTGGCTTTTTGACCTTGACCTTGATTAATATAGGCTTTGATTTGATGATTAACCTAACGTTAACTTGATCTGTGAATAGTGTGTTAGATGCATGTAGACAACTAAGTACTAAAAAGAATTATGCATTCTGGGCTTAATGTGTGCTAATAGGCCTAATATATGTAAATGGTCCTAAGAATGATGTCAAGTGATGAACACTAAATTTGACTTAAATTGATGTTTATGGGCATTGGACTTGGTCATGGACTAACAAAACGGGAAACCTTAGAGTTTACTTAATCGACATTAGAAATTGGGCCTTTGTGGACTTTGTCTATAGATTAAGTAATAAACTTAAATTATATTAAAAAAATCAAACTAAATAATATATAGCATATAATAGTCCGTCGGAATCATATTAACGTGTAGAAATTGTACACATGAAAATTGGACGACACGCGGATCGGGATAAGACGGAATTTGATGAGACGGGCAATTGGCCCGGGAGGCCCATCCATGGCCCTCCCTTGGCGGAATTCTCACTAATAGGGGGAATTCCCCTTGGTTTTCCTCATTCTTGCGAACCCTATTTTTCTAAAAATCTCTCTAGAGAAAACCCTAGCCTCCACATCAAATTTCTTCTTGTTCTTCATCCTTCCATCAAAATTCTTCATCCTAAATCTTCAATCCATCTATTTTTGTAGTGACAAAGACATTCAAGATTGAATCTTGATCAAGGTTGTTCATCTTTTTCATTCTCCGGTAAAAAAATATATGTTTCTTGATTTGATTATTGTTTAATCTTATTTCAATGAGATCATTCATCTAATCTTGTATCCTTCTCGCTCTTTTCATTGTTTGATTGATGAATCTTAAAGATCTTGGCGTTCATGTGTCGGATTTTCAAATCGGTAAACCCTAGTGCTATTATTCATGATTGTTCATTGATCTTTTGGATTGGGTTGTAATTCCTTAAGATCTGGCTCTAATGAATGTTTTGGAATGTTAAAATATTATTAAAAAATATTAATTTATTCTTAATGGATCAATAGAAGCGATAAAATGGTAAACCTAATGGATAAACGTATAAAAATTGGAACCAAGAGAGTAAAACAGGATGTATTGGGACAATTCAATTATGACAATCCATGACCTAGTTATGTATTTTGGTCAATTCGATCTTAAAATAAACATACTTTAGGGATACGGGTCAATAAAGGTTGGAAACCGAGTTTTTGAAGTCGATTAACAATGTTGGGAAATTGGACAGCTTACTGTCAGAAAAATAGGTCGATTTGTACAGGTCATATCTCGGTCATAACAGGTCCAATTAAGTCAAACTATTTGTCTAAAATTAATTTTAGTGAGTCCTTTAAATAACCTAAGTGGTTTCATGTGTTTTCGACGTTTTTTGGTCCTTCAAAGTCAGTAACCAAGTTCAAGGGTCAAATCTGTCAAATCCGAGCAGAAAGTTAGGCTGTGTTCATCATGTCATATCTTTCTCATTTGTGACCCGTTTGAGTTTATTTCTCTTCTGGAAGTTAGTTTAATGTATTATCTTTCAATTGATGCCTATTACGTGATGTTTTGTTACAGTTTTGACCTCCAGATAGTCTACTCAAGACTGGTGCGCGATCAGCTATTCAAACTGAGTTATTTTATAATACTAAATATAAAAGACTTACAATTAATTAACCAAATAAAAGTTACAGTTGAGTATAATATGTAAAAACAAGACGCTCAAGGTTATAAATAATTAATGCTTAGAATCTTATAAATGGAGTAAGAAAATGTACATCAAGGGACGTTAATAACTAGGACATTTAAAACGAGACGGAATTTGGAACGTGAACGTTAGTTGTGGACATAGACTACCAAATAAAGAATTTTTTTATTAAAAACAATAATGTAAATGAACATTAAGGACCTAGCTTCAGGGATTACACCCAATTAGGTCAACTTGACTTTTGGTAATTCTCTTTTTGTTTTGTGTTCTATAGTTCATGTCGTACTTATTGTGGATATTTGGACTTTGCTATATCGATGTGAGTTTTACGGCCCTTTTTAATTATGTTTTCTTGGGGGAAAAGCTTGCTCAATATTTTGTTCTATGTTGTGCTTTAAATAACTTGTGTGTGGTTTGAGTCATAAGATGGAGTCTAGATTTCTTTCATAAATGTGTACTGTACTTGGACTGAACTGAACTGTTATACAGAGGTATTGTTAGTACTAACAGGTTGACACCCCATCCCTATCGTTGCTATGCTAGCTAAGAATGACTTGGCCTTGTGCGAGCCCTTGGGTGAATATAATCCGGTCATTGAACTTGGACTCATAAATGGACTTTTATGGAATTCTATTACTACTATGCTCTCTTACCCACACACTTATTTTATTTACTACTTTCACAGCAATTTATAAACCTGTGAACTCAACAATGTATGTTGACCTTTATGAGCATGTATTTTCAGGTAAAAAAAATGCTTAGGTACTCAGACAGTGGACTTTAGACAAGACCACTCTTATAAGAGCATTAGACGTTTGGAATATGTTAATTTTGAAAATATGTTACTGTGGATGCAATGTTTTGGAATTGAACTTGTACTGGTTGTCCTGATTTAGAACTTCTGGATTATTTGTGCATTCACAGAATAATGTTATGGTATTGATTGTACTTGACACTTGTTCTTTTGTGTCGGGTGACGTCATGATCCATTGATGGAGAACCCCTTTAAATATTCTCTTAGACCACCAATGTGTTATGACGATCTTATCCGTCGCATCCTCGTGTTTTCGCTACCAGCGGGGGTGTGATAGTACATCAACCACACTTGAAACTTTAAGAGTTTTAGTAATTGGTTGAATTGACTCATCATCCAATAAGTCAATATCATCTTCATCAGATGTTTGCTCATCAAATTCATTGTTCTCTCCTTGAAAAAAATCTATTGATTTAATTTATTGTGATGCTTGACTTTTAACAAATTTTATCAAATGTGTTTTTGCTGTTAATGATGACTTTAATGATGATGATGATGGTGGTTTTGAATCATCTGTTCTGTCGTATGGGTCAAGAGACTTACCCTGTTTGCTAGTCATGGAATCAGGTAAAGGAACATAATTATCATTGAATGATGGATTAACTTCATTATATCCTAAGACCGAAGGGCCTTTGAAAGCCCTTTGTTATGCAAGAAGCTCTTCAAACTTCTTGCTGTTTACCTGAAACTTTTGAAGTTTTACTTCAGATCCAGCTTGCAATGTTTTAGACTCAGTCAAAGATATAGAGAGTTGTTGTACTTGAGCTACAAGTGTTAATTTTTCAGACATCAACTTGTCTAAATCATTTTGTAATAAAAGAATTTTGAGTCCATATTGTTTTTGCTCTGTTTTGAGACTTTCATTTAATGTGTTTGTTTCAATTACTTTCTCTGAAAGTTTGTCTGCATGTTCTCTGTATCTATTGACTTCATCTATGCACACTTGTGTGCAGAGGTTTTCTTTTACCTCTTTTGGGATTTCTGAAATTTTATCTTCAACGTCTACCATGAGGGCTTGATCTGGAGTTGAATTTCGGCTTCATACATGCTCCAGTCACACTCACCATCCTTTTTAATGATCATGGCTGATGATTTAGAGTGCTGATTTAGGCTGTATTGTGTGATTGGAGGTGGATTTGGTGTAGCAGGGATACTGATTGGAGGTGGGATATGTCTGTTTGAATGGTAGCTGCTTGATATTTGTGTTTGACTGTTGTTTCTGTCAACTCTTCATTGTTGGCATTCTCTTGAAAAATGTCTATATAGTTGACAATTGTAGCATCTGACTGGACTTTTTGAGAATGATATTCTCTATTGATATGAATCAACAAGGATCGAATATTAAGATTGAGTCAATGATTGAAAGGCGGAATCAAGCAATCAATGAACATAGAACTCTTGATATACTCATAAATGCATTCTTGTATTAATTAGATGAACTGTTACAGAGTAAATGCTAGGGTTTAGCAAGCTACAGTAACAAGACAGCTAACATGGAAGAGAAACAAAGTATATTCTGATTGTCTATTCCCAAAAGTTATGTAAACAGTCATACAAAAAAGTGACCCTCACATACGAGATTTCTATTCTATTTATAGGCTGACTTACAGCTTGTACAAAATGACTAAACTACCCTTAGTCTAAGTCTTCATCAGCATTTGTTCTTTGTCATCCGCATTGACTAATGCGGATGAGTAATTCTTCATCAGCATTGGTCTTCTATTAGCCGCATTAGTGTTTAGTCATCAGCATTAGTTAATACGGATGAGCAAACACTTGGCCGCATTTGTTGCCGGTCATCCGCATTAGTTAATCCGGAAGAATAAATGCCTTGTCTGCATTTCATCGACTGGCCGCATTAGTTAATGCGGAAGAACAAATACTTGTCAGCATTTGTTCTTGGTCATCCGCATTAACAAATGCGGATAGCCGACATTGGTAATTTTCTACAGGATCTTCTTTATGTACATTTCTACTTGGACTTGGGGAGAAACCAGCAGAACAACCATCCACCTCTTGAATTGGCATGTATGATCCTTTCAGGGTCTAACAATACTCCCCCTAAGGATTATACAGCCTAAGTACTTTAAGGGTTTGAGGGTGGATCAGGTTGTGAAGATTCTGCTGGGGCTTGTGCAGTAGGAGGAGATGACACAGGAGCTGGGTCTGTGTAAGAAGGATCCAGTATGGCCTTGATCACGTTAGAGAACTGTCTTGCATCATCCAGCTTCTCTCTGCTTAGTACATGGATCTTCATTTGTCTCATAGTTTGGATGGCTTCAATGGGCAGCTTCTTCAATGAGATAGGCTCCCAGAATGACACAGTTGACAGTGCATCTCTGTGAATCAGTAAAGATCCATCAGCATCTACCTCTAACTTCACAATTTTTCCAAACTGCAAAGGAGTCTTATTCTTCCTCCTTTGCTATCTCTTCTTGATAATTCTATCATAGGCCATTTTCAGGAGTTTTATGCACTTTAGAAAGAAGTTCATATCAGCTTCACCAAGCTTATTTCTGATCTCCCTGAAGTGCCTAGAGTAGATGTAGTGGATATAGGATTCATCTAACAGTCTTACCTCATATCCACTGAACAATCTGATCTCTGCTCCTTCCTTTCCTCCCCACTTCCTTTCATCACCAACTCATATGTTTTCTTATCATAATAAACATTAGAGATTGGCACAGAAGTGTGAGTACCAGCAACCATCTTTCTTTTTAATGATTCAGTGGGTTTTACCCTAAGTTCAGGGAATACCACCTCTTCTGCTGGTTTCCTTTGCTTCTTATCAAGGGGATGGACAAATGATCTATCCTTTCCCAAGCAGATAGACTTCAAGTATTTGAAGTTGTCAGTTCTCTTGAACATCCTTAGAATGTCCTCAAACCCATATCCCCTGAACATAGCCTTGTGATTAATCAGTCTTAAATTGGTTAGTTCCTTCAGATCATGGATCTCTACAGATTTCACCAGAGCAGAGTACTCTGTGAAGAATTGGACTAATCCAGATAATCTCTTCACCATGAACGTATTCCAATCACTGTCATACTTCCAGGCATTAATTTTTTGATCTGTGTTGCCTTTTGGAGTAGACACACCCTTGATCATTTCAGCAGTTGTGAGACCTTCATGTAGTTCTAGTTGTGAAGGCTCAGCAAACCACTCTGGATATCTATGAAGAATGGGTGCCAGGGAATCATGAACCCCCTGAGTGAGGCTCATATCTTGTGCTGAAACTCTTGTTCTCGGTTGGGTTCTGGTGATCTCCTCCTCCATCTTTTTCAATGTGTCTTTCTTTTCAAGTATCATCCTACGGACAACAGCCCTTAGGGAATTGGTTTTCATGTTCCCTAGTTTTCTTTTAGTGAATCCTTGAGCAGACAGATAATCCTTCATCTCCTTATCTGTCATGCTATATGGATCGGGATACATAGGTTGAGGAGAAGTAGCAGGTTCGGCTTTTGTTACCTTGACCTCAGAAGCTTTGGGAGATTGAGTTTTCTCATATTTAGTTTCAAAAGTTGGATCTAGCAGCTTGGTTAACTTTTCTTCTTCTGCTAGCATCCTTTCATATGTCATGCCAAAGACTTCATCAGGGTCATAACCATGGTCAATCAAAAATATGGCTTTTTCATCAAATCATCAGACTTGGCCTTTTTAGTTGTCTCAAAGATAGAAGGTTCTTCATTCACAGGGATTTTACTGATCACTGGCTCATCAACCATGTATCCACCTGGAATTTCTCCTTCTTCTAAGTCAATTACTTTAGCATTCTTTTTCAATAAGGCCTCTGCTTGTTCATGTTCATCCAAGAATCCAGCAATGGCTGCTAGACTTCTTGGGTTATCTTTCTACTTTTTCTTCACTGGTTCTTCTTCTACCATTGGCCTTTTCCCCTTAGCCTTTTCAGTCAGATATCTCCTTCTTCTGGCATATGTTTACATTCTTAGGACAGAAGAGGGTTCAGCTATTTCAGCTTCTTTTCGTGGTTCTTCAGATGGTTCCTTTTCAGGAACATGTATTGCTACGGCTGCTGATTCTTCTTCTTGTAATTGTTGTTCACAGATCTTTCTGATCAGTTCTTTTTGCTCATCAGTCAGTAACACAGCAGGAACCAGTTGCATACTCAATTCGTTTTCAATTGGCACAGGAGATTGAGGTATGACAACTAAAGGCTCAGTTCTGTCCTTTGGTTCACTATGAAGTCCCAGAATTCATCATCAATGACAAATTCTTCAGCAGAGAACATGTCCAAGGCTTTTATCATGTCACTGAACTCTGTCTCTTCAGAGTGGACTTCTTCTTGTCAACTTGTGTATACAATCATCTCCATGCTAGATGATGTATGATTTGATCCACTAGGTTCTCCCTCTTTTTCAGCCTTAGTGAATCTCATCTGTTTGGCTGGAGGGGAATCATCACCACTGTCTCCAGATGACTCTTTGTCACTATCATCTTTATCATCCTCTCTCTTTCTCTTTTCTTCTATCTTATCACCTACATCTTCATTGTCTTTCTTGGCCTCATGCTTTAATTTGACAAGCATTTCCAGCTCAGAGACTCTTTTATTAAGAGCTTCCACTTTCCTATCAAGGTCAAGGATAATGGTAGATTATTCTTCAATAACTTCTTGATCTTCCATTACTATTTTTTAGATGTTTAAGGTGTCCACATGACCACTAATATCTTCTCTTGAGTGTTGAAGAGCAGATTTCAACAACTCAATCTCTTTATCCTTCTCCTTCTTTTCACTCTCATGTTTTTCCTTCACATCCTTTAGTTCTTTCTCGTTCTCATTCAATTCCAACAACCTGTCTTGCAAGATAACTGATCTGTTTCTTTGCATTTTTTCAATCGTGGCAATTTTCTGAAGCAAGTTAGAAATCATCTCATCCTTGTCATCAGGCTTGTTCACTCCAGATTCAGCATGACTTTCTGAAGGAGAAGCCTCTGATACAACTTGCCTTATAGGCATCCTGGTGGGATGATCCTCCTCATCAGATGATGATTTAGATTCCTCAGAAGAGCTGGCAGAGTCACCAACCTTTTAAGGTTCAACTGAGGGTGGTGATGGGATAGGTGTATGGTGAATGGGAGATTGGATAGGGTGATGGATTGGTGAGTGTATAGGAGAGATGTGGGGTGAGATGATGGGTTGTGGTTGTGAAGATGGAATTTATGATCTGGGTGGTGATGGTATTGGTGATTGTATAACTGGAGAGGCTATTTCAGCTTCTTGTACAAAAGGATCAGTGTGAAGATCACCACCTACATCACCTTGTGGTGACACTGACCTTTGTCTTTCCTTAGTCATAGCAGCATGTTCCTCAACATGTTGTTGACTTGGAGTAGCTTATGCTTCTTCATGAATAGGCTCATCAGCAGGAGCCTCTTAATCTTGTTCTTCTTCCTGGTTGATCTGTTGCTGCATCCAGGGCAACAAAGGGAAGAAGGTACCACTGTAGAAGTTCCTCGGATCTCTATTTGTAATGTACCTGTAGGACTTGGAATTATAGTGAGGAATGTCCATCACTGGTCCTACTGGTGCAAGATCTGGAAAAGCTTCATTGATGAAACACTGGATAAATCTTGGGCACATCAAGAACATATGTCTTCTACCTTCTTGTACATTAGAGATCAATCCATTGAATATGTAGGCAGACATGTTGAATGGTTGATTGGTACATAAGGCACAAATAGCAGAGGAGGTTGTCACTAGGATATCATTCCATCCAGTCTTCCTCTTAGATAAGCAATGTTGATACATGTGTATCAGGAATCTCCATTGCAGATCTACCAACCCTTTAACAATCTGTTTCCCTTCATATCCTCCTTCATAACCAATGTTGGTAAAGAAGGTCATGATCTCATCATCTTCAAGTTCTATAGGGGAGTTTGCATCATCTCCAAACTACAGATATTGTCTCACAGTTTGCTCAGTAATGGCTAGAGTATGATCATCAGTGATTCTCCCAGTCAGGGTTTTCACACCCTTAACTTCAACTACTTCAGCTGTTCCCCAGAATGACCTAATGAAGGTCTCATAGATGATGGGTCTGACTGTCATAGCATAGGTAACTCTTGTGGTTGGAATTGAGTCACCATCAATGGTTACATCAAGATTGGAGACATTCAGTTCATCTTGGTGCGAGGAAGCTTCTTCTTGTACTGTTGGGGAGCTATGAAGGTAATCAAAATTTGTTCCAGTGCCTGCTTCAGTGTCAGCAGGGATTTGATTACTCCCATCATTTGAAGTTCTTTCAGTGTCAACCGGAGGGATGACATGAGTTTGAGTTCTAACTTCTTCTTGGTTTCTCGCTTCAATAGATGGCATCTCTGATGGAGAAGGTATTGTACTGGGACCATCCTCAATTGAAGCACTTTGATGTTGAACAGTATGTCTGACAGGATCAGCTTGTAGTGGAACCTCTTCATTAAGTTGCTCAGTAGAAGTTGGAGGAATCATTGGAAAGTCACTCCTTCTTTCTCCCAACGATGCAGGTACAACTGATTGTAGGTTTCCTGCATTAGACATGTGAAATTGGTCAAAAGATTTAGTAAATGAGTCAATATCAAACAACCAATCAGGACCATTAGTTGATTTGGGAAATGAATGTTCATTGAATTGAACATTTGTTGATTCATCAATAATTTTTAATCTAGGATTAAACACTATGTAAGCCTTTGAAACAGAAGAATATCCTACAAAGAATCCTTCATCAGACTTGGATGAAAACTTTCCCAAATGGTCACGGGTGTTTAATATCGAGACAGGACAGCCAATGATCTGAAAAATCCAATGAATGGCTTTATTTGAAAAATTAATTCATAAGGTGTCTTATTACTTTCTTTGATGATCAAAGTTCTATTTTGTACAAAGCATGATGTGTTAACTGCTTTTGCCCAAAAGGTGATTGGCAGTTTAGCATCTGCTAGCATAGTACGTGCTGCTTCAATTAGTGTTCTATTTCTTCTTTCAGCTACTCCATTTTGTTGAGGAGTCCTAGGTGCACTAAATTGATGAGCTATGCCTTTGGTTGTACATAACGAACTCATATCTTCATTTTTTAAATTCTGTCCCATTATCACTCCTGATTGTTTTGACTTTAAGATCAATTTGATTATCAATTTTGGTGATAAAATCTTTTATTAATTAGGATGCTTCATTTTCATGAAATAGGAAGAAGACCCATGTGAATCTAGAAAAGTCATCTATGATCACCAAACAATATTGTTTCTTTCCCATACTCATAACATGAGTTGGACCAAAAAGATCCATATGAAGTAGTTTCAATGGAGAATTGTTGGTGTTCACTAACTTTAGCTTGTGAGACGACTTGTGTTGTTTTCCTTTGAGACACGCTGAACAGTGGTTAATAAAGTGGAATTCTTTTTGAGGTAATCCAATATCATGATTTCCCTTGACCAGTCTGTTCATGTTTTTGAAATTTGTGTGTCCCAATCATCTGTGCCAAAGTTGTGCTTCATCAAAAGATGCTTTTGATAGAAGACATGTTTCTTCTTTTGGTGATGCAGAATTGAGGTTAATGACATAGGTGTTATTCTTGCTCAGTGTTTTCAAGACAACCCATTCTTCAGGAATTTGAAATCCTGGTCTCAGAATGTAACAATGAGTGTTAGTGAAGTGAGTAGAATATTTCTTGTCACAGATCTGAGACATGCTGAGAAGATTGAAGTTCAGTAGTTCGCAGTAGTTCACTCTGTCAAAGCTCAGCATTCCACTTATCACAGATCCTTCACCTGTAATTCTACCACCTTGTGAATCTCCTCCAAATGCCACAGTAGTTCCTTGAATGTGCTTAAAATCATGAAGGAGGGAACGATCTCCAGTCATGTGTCGGGAGCATCCACTGTCCATATACCATAAACTGTTGGACCTGTATGAATGTTTCTACAAGCATAGAAAGAACTAATTAGAGTGTGAAACCCAAGCCATAATGGTCTTGGGCTTACCGTTTCTATCCATGATAGTAACCTGTTGGTATTTTCTTCTAAATTGGTGCTTTGATGATGGAATCATGCTTGATTTGTTTCTAAAACTCGAATGGTTTATTACTTCAACTGAAGAGTCAGATGGGTATTTAAACCTTTGATCCCTGTTTCTTTTCAGAAAGTTTTTTCGTTTTTTGTTATCAAACTTTGCTTTAGTATTAAAAAATCATTAGTTTGTTTTACTGCTTGATTTTTATTTCTTTTGATTCTGTTTGAAGTTCTCAGATTTTTCACATCATCATCAGACTTAGAGACTCTGTGATGAGGACGACCAATGATCTTATGATTCTCGGACATGATTGGAGATATTGGCTTGTTCTGAGGTATTCTTAATCCCTTTTGTTTAAATAAACAATCAGATGTATTGTGATTTGTCATGTTGCAGACATAACAATATTTGTTGAAATAATAGTTCTTGGTGGAGTGATTGTTCATATCACAGATTGAACAGTATTGATTGTAAAAGCATTTATCTATTCTCTGATTAGACCTCTCACACACATCATAATACCTGTGTTTGTTTCTAGCTACAAATCCTGGTTAGTAGCTTTGGCAAATTTGGAATTAGATTCATTCCTTGGTTTTGATGACAAAGCCTGATCAACCTTGTTGGTAGTTTGTTTCACAATACTACTGATTTTGCTTTTCTAAGGCTGATCATGCTTTCTTGATTTTTGCCTAATCTCTCTTTCAAATTGATTCACATGCTCTTTATTGAAAATATCAAAGCCAACCCCTTGCTTTGATTTTGAAGTTTGAGGGTCTGAATTAGTTTTAGTTTTTGTAACATGAGAAACTTTTCTTTTGATGGATGGTGAATCAGTGCTTGGTTTGCTTGAATTTTTAGGTGAGTTTATCTCACTATCAGATCTACTTTCAATAAGTAGATTCACCGTATTAGCTTTTATTTTCTTTTCCTTGGAAATTGCAGGAATGAATTTCACAAAAGGAACAATAGCCTTGATTGGGCTATCTGTTTTGATCACACACTGTCTTGTCTGAACACTCCTTGAATTTAACTGGGTGACCTAACTTGATTTTGTCCTCATTTGTTTCAATGTAAACACTAGGTTTGTTTTGAGGATTGGTGACTTGTTTTACTATTGTTTTAGGTTTAATAGTGTTAGGTTCATTTTCCTGTTTGAGTGTGACAGAATCAGGCATGACAGTGTAGTTGTCATTGTATGGTGGTGAAAAACAGTTGTATCCAATACCAGACATGTCTTTGGGATCCTTTTAAGAATCAAGCATCTCTTGCAGCTTTACTGATGACTGTTGAAACTTTCTAGTTTCAGTTCAGTAAGATTTTGTTCAGTTTTAGATTGAGCTAATTTTTCAGTGAATTGCTCATTCTCAGCTGCAAGAGAGTACTTTTCACCATGCAATTTCTCAATGTCAGATATGAGAGATTTAATTTTGATTTCAAAGCTTTTTATTTCTCTCTTAAGCATCTCTGACTTCACCTTTTCTTCTTTAATTTTATCATCCGGTTTATGATTATGCTCTCTATACCCTTGCAGTTCATTTATGCATTTATCACTACAAAGGTTAGATTTTACCTCAGTAGGCATGGGAGAAGGTCCATCATTGATATGAGCCATGAGTGCATGATTTTGAAATTGAGGCTTTACTTCCTCAGCATACATGCTCCAGTCACACACTCCATCCTGCCTGATAACAAGAGCATTTGCTGATGACTGATTGCTTCCATAAGCTTAATTGGTCAGTTGGGGTTGAGTCTAATGTGATTGTTGATGATGATGAAGCTGTTGTTGATGACTGTTGGAGTGAAAGCTTGAAGATGGTTGTGATGATGACTGGCTT
This sequence comes from Flaveria linearis, assembly GCA_024085815.1. Lineage (NCBI taxonomy): Eukaryota > Viridiplantae > Streptophyta > Magnoliopsida > Asterales > Asteraceae > Flaveria > Flaveria linearis. Next base: position 61,399,290 of record CM044010.1, on the reverse strand, counting down.
TGAGAAGGCCTTTGAGCGTTGTAGTTTCTTCTGGGAGCATTGCATTCTCTAGAGAAGTGGCCAGTCATACCACAATTGAAGCATTTCACTTTTGATTTGTCATATCCAAGCTTGGTGTTTTCATTTAGGTGATGCTTTTTCCCTTTTCTGAAAAACTTCTTTGCTCTCATAGCAATCATGGCCATTTGCCATTGCAAGTCCATTCCTCCACATCATCTGGATCCATTTCTTCCAGATCTTCTTGGATTAGATGTGTAGATGTAAGTCTTCCACCCAAATAGGCTTCAAAGCTGGCAATAAATGCATTGTAAGTTTCCTTTTGTTCTTTAGATTTTGAATCATCAGGAGTAGGAGTTGCAGAGAATCCAGATGCTTGACTTGTTGAAGTTGATGGGGAAGATGTTGTTGGTCTGTTGGATGGTGGGGCTGTAGTGAATCCAGTTGCTTTAGTTTGATCCCTTGAGGAGGTGAAATCATCCTCTTCAGTAATGAAGGCATTTTCCACAGAGTAATTGTCTGTGGGAAACTTGTATGCTTCAACTATCTTTGCCTTGTAAGTAACACCCATGATCTCTAAATCATTCACCAGCTGCACAAATCTATGCAACTTTTTAGAGATGGCCTCCCATTTAGAGTGATGAAATGTCTCATACTGGTTCACAAGCTTGTCTTTGTTGATTTTAGCCACTTCACTGCTTCATTCACACATGATTTGCAGTGCATCCCATACATCTTTTGCAGTGCCATACTTTTCAAATCTTTTAAGCACATCCATTTTAAGTGCTTAAGTAAGTATGGAGTAAGCTTTGAGGTCAATCTTGATCTTCTTGTAATCATCATCATCAAGAGTAAGATCTTCAATAGGAATTCTTGTGGTCTTGTATAGTGCAGCTTGATCTGCAGATAGTGTAACTGGAATTTGTGGGCCTTTGCATATTGAGATCCAATAATCAGGATCAACACCTGTAATATAGTTCAAGAATCTGATTTTCCATTGTTTAAATTCAGATTTATGTTTAAGCATGGGTGGTTTTGAGGCATGCCCAAGTTCAGAATAATTATGTGAATCCATAGTTAATTTTAAGTTTTAAGTTGTTTAGATCTGTATTTAAGTGATTTTATGGTTAATTAGTCCAAATAGTCCAACAAGTCCGAACTTAGTCCTGTAACAATGGATCTGCTGAGAAAATGCAATTTTCAGCTTTTGATTTTCTGTTTTTAGTGGTTGTGCAACCTGAACTGTTTGTTCGAAGAGGAGATCTTCGGGTAAACAGTAGCAGTGGAGTATATCAGTGAGTATTCAGTTGGAATACTGAGAAGAGATGTTTGAAATCTCAAAACAACAACTCAATCAACAGATCAATCGGGTTAAACCTAGATCTGAGCAGATCTGAGTAATAACCGAGAGCCAAGGCTCTGATACCAATTGACTGGACTTTTTGAGAATGATATTCTCTGTTGATATGAATCAACAAGGATCGAATATGAAGATTGAGTCAATGATTGAAAGGCGGAATCAAAACATAGAACTCTTGATATACTCATAAATGCATTCTTGTATTAATTAGATGAACTGTTACAGAGTAAATGCTAGGGTTTAGCAAGCTACAGTAACAAGACAGCTAACGTGGGAGAGAAACAAAGTATATTCTGATTGTCTATTCTCAAAAGTTGTGTAAACAGTCACACCAAATAGTCACCCTCACATACGAGGTTTCTATTCTATTTATAGGCTAACTTACAGCTTGTACAAAATGACTAAACTACCCTTAGTCTAAGTCTTCATCAGCATTTGTTCTTTGTCATCTGCATTGACTAATGCGGATGAGTAATTCTTCATCAGCATTGGTCTTCTATTAGCCGTATTAGTGTTTGGTCATCAGCATTAGTTAATGCGGATGAGCAAACACTTGGCCGTATTTGTTGCTGGTCATCCGTATTAGTTAATGCGGAAGAATAAATGCCTTGTCTGCATTTCATCGGTTGTCCACATTAGTTAATGCGGAAGAACAAATACTTGTCAGCATTTGTTCTTGGTCATCTGCATTAACAAATGCGGATAGCCGACACTTGTAATTTTCTTCTTATGCAGGATCTTCTTTATGTACATTTCTTCTTGGACTTGGGGAGAAACCAGCAGAGCAACCATCCACCTCTTGAATTGGCATGTATGATCCTTTCAGGGTCTAACAGCATCTCACCTTGGTTTTGTCAAAACCAATCTTTGTTTTCTTATCTATGCTCAACTCTCTGTTTCTTTGTAGAAACCTTTTTGATCTATAAGTAATCATTGCCATAGTCCATTGAAGATCCATTTCTTCAACCATGTCTGGTGGTAATTTATCCAAGTCTTGTTGAATAATCTATGATAGTGTGAGGTTAGCACGCAGATAAGCTTCAAAACTTGTGGAGAAAGCGGCATAAGCTGCCTTCTGCTCTTCACTTTGCAGAATGATTGTGAGAGTATCCATGGTTTTATCAAATTTTTGTATGTTTTGAGACTTTGGCTGTTGTTGCTTGCTTGAGCTTGAAGTATGATGATATTGATTCTATTTGTTTTGTGGTGTTGTTTCATGAGAAGCATGAACACCAGTCTTCTTGGACTTCTGTTTGTTGTTGGATGATTCAGGAGCAGAAAAGAATGAAGTTTCACTTGTATCTAGGAATTCTTCATCTTCATCTTCTCCAGTGCATGTGAAAAATGCACTATCTGTTTGTTAAGTTCTTTGAACTTGTATGCTTCCACATGTCTGATAGTGTTGTTATTTCTGGATCTTTCATCTAGTTCTAGTGCTTCCACCTTAGCCACTAGAGCATCTAAATATATTGATTCAAGATCTAATGTTGCTTTCATCAGAGACACTGACTGAGTCTAGCTCTCTGGTAATATATGTAACATCTTTTAACTGATTTCAACAGATTCATATTTATGACCATAAACAATCATCTCATTTACAAGTTGAACAAATCTATGAAGCTGTTGTGAAATTGATTCTCCCTGAACATGGTGGAAGGTTTCATATTGGGTTCTCAATCTCTCCTTCTTGATTTCCCTTATCTCTTAACTTCCTTCACACATGGTGTGAAGTACCTTTCAAAGTTCATGTTTTGTTTTGAAATTCTCAACCCTTGTCAAGATTTCAAATTGAAAAGTCATTGACAAAATACTATATGCTTTCATGTCTATATTTACTTTCTTTAGTTCATCTCCAGCTACGCTTTTCAAGCTTACTGGTTTTTGTCTGTTGTGATCTGGACCAAGATTTACTGGAATGTATGGTCCCTCAGTTATGGATGTCTATATGTCTGGGTCTTGGAAGATAATCCAGTTTCTGAACATGATCTTCAATTGTTTGAAACCTGATTTGTTTTTCAGTCTTGGTGGTTTAAGACCACTATTTGTCCTTGAAAGTTCATCAAACATGTTTGTTTAAATTTTAACTTAATGATTTAAGTCTAATTTGTTTTAAGTATTTAACTCGATGCTAAGTTGTTTTTATCCTAAAATCACTAGGATTTGTTTGTTTATGAAGTCACTTTTTAATTGTGATTTACCAGATAAAAAGAATTAATTGAATATTAATCAATTTTCCTATGTGCAGTCACTTTCTCGGTGAAAAAGAATAGAATATTCTGTTTAAGGTTGTCTATTCAGCAGCGAACTTTTCAATGAAAAGTCAAAACCCTAAAAACAAATGTTTTATTTTGAAAAGTTAACTTTTTGGATCAAAAAGTAACTTTTTCAAAAATTTAAAAGAAGATTTTGTTTCTTCTTTGTTTTTTAAAAATGAACAAACACAATCACCGGAAATTGTGAATGTTTAAAAGTGAGCAAAAATTAGGGTTTATCCTAGGGTTTATTTGGCGGTGGTAAGAACTTCAACAAAATAACAATCGTTTTGTTGTTTGCCTAAAGATTAATCGCCTGTTTTGAGTGTTAAACAACTCAAATATGATATTTAAATACAGTGACTGGTTCAATGTATTTAAATCAATGCTTATATGATGAAAAAGTGATAGAAAAGTATTCGTATATTGTTTTATCTGAATACCCTTAGAAACCGATAAGGTTTTAGAGTGTTTTGTGATGTTTGTGTTTGAAAAATAGTGTATGAATGATGTGAGAGCTTTGCTACTAACAGCAACACAAAAATCTTCTTCAAAATGAATGAAAAACAGAAGATTAATTCATGTTTTTGACATTTGTTTAATGTATGATGTAGAAGACGAAGATGTGATGATTTTAAGCTCAAAATGTGTGCTATGAAGCTAATGAACCAAGGATATCATGTTTGTTGAATGAGAGGATCGAAAATCAATGTTTGATTTGAGCCAAGGCTCTAATACCACCTGTTGAAATCAAGTCATTGATCAAACACAAACATTAACGTATAAGAATGGTGATGTTGTGGTTGATAATGATGACGATTTCTCCAAGGATCTTTGCTAATCTCTCAACGGATACAACAACAGTTTGCTATATCAACTTCAACAAATATGAATCATGGTGCGGAAACCCATGATCAATGCTTATGATATCAGTGTGTGTTTATGTGTGTGTGATTGTTAGTGATTGAATGTTTGAATGATAATAACTACTTGTTTGTATTGATTGTTCAAAAGCTTACAAAGGATTAGGGTATTATGTTATTTATAGCCTATATAGATAGCTATATACAATTACAAAATACCCTTATGTAAACGAAGATTACATAAACATCCTAAGTCTATAAGCTGTTCGATGTGGATGATTTACTGTCCGCTGTGGATGTTAAGAGGTCCGCTATGGAAGTCAAATAACTTGTCCGCTATGCCTGGGATGCTGTCCGCTGTAAAGTGTTTGCATTTTTTGTTGTGCGTTGTGGGATGTTCATCCGTTGTGGATGAACATCAACTACGAACAGGCATCCGCTATGTTCTTCATCCGCTGTGGGATGTCTTCATCCGCCGTGGGCACTTAGACTTGATCTTCATCCGCTGCATTATCTTGTACATCCGCTGTGGGTAGTTCTTCATCCGCTGCCGACACTTGTCAAAAGCTTCTTTTATCTACAAACCTGAAAAAGAAATTTAAACAATCATTAGTGTGTGTTATGAATGCTAATTATGCTAATATGTTGGTTAATGATTGTTTGAGTGTTAGAACACATTATGTTTGATTATGACAAGCATTATCCTTCTTAATGTCCTTGTTTAGTCCAACAATAGCAGTTCACTCCCAACACCGATTTGGCTGGTGTCGTTGATTACCTGATGGTGTTAAGGCTTCAAAAACTGAAAAGAAACAGAGATGCCATAATAAAGAACGAACATATCAAAGGACCAACAGTGGCCCGACCGCTCTTGCTATTCCCCTTTTCTCAAAGTCATCAGCACTATCGTTACCCCTCCTTCTCCTTTCTCAAAATCAGTTGCATGTATAATATAATATAATATAATATAATAATATAGAAAGAGGTTTAAATATAAACTGTATTTTTGCTACAAAGTGTGAAAACACACAAGGTTTTCACAAAAAAGTTATATCTCACAATCTGAATTGAATTTCAAAAAGTAGTTCCAAGCTTTTGTTCCCCTAACCGTCCTCACTAAGAAAAAGAATAAACAAAAAATAAAAAAATAAAACATAACGTTTTTTTATTATGTCATTTACAAAAGACATAATGACGTCATTGTGTTATAAAAAGACACAATAAAATTTATTTTATATATTTTTTTATTATTTTATAAAAGAGGACGATGAGAGGTACAGAGACTCCGAAATACTTGTCTGAAATTCGATTTAGATTGGTAGACATAACTTTTTTGTGATTTTTTTAGCTCATTGTTAGGACCGTTTTCGTACGGAGTACTAATGGATCCTGCGTGAGACCAGATCAAATAGCACGGAATTCTATTTGATTTGCGATCCAATCAGTGAGAACGAACAACCTGATCGATCTAACGATTAAACAAACGTTAAGAATGAGTTGGAATCGATCAGGAACGGACTTTGAACTTGGATGGACGAACTTTTACGCTCTGGACGGCTAGGGTATGAAAGTATTCGAAGTGTTATGTTTTTCCACGCAATATGTGGTATTTATAGGTTTTTAGTGCCATCCGAACGGCTGAACCATTAGCATGGTTCAGTCGTGCGACTAACTCGTGTGTCTAACTCATACGCACGACTGAAGGTTCAGTCGTGTGACTGGGTCAATCTTATGTCTCAGTCATACGACTGATCCAGTCTCCTGGTTCAGCCGTGCGACTGGTCCATAAGTATGGTTCATTCATGCGTATGGTCCATAAGTATGGTCCATTAGCATGAATAACCACATGACTAAGTTGAACACATTTCTAAATCATTATTGACTCAGAACTATGTACACAACCTCAAACCTATATATAATGTTCATAAATATAAGTAATATCAATTACAATAAGAATGTGATATAAACAAAGATAGTTAAACATCAAAAGCATATCATATTTCATTTAACATTTTCATTACATATGTGTAAGAAAAGAAAGACATTTACATTCAAGTACATAAACTAGGAACAATTTATCAAGTGTAGGACTGCGACCGACTGAGCACCTTTTTATACTGATTTGTGATTCAGTCGTGCGACTGGACCCATACGCATGATTCATTCATGCGACTGAGGTTCAATCGTGTGCCTGACTTAGACTCTTTTAGCCAGTCATAAGATTGGTTCATATTTGTGATCCAATCGTATACTCAACCCATACTCATGGTCCTATCGTGTGATTGGCTCATACTCATGGTCCATTCGTTCGATTGGTTCAGACTTATGGTCCAATCATGCGATTGGTCCATACTTATGATCCACTCGTGCGATTGGCTCATACTTATGAGTTTGACTTCAATTTTCCCAACCTTTCAAAAACTTGAATTTGATATATGACATTATTACCATTGATCATCTCAGACATGATCCTTTTAACTAAAAACTTTTGATCACCTCAGACGTGATCCTTTAATCAAAACTGTTTGATCACCTCAGACGTGATCCTTTTAATTGAAAACTTTTGATCAGCTCAGACGTGATCCTTTTACATGAAAACCATTATGATCACCTCAGATGTGATCCTTTTAACATTTCAGAAACAAGCTTTTATCAGATAACGTTAGGTTCAATTTATGAGATTCACAGATTTCCTCTTGTTACATAGTCCGACATCTACTCGATACAAACATAACTAAAGCTAAGAAAAACATTAAACGAACTAAATTAAGACAATCTTTTTGTATTTTTCATTTGAGGTGGGTTGAAAACATTTTGACATTTCTTAAGTGATTTCTCCCCCTGAGTAGAACAGCTTCAAGCATTTTCATCTTATCCAGAAAGATTCTTAGGGAATCATACAGGCATAAACATAATCATTTGGGACCTTTTAGTTTAGATAGATACAGAGAACGTTATATTCATCAATAACAGTCTTATTTATCTAAGAGTCAGGAGCAATAACAGGAAATCATGCTAGAGCTGTTATGTAGCACACATTGATTTTGACCATTGGGGAATGCTGCCACGATAATTGTCAGTATATTTGTCCCCTAAATCCATACACAAATTTTTGACGTACATTGGTGACTATTTAGGTTTATTATTTCAACAAGCATTTGTGGATCCCACACTTATATGGTAATCAACTTTACTCAGGAGAATTTTGAGCGGTCTACGGGTTTTTACAAGAAGAAACTATTCTAAGAGCTTTCAAAGAGATGCCAAGCCTCAGGTCAGTGTAATCGCACAATAGAGAGGCATAAACAGCAACGAATTCTAGAATATCTAGATTGTGCTTATCCTCAGGTCAGTGTCATCGCACAACAGAGAGGCACACAACCTATCTTCTTGTTAGAGCAATTTTATTATACATATAACGCACCAGCAACATTTGTCATTAGTTTGATTGCGTTTCATAATTTATTTTCATGCACTTTGCTCCTTTTTATGGTCGTTCACACACATTTGTGGCGTTCATTTTGCTCTTGACCCCTTATTGGAAATAAGTAGATTGTGTTAACCATGGATGAGATGGAAGCCCACAGCCTGTTGAATGATTTAGTTTTAATTTGTTCACCAATGAAGTCTACTAGTCTATTGTGTTGAATCTACCGACATATCATATAATGGACTAGCAGCCCCTAGATCTACTTTCTCTATGTAACCACAGTAGCAGACTAGTTTACTATCATTTTTCAAGTCATTAGGCTTTGACTTCTTAGACTTATAATTTTCTATAACTTTGAATACAACATTTTAGAACATTTTAAATCTTTTGGTGTCCCAAACAATTCGATGCCAGTATACTATCATTTTCCATTAACTTGAATCGATTTCACAGATGTGATGTCTTTGCTTTTTAACTTATCTGCCCGCCCCTATTTTTTTAAATAATTAAATACTAACTACTGCAACTAAACTATTCTCCCCCCTAAAATTCTAAAACCGAAAATCTTTTTGTGTTTTTGAAATTTTTAAAGATAGAAGAAACAAAATAAAGAAAAATAAAATTAACAAAAATAAAACATAGAGATGGACTATGAACTTGATTCGACTGGAATCACATCATCTTTCTTTTTAACGCCATTGACTTCTAATAAATAATGAAATCAAGGTTTATCAAAAGCTTTTGTGTAGAGATCGGCGCATTGAAAATCCGTCTTAATTTTAATAACATTGACTAATTGTTTTTCAAAACAGTCACCTATAAAGTGATATTTAATTCCAATGTGTTTAGTTTTGTGGTGTTGGACCGGATTTTTGGTGACAGCAATAGCAGCAGAATTATCAACAAATATAGGAGTGTTAGAGAATTTCAAACCGTAGTCTCGCATTTGCGGTTGAATCCAGATGATTTGTGAACAGCAACTTGCCGCAGCAACTTCAGCTTCACATGTTGACAGAGCAACAGACGTCTGCTTCTTACACTGCCAGGTGACTAATTGTCTTCCAAAGAACTGACATCCCGCAGATGTTGACTTGTAATTGCAACAACCATAATCTGAGTCACTATACGCAGTTAGCTCAAAGTCATCATCATAAGGATACCACAACCCAAGTGTTGGAGTACCCTTCAGATAATGAAAGATCTTTTTTACCCCAATTAATTGATTTACTTTTCGTTTTGCCTGATATCTAGAAAAGAGACACGTGATGTACATAATATCAGGACGAAAAGCTATGAGGTACATGAGAGATCCGATCATTCCTCGATACACAGTGGCATCAACCGGATCACCATTTTTATCGGATGCCATATCATGTTTCGTGGCAAGTGGAGTACCTGCAACCGTGGCATTCTCCATGTCGAACCGACTAAGGATGTCTCCAACATATTTGGTCTGATGCAAAAAGAATCAATTTGGTGTCTGATCTACTTGTAAACTAAGAAAGAACTTCATCTCTCCTATGGTACTCATTTCAAACTCAGCTTTCATCAGCGATTCGAATTCTTTACATAATGCTTCGTTTATGGAACCAAAGATTATGTCATCCACGTATATCTGTACGAGTAGTAAATAACCGTCTTTTTCCTTAATGAACAACATGCAGTCAATTAAACCTCTGCGAAATCCATGTTTCAGCAGATGAGTAGAGAGTATCTCATACCAGGCTCGAGGGGCTTGATGGAGCCTGTACAAAGCCTTATCTAGTTTATAAACTCTATCCCGATGGTAAGGATCCTCGAATCCTATGGGTTGACTGACGTAAACTGTTTCACGGATCTCACCATGAAGAATTGCACTCTTCACATCCAATTGATAAACTTTGATCTGCATGAAGGATGCATAGGCTAGGAAGATTCTAATTGCTTCCATCCTGGCCACTGGTGCAAATACTTTATTGTAGTCAACTCCTTCGAGTTGCCTGAACCCTTGAACAACCAGCCTAGCCTTATTTCTGATAATGACCCCTTGGTCATCCTTCTTACACCGAAGAACCCACTTAGTGCCAATCACTTTTGCACCTTTTGGTCTGTCAACAAGTGTCCAGACACCTAACTTGTAACGCCCTGAAATTTCCCGAAGCGAGCCATATAATAATAATGGGCTTTTAAGGGTTAATTTAAGAAAGGAAGGCAAATTAGTGGGCTATGGACTAAATTAACCTTAATGGGCTATGTTTTGATGGATTTAAGGGCCCTTAATCAGCCCTTAAACATGCATGAACAGCCTCATTTCCAGCATATCAACCCTAGCCCCCAAAAATCATAGAGAGAGAAAGTAGAGAGAGAAAGTGAAGAAAATTCAAGATTTGGAGCTTCAAAGGTTGAAGGATTGAAGATCTGGGTGTTGGGGCATCAAACCCTAAGAAAAGAGCAACAAATCCAGGTAAGAATCGAGCCCTAAACCCTTCTGTAGATCAAACCCGGATTCTAGGGTTTTGGGTTTTAAAAAAGTTTCAAAGAAACACATAAAGGTCAAATTTTACATATGAAAACGAGTAAAAAGGTTAGATATGGCATCATGGATGGTAAACCAAGGATTTGGACGTAAAAAGTTAAGATTTTGGGTTAAAAACGGGATGGTTCTTAGTTTTGGTTCGTCCAGCGAAACTGGGCCTCGATCCAGCGAAACTGAGTATTCATCCAGCGAAAATGTGCGTGCATCCAGCGAAACTAGGAGATTTCTAGCGAAACTACAGTTTCGTTGGTGCGAAATTACAGTTTCGTTGGTAAGTTCGTTAGTGCTTAGGTTGACCTATAGACTTAGCGAAACTAGGAAATTCCAATGAAATTTGGGCGCTCATGGCAGCGAATCTGTCCAGCGAAACTGGCAGAAGTGCTGCCCAGCGAAACTGGTAGCGAAATTGCCAGCGAAACTGGTAGCGAAATTAGAAAGAAAATGACGTTTTTGTGTTTTAACTTCCGTGCAGCTTGTGCATTCGGACCATAGCTTAAGTTACTTAAATAGAGGCTATTTTTCAAAGCCCGGCCCCAGCCAGGGGCGTTGCCCCTTGGACCCCAATAGGGGCTGCCGTCCCTAGAACCCCACTATTAGGGGCTGCCGCCCCCGAACCCCCGCCGTCCCGCGGAGGGTCGGTTATCTGGTTTATCTCTCATGGTTGATGAAATGTGAATGCTTAGACTAAGAGTTTGCTTCTTATTATGTGTTAAGTGCATGTGAAAACTAAAGATATAAGTGAAACTTAAAGAATTGTTAATGGGCCCATAACGTGTACCTTGATAAAGTAAAGCCTTGCAAGCAATTGATAAAGGAGGGTTGCATTCGTTGTGCCCTCACCCTGATAAAGTAAATGCTCGAACAGGCAGGTCAGTAAGACCTAGATTGGCATGACAATAATGGCCTGTTTGGGTACGACAGTAAGGCCTGGATGGGCGTGTCGGTAAAGTCCTGTGTTTATCATAGGCACCGATAGTGACAGAGAATTGACGGATAAAGAAGAGTAATAATTTACAAGAAATGATAAAGTATCGATAAAGTGATAGCCCATGTGTATTGATTTTCTATGATGGTAATTATTTTCAACAAAGCTAATACCTTTTACAAAAGTTATTTAACAAAGTACACCTAGAATTCACTCAGCGAAGCTGACTTTTATATGCATATCAGTTGACAGGTGAGCGTTAGGGCTTAAGGGATGGGAGCATGAATCTGAAGCTTCTTGGTATCTAAAGACTGGCATCCCTGATGAAGAGGTATTTAAGAAGACTTTAAAGAGTTTTTGATGTTTAAAGACAATGTTTATATTTTAATTTAACTACGTTGTAATGAATTTAAGTTTCTGTATTTTTCCGCTGCAATACATATATATACGTATATAAGTAAATGATTGCCTTAAATCTATGCTTTTGCTGTGAATGACCAACTGTGAGGTTTCCTTGGATCAGGGGCCTTACAAGTTGGTATCAGAGCCAATGTTTAAGAGATTTGGGAAAACTATTTTATAAACCTAAACTTAAACAGACAATGGGACCAAGTGTCAAGGATGCCAGTCCAAGAAGCTCCATGCCAAGAGGTAACAAAAGATGTTTTAAGTATTATTCTGATGGTTAGTGCCTTCTTATTTAAGTTAGAATCGAGGTAGGGTATGATAATATTATCTGTGGTACCTATCTGAATTTATATGACTTATACGTGAATAGAATAGGTATAGTAGGTTCTAGTGTTAGTGTGGTTCAGGATAGGAAAGTTTAGGGCACGAGAAGTTCTGTAAGTAGTTAATCACAACTGGCCACTGTTATTAAAAATTTACAAAACTTGACGCGAACTAAACTTGCCTTGAAAGACCATATTAACATTCTGAATCTTATAGGAAGTAGAAAGAATGGCACCAAAGAAAGCAGTTCCAGCTATGGTCACCTGGAAAAGCACTAGGGGAAGGCCCCCTACTAAGGCAAAAGAAACTGCAAATGAAACTGCGAAACCAACCAAAAGGTCAACCAGAAAGCCGGTTGACGAACCGGTTAAGGAGAAGGTTGAGTTAGAAACGGGAGCCGAGGGGCCTACCACTGACCATGCAAAGCTAAAGGAAACAGTAAAGGAAGCTATTGCCCAAGAGGTGCACTAGATCCTATCTGGAGTGATGCCCGCTCTGCTTGCGGAGGTTGTGGAGCAGGTTAAGGGCGACGGTAAATAGAGTACGGCTTCAAGGAAGGATGATAAGAAGGGAACGATCAAGACTGAGGAGATGAGCGATAAGGAAGATCGTCTGGATAACAATGACGATTCTGAGGTTGAAGAGGTGGCAAAGGGGTGCAGCTACGGGGCTTTTCAGAGGTGTAAGCCCCCAATATTTGACGGCACTGGTAACGCTGCTACTGCTTAGCGTTGGATCAAGGAAATGGAAGCCGTGCTGAGGACCAGTGAGTGCCGGGAAAACCAGAAAGTGAAGTTTGCTTCCCATTCTCTTTTGGATCCAGCACTGTGTTGGTGGGATAACGTCGTTGAGTCTTACGGGGAGGAGGCTATTAAGAGGATGAAGTGGCCGGAAATGAAGAGGTTGGTGATAGAGGAGTACTGTCCGGAAAGAGAGCTTGACAAGATTGAAGAAGATTTTGTGAGCTTGGAGGCTGGAAACATGACACATCAGGAGCACACTACAAAATTTAATGAAATGGCACGTCTGGTGCCTGACTTGGTGACTCCTGAATCCAAGAGGATTAAAAGCTACATACAAGGGTTGCCTCTGGACATTCGTAGGGACATGGTCACTGCCCGACCTAGTACTTTTAGGTCAGCAGTGGACCTCAGTGGAAGGTTGTACGATCATCGCAGGCCAGTAACAGTAGGTCAGACAAAGAAGGTTTGGAATAATAACGAGAAGAGGTATGGAAATGCTAACTACCAACCGGGAAACAAGAAAGCAAGGGTGGATGCAAAACAAGTGATTGTGAAGGGGGTCGAGGATGTTAAGGAATGTGGGAAGTGTGGGAGGAGGCATCCCGGAGAGTGCCGTGTGGGTAGCTATGGGTGCTACCGGTGTGGGAAAACTAGTCAAATGGCTAGAGAATGCCCGGAAGTGAACAAGTGCTTCAACTGCCATGAGTCGGGGCACCACAGCAGGGATTGCAAGAAAGCTAAGCCGGGAAACTCGGGAACGAGCGGGGATAATGACAAGGGGGATGATGTAAAGCCCAAGGTCAGGGCAAGGGCTTTCACCATGAACAAGAAGGAGGCAAGGAAATACCAGGACGTGGTGTCAGGTATGTTCCTTGTCAATGGTGTTTGTGCCTCCATATTGTTTGATAGTGGTGCTAGTAAGAGTTTTGTATCTGTACCCTTCTGTGCTACTCTAGATGTTCAAACTAAGGAAATAGATGATGCTTTCGAGGTAGAAACGGCCGATGGTAAGTCAATTAGAATAGTAAAAATGTCAGGGGACTGCCACATTAAACTAGGAGGTCATTACTTTCCCGCACAATTGTTTGCCATGCCCTTAGGAGGTTTCGATGTCGTACTAGGGATGGATTGGTTAGCTGCCCATGATGCTAACATAGTATGCCAGTAAAAGATGATCCGATTAACGGCTCCAGATGGTAGTCCGGTTACGATCTACGGTGATAATGATTGCAAGGTTCCAAGGATCATTTCCATGATCAAGGCGGAGAAATGTATGAGGCGAGGATGCGGAGCTTATCTAGCATATGTCAAGGATGTTAAAGATAAAGCGAAAGAGTTGTCAGATGTACCAGTGGTGTGGGACTTTCTCGATGTTTTCCCGGAGGATCTGCACGGGGTACCACCGGATAGGGAGATAGAGTTTCAGATTGATTTACTGTCAGGTGCCCAGCCCATTGCCAAAGCACCCTACCGCCTAGCCCCATCCGAGATGAAGGAGCTCATGTCACAACTGCAAATAACTTCTTGACAAAGGATTCATTAGGCCCAGCACTTCTCCATAGGGTGCTCCAGTGTTGTTTGTGAAGAAGAAGGACGACAGCATGAGGATGTGTATAGATTACAGGGAATTGAATAAGCTGACCATGAAGAATCGATACCCTCTACCCAGGATAGACGATCTGTTTGATCAGTTGCAAGGGCAAGCTGGTTCTCCCGAATAGATCTCCGATCCGGATATCATCAACAGAAGGTAAGGGAGCAAGATATCCCAAAGACGGCTTTTCGAACGCGCTATAGCCACTATGAGTTTCTGGTTATGTCTTTCGGGCTAACCAATGCTCCTGCAGCAGTGTGTCGCCCGATGTTGGACAGATCAGTAATAGTCTTCATTGACGATATCTGATATACGCAAAGAACGAAGGAGACCACGCTTGTCATATCAAGGAGGTGTTAGAAACATTACGAAAGGAGAAACTGTATGCGAAGTTCTCTAAATGTGCATTCTCGCTACGGGAGGTGCAGTTTTTAGGGCACGTTATAAATTCCGAGGGAGTTATGGTTGATCTAGCAAAAGTTGAAACAATTACGCAATGGAATTTCCCAAGGACGCCATCCGAAATCCGTAGTTTCATGGGATTGGCTGGCTATTATAGAAGGTTCATCAAAGATTTCTCAAAGATAGCTTCCCCATTAACAAGGTTAACGAGGAAGAACGTGGTGTTCGACTGGGGGAAAGCACAGGAAGATGCATTTCAGGAATTGAAGGATAGATTAACCAAAGCTCCTGTGCTAACCCTACTGGAGGGAGATGAAGACCTAACGGTATACTCCGATGCCTCTTACTGCGGGTTAGGCTGTGTGTTAATGCAAAGAGGAAAGGTTATAGCTTACGCGTCCAGACAACTAAGGACACGGAGGTTAATTACCCGGTTCACGATTTGGAACTTGCCGTAGTAGTGTTCACATTGAAGATATGGAGACATTATTTGTATGGAACTAAGTGCAACATATTTACCGACCACAAAAGTCTAAAATATTTCTTTGAGGAGAAATACCTAAATATGAGACAGAGGAGGTGGTTGGAGCTGATAAAGGACTACGACTGTGAAATCCATTATCACCCGGGTAAGGCAAATGTGGTAGCCGATGCCTTGAACCGAACGGAAGGATATGAACCAATCCGGGTGAAGGCGTGCCAACTAGTAGTGACCCCAGATGTTATGAGGTTGATAAGTGAAGCTCAAATGGAAGCTTTAAAAGAGAAACAAATCAAGAAGGAAAGGATGGTGGGAAAAGTAGATGAATTAGTAGAAAACACCTTGGGTGTTAAGACCTTCCACGGCAGGATATAGGTTCCAAGGCATGGCGACTTGCGAGAAAAGATTATGGATGAAGCGCACAAGACCCGCTACTCAATACACCCAGGAGCAAATAAGATGTACCACGACTTGAAGAAAGATTATTGGTAGCCTGGGATGAAGAGAGATATGGTAGCATATGTAAATAAATGTCTAACGTGCCTACAAGTGAAGGCTGAACACCAAAGACCTTATGGTTATGTTCAGCCATTAGAGGTACCAGAATGGAAGTGGGAACACGTTACCATGGACTTTATCACCAAATTACCCCGCACGACAAAAGGCCACGACGCGATATGGGTGATAGTTTATAGACTGACTAAGAGTGTGCATTTCCTGCCAATCAAGGAAGCAATTAGTTCAGAAAAGCTTGCTGAACTGTCTATCCGAGAATTGTGGCGCGGCATGATACGCCCGTATCGATTGTTTCAGACAGAGATACGCGGTTCACCTCAAAGTTTTGGAAAATGTTCAATGAAGAAATGGGCACGAGATGGCATGTTAGTACCGCATACCACCCGCAGACCGATGGGCAATCGGAAAGAACAATCCAGACACTGGAAGATATGCTTCGGGCATGCGTTATCGAATTCGGCGGTAATTGGGATGATCATTTGCCACTAGCAGAGTTCTCTTATAACAACAGCTACCACGCCAGTATTAAGATGCCCCTATATGAGTTATTGTACGGTCGACGGTGCAGAACTACAATTTGTTGGGGTGATGTCGGTCAGAAGGAGCTAGGAAGCTTAGAAGTCGTGGAAGCCACAACGGAAAATTTGGAGAAAATCAAGGCGTATATGAAGGCTGCAAAAGATAGACAAAAGTCATACGCCGATAAAAGAAGGAGACCAATAGAATTTAGCGTGGGTGACAGGGTAATGTTAAAAGTGTCGCCATGGAAGGAAATTATCCGATTTAGGAAGAGGGGGAAACTGAGTCCCAGGTTTATTGGACCATTTAAGGTACTAGCACGAGTTGGGGATGTAGCTTACAGGCTAGACCTTCCTGAAGAATTAAGTGGGATTCACCCTACCTTTCACGTCTCGCATTTAAGGAAATGTTTAGCACCGGATGAGGCAGTTGGGCCTCTAGACGACATCGAAGTGGACGAGAAGCTGAATTATGTAGAGCAACCAGTGGCTATATTGGACCGGAAGGAGAAACAGTTGACAAACAAAGTAGTTAAGCAAGTCAAAGTGCAATGGAAACACGGAAAGGGGTCAGATGCCACCTGGGAATCCGAGGAGGAAATGAGACGACAATGCCCCGATCTGTTTAACGACGAGGCAGGTTTCGAGGATGACACCTAAATAAGGGGGCGAGACTTGTAACGCCCCGAAATTTCCCGAAGCGAGCCGTATAATAATAATGGGCTTTTAAGGGTTAATTTAAGAAAGGAAGGCAAATTAGTGGGATATGGACTAAATTAACCTTAATGGGCTATGTTTTCATGGGTTTAAGGGCCCTTAATCAGCCCTTAAACATGCATGAACGGCCTCATTTCCTGCATATCAACCCTAGCCCCCAAAATTCATAGAGAGAGAAAGTAGAGAGAGAAAGTGAAGAAAATTCAAGATTTGGAGCTTCAAAGGTTGAAGGATTGAAGATCTGGGTGTTGGGGTATCAAACACTAAGAAAAGAGTAACAAATCTAGGAAAGAATCGACCCCTAAACCCTTCTGTAGATCAAACCCGGATTCTAGGGTTTGGGTTTTGAAAACGTTTCAAAGAAACACATAAAGGTCAAATTTTTACGTATGAAAACGAGTAAAAAGGTTAGATATGGCTTCATGGATTGTAAACCAAGGATTTGGACGTAAAAAGTTAAGATTTTGGGTTAAAAACGGGCTGGTTCTTAGTTTTTGTTGGTCCAGCGAAACTGGGCCTCGATCCAGCGAAACTGAGTATTCATCCAGCGAAACTGTGCGCGCATCCAGCGAAACTAGGAGATTTCTAGCGAAACTACAGTTTCGCTGGTGCGAAATTACAGTTTCGTTGGTAAGTTCGCTAGTGCTTAGGTTGACCTATAGACATAGCGAAACTAGGAAATTCCAACAAAAGTTGGGCGCTCATGGCAGCGAATCTGTCTAGCGAAACTGGCAGAAGTGCTGCCCAGCGAAACTGGTAGCGATACCGGTAGCGAAACTGCCAGCGAAACTGGTAGCGAAATTGGAAAGAAAATGACTTTTTTGTGTATTAACTTCCGTGCAGCTTGTGCATTCGGAACATAGCTTAAGTTACTTAAATAGAGGCTATTTTGCTAAGCCCGGCCCCAGCCAGGGGCGTTGCCCCTTGGACCCCAATAGGGGCTGCCGCCCCTAGAACCCCGCTATCAGGGGCTGCCGCCCCTAGAACCCCGCTATCAGGGGCTGCCGCCGCCGAACCCCGCTGTCCCGCGGAGGGTCGGTTATCTGGTTTATCTCTCATGGTTGATGAAATGTGAATGCTTAGACTAAGAGTTTGCTTCTAATTATGTGTTAAGTGCATGTGAAAACTTAAAGAATTGTTAATGGGACCATAACGTGTATCTTGATAAAGTAAAGCCTTGCAAGCAATTGATAAAGGAGGGTTGCATTCTTTGTGCCCTCACCTTGATAAAGTAAATGCTCGAACAGGCAGGTCAGTAAGTCCTGGATTGGCATGACAATAATAGCCTGTTTGGGTACGACAGTAAGGCCTGGATGGGCGTGTCGGTAAAGTCCTGTGTTTATCATAGGCACCGATAGTGACAGAGAATTGACGGATAAAGAAGAGTAATAATTAACAAGAAATGATAAAGTATCGATAAAGTGATAGCCCGTGTGTATTGATGTTCTGATAGATGGTAATTATTTTCAACTGTTAAAGCTAATACCTTTTACAAAAGTTATTTAACAAAGTAAACCTAGAATTCACGCAGCGAAGCTGACTTTTATATGCATATCAGTTGACAGGTGAGCGTTAGGGCTTAAGGGATGGGAGCATGGATCTGAAGCTTCTTGGCATCTAAAGACTGGCATCCCTGATGAAGAGGAATTTAAGAAGACTTTAAAGAGGCTTTGATGTTTAAAGACAATGTTTATATTTTAATTTAACTACGTTTTAATGAATTTAAGTTTCTGTATTTTTCCGCTGCAATATATATACGTATATAAGTAAATGATTGCCTTAAATCTATGCTTTTGCTGTGAATGACCAACTATGAGGTTTCCTGGGATCAGGGGCCTTACATAACTTCTTGAACTATAGGAGTTCTTCTTGCATGGCAGCTACGCATGCCTCATCCTTTAAGGCCTCACTTACATACTTGGGCTCAACTTGAGACACAAAACATCGATATATCCCATCGTGTATGTACCCCTTTTCCATGACAGCAGCATAGTCAGCTGAGTACAGCTGATTTCTTGTCTGAACTCCCAAGAGAATGTCCCCGATGATGTTGTCCAGGGGATGATTCACGTTAATCCTAGTTTCGGGAGTTGTGGGAACTGCTACTTCATCATCTAGGTTTGGAAATCACAGGTTTAGTGTCTGTGGCTGTTGAAGGACTGGGTTCAGAAGTTCCAGTTACTTCATGATCAGCTGCAGATGTACTTTCAGCAGTGGTAACCTGTTCCTCCTGGTTCACAAGTTCAGATTCAGCTTCTTCATCGTCAGAGCAATCATTTATCTCTAGTTCTTCCCCTGAAGAGCTAGTAGTACCTTCTAACGGAGCCAAGGATGTCGAGTCTCAAGTAGGAGTGTTCAGAACATTGTATATCATTTGAGTGGCCAACAAATCATCAGAATAGGAAGAAGGTAGATTGAAGGATTTAAAAAATTGATCATAGTCGAAGAAAAAGGAAGGTCCTTTTCCCGCGGGGGGTGTACCTTTATACACCTACATTACACCACACTTCTACCTGACCAGTTGAGTTATTGTAAACCCTTTTGTCTGGTATACTGTAGCCAAGGAAGGTACCTTCTTCTGCCTTCTCATAGAATTTCCAAGTT
Organism: Flaveria linearis; assembly: GCA_024085815.1. Lineage (NCBI taxonomy): Eukaryota > Viridiplantae > Streptophyta > Magnoliopsida > Asterales > Asteraceae > Flaveria > Flaveria linearis. The sequence goes on along the minus strand of CM044010.1, from coordinate 61,379,641 downwards.
TGATTTTTCTTTAACAGCATGTAGGGAGCGCCAAATGGTTCCAATACTCCAAGTTAGGTTTACGTTGCTGGAGCAACTCATAACAAGTTTTAACATGACGTTTGACCACTAAGACCCGATTTAGAGTATAACACGCATTAGCCACTGCCTCGTTCCATAATTGAACCGACATTTTTGAGTCAACTAGCATTGTCCTTGCTATTTCTATCAAGCTCCTACTCTTCCATTCAACAACTCCACTCATCTGTGGAGTGTATGCAGAAGAGAATTGATGAACAATCCTATTCTGACGACAAAATGCCTCCATCCACTGATTCTTGAATTATGTCCTGTTGTCTGAACGTATTTTTCGTACTATTAGCTTGTAGGGTGACTCCAATGTGGTAACAAGATGTTTGAATGATTCAAATTTCTCTGACTTCGCTTTCAGAAACATCACCCAAGAGAATCTTGAGTAATCATCCGTCACCACAAAGCAATACCAATCACCAGCAATGCTCTTTGTGCGGACTGGGCCAAACAAATCCATATGTAGAAGCTCAAGAGGAATCTTGATAGAATGAACTTTCTTTGACTTGTGAGACTTCTTTGTCTGTTTCTCTTTCTTCCATGCTACGCAGAAGTTTGTACGCTGGAAGTTCTTGACAGTAACTCCGTCCACCAGATCATTCTGGACCAGATGGTTCATCTTCCTGGGATTGATGTGTCCTATTCTCCTATGCCAGGAAACTGAATCTCTTTCATTGGCTTTTGACAAGAAGCACTGAGCAGCAGACTCAGTGGTGGAGGCTTTTGAAAGGTCCAAGACATACAGATCGTTATATCTTGAAGCTGACATTAGAACCTGCTCCTCCAGGATAACATACTCCTTAAGTATGTAACACTTCTTATCATCAAACACGACCTTAAAGCCCTTATCACAAATTTTGGAGATAGAAAGCAAGTTGTTTTACAATTGCTGAATGTAGTTGACCTTGTCAAACTTTACCTTCTCATTTCCCACTTTGCCTTGAGCGGTGATATAACCTCCTTTGTTGCCTGCAAACGATACATGTCCCCCTTTAATTTTCTTGACGTTGAAAAGGAGAGACAAATTCCCGATCATGTGCCTGGAAGCCCCACTATCAATAATCCAGGTATTAGTGATAGTGTTGTAGCGGACAACCTGCATAAAGAATGGAAATGATTAGTTCAGGTTGGGGACCCAAGCCTTTACTGGCTTGGGTTTCCCAGAGATATCACACATCACGAACTCAACCCATTGCCCTTCGGAGGACGAGGACACATTTTTCTTCTTCTTGTCCTCACTGTCAGACACGTTACTTGATTTTTCTTTCCATAAACCAGTTTGTACAAGGCTTGTTTATGGTAAACAAATGACTGGCTTATGGTATAAACTTTTTGTTCACTAATAGTCCTAGGTTTAACCTTAGGCAACACAGATTTGCTTTGAGCTTGTCTATGTTCACTCTGGTGTCTTGGAGGAGTATTAGATCTATTTTTGAAAAATCTTGGTTTTTCATCAAAAAGCTCAATTATTCTTTTGGGTGTCTGATAATGAGGACAATTTGGAGAAATATGTCCTCGTTTTCCACAGTTATAGCAGTATCTTCTTTCGATAGGTTGGGGAGATCTTTTGTGAGGGTCGAGTCTGGTCGGGAGCTGGTCCGTGTCTTATACTTCTTAGATGCTTCACCTTCTTTAACAAACTTAATTGTTTTGACATTTTGAGCATATTTTTCTTTCTTTTTATCAGGATTTTGATGATGAACACGTTTAGGGTTTGGTGGTTTAGCATTTTTAGGTTCTGACGTAGATGTTTGTGAACCCAACTCAACACTATCCTATTCGAATTTATCGCTCAAATCCTCTTTAAGCATCTTATCTTTCAATCCCGAAGTAGTAGCCTTCCGTTCAGTGATAGACTGCATAGTTTTACCTGTGAACTCTAGATCACTGACCAGAGGAGTAGTCACCACATGATCCTTAACCGGGTTATTATTAATTGGTTTAAATTTAGTATTTAAAAGGAATGCATGTGGAGGTGGTACTACTTTATATCCCATACCTTCCCCACCGTTATGTTCTTTCACTAAGTTCTAAACTACGAGAGAGGAACTTGCTACACTACGCAGTTTTTGTTTTAAAGATTCAACATCGACTTGCAACACTGCTTTTTCCTTTTTAGTTTCCTCTAAAGTGGTTACATAGAACTTAATGTCATTTGATTGATTTAGGGCAACAAACTCGGTTTCCCTTCGTTGTTTCCCTAGCAGTTCAATCTTTTCTTTAAAACTGCGGTTATTTTGTTTTAAAACAAGATTTACTTCAGTGCACAGTTTTAAGTCATTTACCAAATTATCATTGTGTTCTAATAACCTAGCAAATTTTAAGTCAATGCTTTCTCTAAATTATCACATTCAGCACAAGCATGTTTATCAAATAATTCATCTTTAGAGTATACCTGGGCAGAACTGGACGAATCAGCCATAAATGCAGAGTCAGACTCTTCAATAACTGGAGATTCTGAGTTTGCAGCATTCAACTCTTCCTCAACAAGATGATCTACAACTTCCATAGCTTCTTCAATATCTGAGCGTTCATTATCAGCTATGATGTCTCCCTCGCTTGCAGATCCATCATCCAAATCATCAACGTGTGCTACATTTGACTCTCCCTCAGATACGAATCGGAAAGACTAGTCTTGTCCTTCATCACCTTGAGCTACCATAGCTTTTGACTCTTTGCTTGATGACGTCCTAATCTTCTCTTTGTCCTGATGGTTGAATGAAGGAAAAGGGTTTCCATTACCTGTCTTCTTCGACTTTACACATTCCCATTTGAAGTGCCCCTTTCACCACAGTTGAAGCATGTTACCTTGGTTTTATCAAACCCAAACGTAGTGTCTTTGGTAGCAACCAAGTTCTGCGCCATCTTCTTTACAAACTTCTTAGCCCATCTAACAGCATTGGCTATGGCCCACATGATATCCATTCTTTACAGCTCATTTTCATCTACCTGCTTATAATCTTCATTGACTAGATGACAGTTTCCTATCTTACCAGCAACTAACCCATCATAAGACTGAACAACTGCTGCTAGAAGATCCATGTGATCTTTGGCAACTTCCACAGTGACATTTCCGAGATTCTCGGTCTTTAGCTTGGTAGGGTCGGGATCAGGGACAATATATTGGGTTCCAGATGAACTTGATGCTTCGCTTCCCGAGGAACTGCTTTAGGAATGAGCAGATGAATTCGACACAAATGCTGTTTGAAGTGGTGTCCCTGATGAAGCTGGAGTAGGAACAGAGTTGTAAAGTGAAGGATTCTGAGCGTAGGATCCTTTCTTAGACTTGTATTTCAGTCGTAGTTCCTCCTCCCTTAACTTCAAGATGAAGTCATATATGTCTAATGTAGCAAGAGTGTCATTTTGTCTCAGATTAGACACAAACAGATCCCATTTGTCTGGTAGACCATCAGCAAAACTAGAAACTTTGTCTTGCATGGATGTGGTCACACCATGAGTATGCAGATCACTCATCAAATGATAGAACCGATCAGTGATATCATCTAAGCTCTCATTTACTATTGGTGAGAAATTATCAAACTCCTTTTTGAGAGCTTTAGCCTTCAGCGCCTTTAGGGTTGCATTACCATCATATCTCTTTTCTAACGCCTCCCACAGCTTCTTCGACTGCTTGTTTTCAGAGAATTGTTCGAATATGTCTTTAGGTATCGATTGAGTCAACTGTGCATACGCTTTCTTTTCAGTGTTATATAGAACTTTCTGAGCTTCATTCATACCCCCAAAGGCAACTTCACCCCATTAGCACTGACTGGTACAGTATAACCAGTCTCTATAGCTGTCTAAAGATTTGGGTCAACACCATTTAAGTAGATCTCAAACCACTGTTTCCACTGAGGATACCAATCCAACGTCAACAACTTCGGCGGTTTGTTGTCATTCCCTATCTCATTTTCCAGAAAAAGAAGATTCTGGATACGAGAGTCTTTTCCGGCAGTGAACGCAGCAAACTGATCTTCCATTGCTTAGAACTTGACAAACTTAAGACAATACAGATTCGCTTGTGCGATTGAGCAAGGTGACATCAATCATGCGATTGAAGGATGCGAATGAGTTCAATGGTGTGATTGGATTCAGTCATGCGAATGAAGAGTATGATTAATGTCAACCGACTGGAATAGCTTAACCGTGCGACTGAACAATGCGAGTGAGTCCAGTCATGCGATTGAACTATACGGATGAACGAATTGTGCGACTGAGGCTGCTGTGGTTTGAAAAAGTCGGATTTCGAACACTTTGACACAAAATACAAATTTTTCACGAACCCTAATCTGCCGTATGTTGAAAAATTGAAAATTTCACACCTGCACTCGTCAAAAACATGTTTTTGAAGTAAAAAGTGGATCTTTTGATTGAAACGTTAATTTTAACACCAAAACTAATCGAACCCACGCAAAATCACGAGCCAAAGCGCTGATACCACTTGTTAGGACCGTTTTCGTATGGAGTACTAATGGATTCTGCGTGAGACTAGGTCAAATAACGCAGAATTCTATTTGATTGGCGATCCAATCAGTGAGAACGAACAACCTGATCGATCTAACGATTAAACAAACGTTAAGAACGAGTTGGAATCGATCAGGAATGAACTATAAACTTGGATGGACGAAATTTTACGCTCTGGACGGCTAGGGTATGAAAGTATTCGAAGTGGTAAGTTTTTCCATGAATTATGTGGTACTTATAGGTTTCCAGTGTCCATTCATATGACTGAACTAGTAGCATGGTTCAGTCATGCGACTGACTCATACGTCTGACTCATACGCACAACTGAAGGTTCAGTCGTACGACTGAGTTAATCTTATGTCTCACTCATACGACTGATCTAGTCTCCTGGTTCAGTCGTGCGACTGGTCTATAAGTATGGTTCATTCGTGCGTATGGTCCATAAGTATGGTCCATTAGCATGAATAACCACACGACTAAGTTGAACACATTTTTGAATCATGATTTACTCAGAACTTTGTACAACAACCTCAAACCTATATATAATGTTCATAAATATAAGTAATATCAATTACAATAAGAATATGATATAAACAAAGAAATTAAACATCAAAAGCATATCATATTTCATTCAACATTTTCATTACATATGTGTAAGAAATGAAAGACATTTACATTGAAGTACATAAACTAGGAACAATGTATCAACACTCATTGTTTCTTCTCATACTTTGAAGTAAAATTATACTTTTAGAATATCACCCAATAATGTAATATGTGATGGGTGCGGTTCAAAAAGTAATTAACATGATTTTAAAGGATATGATAAGTGACATTGTTTTGCATTCTCTTCTATCAATGTTTTTTCTTATGCATGATCCCATAAAAGATAGTTATGCCACGTTGTGAATCCATGGATCTCAATTCAGGAATTATCAGTATTAAAATAAATCAAATCAATGATCGCGGAATTATCATTAATTGACGTTTAATTGTTTTAATGATTATTGATGAACACAAACACAAAAACACAATAAATATGAACTCAATAATTATTCAAAGTATCTCTTTAATTATCAGTAATGATTACAAAAGAATAATTAAGAATGACTATGAACAATGATTTCTGTGAATCGAATAATGTTATTGTTGATGTGACGGCGATTAGGGTTGCACGATGATGTAACTCTTGACAGCCGTAATATTGCTTGATTGTGTTCCCTAAGATGTGAAACCTAGGACTCATATTTATAGACGGTTTGAGTCGGTTAAGGAAACACCGGATCTCTTGGGATTTGTTATTGATTGTGTTGACTTGTTTGACTTCTTGGTATTTGAAATCACACAAGTATTCTGTTCTTCCGCAGGAGGCTTGTCGTCCGCAGGAGTTTTGTTCTTCCGTAGATGTCTTGGTCTTCCGTAAAAGTGTTGTTCTTCCGTAGGAACTCTGTCTTCCGTAGAAGTCTTCACTTCATGCAATCCTTGATCATCCGCAGGAATCTTCACTTGTGATGTGGTCTTGTAAGACATATCTACGGATTAACAATAATGTTCATCCGTAGATGTTTCTTACACTTGGTCAATTGCAGAAATCCTACCAAGTATATTGATTTTGCCTGTCAACACTCACAAAGCAACACACATATATATGGGTTAACCTATAGATTCAATGGACATATATATATATATTACTGACAGTTACAGTTATTAATTACAAGACTTGATCCAAGTTCTAAGCCTATACAAAATGATCTAGACCTATACTATCTAGATCCAACAATACTCCCCCTTAGGCTTAGCTCCTTGTAATCAGTCTTTCAAAACTTGAAGTTCTTTGACTCTTGCTATCATCTTGTTGTAGAAGTAAGATACAACAGTCTTCTGATCGTCGTGCTTATACTTGATCTTCATCTTGCTGATCTTCTTTAGTGTTTCATAGCTCAGTCCCAAAATGTCTTCTTCAGTAGTGAGTGTTTCCACTACACTATCATTATGCACAATTTCAAGCTCATCTTCCTCTGAGATTTTGAGTTCTGACACTTCTTCTATTGTTGATCCTTTCAGCAGCCCAGCTTCATGTCTTCTTCTCTTGTATGCCTTTGCATGCAATTTGTCAACTACTTGAATCATGTGCACATAAAGGCAGAGATCATTCTGAGCTTTTTCATCTGTTAGCCTTGGGAAGAATTTGTCGTGGAGATATGATGTGTAGCTTGGATGAAGCATTTTGATCTCTATAGGGTCAAAAATCCTTATCTTTTCAGCTTTCTTCCCATCAGCATTTCTTAACAATACTAGCTCTTTTGTTCTTTCAACATATCCCCATTCTGTGATGGGAGCAGTAAATTGATTTCCTGTGAAGCTTTTGATGGACTCTGAGTGTTTGTTCATACATCCAATCCTCTTTAACATATCATCATCTACAAGGGATGAGACTTCAGCCGTTCTTCTTTTCTTACTTTGTTTGAACTTTTTGTGCTCCATATCATCTCTCTTTGCTTGTTTGAGCACATCATTGATAAATCTAGTTTTCATTCCACTAACAGCTGCAGAGAAGTCTCTTCCCCTAAGATGGATTGGATAGTTTGAATGGGTATGCTTTGTAGATCTCTGATGTCTTGCTCCGGGAGACTCAATAGTGCTTCCATATCATGGAAGTAATGAATTCTTCCAGATGTCCTCTCGATGATTGCACAATCCCAGTCTGGATCATATTTCCAGGCCATAATCCTGTGTTCTTCCGCAGAACTGGGAGTTGTGATATGATCATACAGTTCGATCAAAGTGGATTTCTGTTCAGTTATTTCCCTGATAGTTGTTCCCAGAGGCCATACCTTTCCGGGGATAACTGCCCTTGGCTCTCTGATCAGTTTGCCTTTTTCTTTATGCTAATCCTTGGGTTCAACAGTTATTGGATCAGCAGGCAGTTTGCTCAGTTTGTCAGGGGATGGATGTGGAGCTGCAGTTCTGAATTTTACACCTGTTTCAAGTTCCACTGCCATGACATGCTCCATCATTCTCCACAGTTCACCAGCTGATCTACCTTTTAGCTCATGCGGCTTGTAGTTATGGCCTTGTAACCAGCATGTCATGTTGTACTTGGTTAGTTTTGCTGTGTTACAATGGCCCAACTCCTTTTTGATCTTTTCAACTGATTGAAAGACTGTGAAAGCTTCATAATCACAGTTTGGGAGAATGAATCTTGCAAGCTCAAATTCTTTCAGAAGATTCTTCAATTCAGTTGAGTTCATCCTCTCAAACATGTCATATGGGAAACCATGGTTGATGAGGGTCATGAACATACATGATTCAGGCCTCTCTTCCATGATATCTTTAGTGGTTAGAAGGTCATCGGCCTTTGATTCTTTTTGCTCAGTGGGAGACTCCATCTTTGTTAGCTCCTCCCATTCTTTATCACTTTCATCAGCATTACTAGATGATATCTTCACAATAGATAAATCTACTGAAGGTGCAGGTTCAGGAGATGAAAGCTTTTGCCTTTTTGGAGAGGCTTCTTCTTCAGATTTCTTCTTGATGCCACCCAAGTATTTTCTTTTTCGGGAATATAGGATCAGTTTCTTTGGAGCTTCAGCAGATGGTTTAGATTGTTTAACACTTTGGGCCTCTCTTGTTTCCAGTGCAAAATCTTCTTTTTCAACTGCTCTAGCTCTTCATCTTTCACTTTGATTAGCTGAGCTTTTGCACTTGTCTCATTTTTCAAGAATGCCTGCAACTCTTGTTCATTTTGCAAAAGTGCATCGATTACTTCATTGTTGCTCTTGGCATCCTCTCTCAGCCTTTTCAATCTGGCTTCTTTCAGCATCAGCTCTTCATCCTTTTCTTGAATGATTCCTTTCAGCTCCTGGATTCTTTGTTTTCACTTGTTTGATTTGAGTACAAGTTTGTTGTACTCAGCAACCAAAAAGCTTTTGCTGACTGGGATGTCACTATCACTTAGGTCATTCTCATGATAGGCAATCACATCCTTCTCAATCTCTTGTTCTACTTCCATTTGCTCATTAGCAGGTTGATCATCAAGAGCTAGAGATATGGGTTCAGTATGGTCTGATGGCACTTGGTCTTCAGTGTTTGTGGGTGACATGGGAACAGTGCTAGCTTGAGACAGTAACTTAGTCTCTCCTAAGTGCATAGAATTTAAAGACTCAGTTATCTCAACTAGTTCAGTGCTAGCACTTTCCTTTGATGCTTGTTTTGGTGTGTCTGGTGGTGGTTGAACAGGGTATTGGATTTGGAGTGGAGAGAGAGGTTGAGTGTGATGTGAGGATGAATGAGAAGGTGATGGTGACTGGTGTTACACTGGTGAGATTGGCTGAGTGTTGATGGTGGAAGATGAAGATATTAGTTGTGAGGATTCATGATGATGAATGGGTGAGATGGGTTGGCTGTTGATGCTGGCTGGTGATTGTGGTTGATGAGGGGGTGTTTGGCTAGGTGATTGATGTTGGAGTGGTGGTGTTTGGCTAGGTGAATGTGATACATGAGCAGATTCCGCAGATGACTCTGTCTCTTCATCTATCCAAACCAATTCTTGTGGTAAGTCGGCTTGGGCATCCACAACATGGGCGAACATGGGCATGTCTTCACCCTGATATTTTCCACTGATTTTGTTCAGCACTGATTTTCCCAAATGTGCTTGCACAAACACTTATCCTTCTCTTGCAATCCTTGGAAGTTCAGCGTTGATCACCAATTGCAAGAATCTTGGGAACATGTACATTTTGTCACTCCTTTGCAGTCTCACTTGATCACAAAGGCAGTTGAAAATGTATTTTTAGTAGTTATAAGTTCTACCCTCAAAGATCCCTATGATTCCGGATGAGATGTGTCGAGAGAATCTATCAAGCCCCGCCTTTCTATTAGAGATACACTTCAGATAGGTGTGGCATAGAAATCGATATGGTTTGCACAGCCTTCCCTTCTTTATCTCCCCTTTCTCAAAATCTCCATCGTACCCCATCAGTTGAACACCTTCTCAATGTATTCATTCTCGAATACATCAGGGTGCCCTATCTCTCGATCACCCAATTCAAGACATCTTCGGATTGTGCTTTCATTGATCTGTATTCGTTCAGTAAGGACCTCAGCAACAATCAATTCGTCATCTCCAGCTTGTTCTACTAATGCTGAATTCCAGAAATCGACAATGTGTGATTGATGAATCACAGGATCAGCAGTCAAGGCATAGAAGAGCCTGGACCGTCAAAGATATCTGATGATATCTCGACATCCTTCCGCAGCAGGATCATCAGCATTCAAGAATGCACACACGTTGTGTTCCTTCGTGAATCTGTTTGTCATCTGTAAATAGAAACGAAAATCAGTTTAACATATGAATTCGAATCGTTTTAATGACATTGAAGGATTAACCAGTTCCGTACTGAAGATTAGAACATGATTTACCATTGCTACAATGATAATCGATTACTGAATGATGATGTTTATGATGTTTGGAGCGGATTTTTGAAAGTTCGAATGAGGGGGAAAGTGTGCGTTTTTCTAGGTTAGAAAACTGAAAAAAATTCTCTGAAAAGGTAATTAACGAGTTCTCGAGTCAAAAGCCTTATTTGTAAACGAACACATTAATTTCTTTTATTAATTATGTTGGGCCCACTTCCCCTTTATCCCTTTCCGATACCAAGTTTATTCCAGATGCACTACTTTTTCCGCAGAACATCTGCGGAAGTCTTAAGATCTGCGGATGCCTTAACATCTGCGGATGCCTTAACATCTGCGGATGTCTTAGCTCAGGCAATACCTCGTTACTAGCACATCCATAGTTTACCAATCCTACGAATATGCAGTTACTGTTACTGTTATTTCTGCTGAAGCAAAAATTTCACTATTACTTCTGCGGATGCGAAGTATGACTGAAACTTCAGCGGATGCAGAAATTTCACTGTTACTTCTACGGATGAGAAATATTACTGAAACTTCTGCTGAAGTTAAAGTTTTGTTAAAACTTTAAATGTATGATATCTACTAAGTAGAATCATGTGTTGATATTGGACGATGTTGACTTTGTTTCAATGGCAATTAAGTACAAGAAAGCAAGTGTCCTGTATCCTGCATTCTAGTTAGTGCTCAAGTTCCAATTCCTTCACACTGAATTAACAGCTTTTTATTGTTTTTCATGCATGAACTACTCCCCCTAAGTTTGTGATTAATGTTAAACTATTGCATTCATCATAAATTTAAGCTGTAAACAGGCATGAGAGGCATATGACAGTCGAAGTGAGAGAAAATCAGTTAAAAGGACAAATTAAACCTCTGACTTAAACAATTGCATGCATGCACATATATATAGAGGGATCATACTATGAATCGGCTTCTGCGGATGTTGATTATTTGATTCAGTGCACACCTGATTGTAAGTATATAGATCCACTTAAATTCATACATGAGTAATGTATCAACTAGGCATGCTATTTATCATGTTTTGAAGTTTATTAATCAGTAACTGTCATGAGTTCCACATTTAATTGTCATTAGAGTTTGTACTCCGTAGGTGAGGCAAGTCACTACTTTTCACACTTAATGACTATGTACATTAAGTTATAAGTTCTATCTTGAGACATATTGCAGTCTCATGAATGGATTGATGTTGAAGCTCTTTGAATTGATGTACAATTGATCATAAGTGATTCTTTTTAGAGCTGAGATATGATCTTCATAGTCACCAGGTCTTTACTCTCGTAAAACAGAGGTGAACTTAACCCAGGTCTTTGTTTACACAAAACAGAGGGAGAATGAAGATCATACTCTGTAATCATATTCCCGGGTCTTTGTTCACACAAAACAAAGGGAATATAACTTTGCAAAGATAGAAGATTATAAAGTATTTTACATAGTGTGCTTGTGCAAGTGAATTGGTCACATCAGGAGATAACTTACTTTCCTGACTCTCAAAATGGAGTTCCCACAGACAGATACCTGTTTCTCTTAGTTTGGCATGCTCTTAGTGTAGTTTCCACTCAAGATGAACCTACTCACATATCATAATGTTACAATTCAGTTTTAGTTGTTGTTAAAGAAGGCCAAGCATAGTGTGCTATCATTTCCCATACATATGACTTGCATAAACATGCTATCAGACACTTAAATCATCCCTAACCATTACTCTACACAAGGACAATCATATGCTTTTGATGATTTATTCTAAGTTAATCATCCCCAGAGATTCGATCAGAAAATTAAATCTATCAGAATCAAAGGCTTTAGTGAACAAATCAGCAAGCTGATTTGTTGTGTCCACTTTGACTAACTTGATTAAACCCTTTTCTGAGCAATCTCTCAGAAAATGGTATCTGATTTCAATATGTTTTGTTTTACGATGTTGGACGGGTTAACAGTTATAAACATAGCAGCTGAATTATCAATATGAATTGGTGTTTGAAGGAAATTATAACCATAATCAAGTAATTGGTTTTGCAACCAAACTACTTGAGAGCAACCTGCTGAAGCAGCTATGTACTCAGCTTCAGCTGTGGATACAGATACATTAGTTTGCTTCTTGCACTACCATGAAACAAGCCTTGGTCCTAAAAATTGGCATCCACCAGTTGTGGATTTTCTGTTGTTGTTACATCCTCCATAGTCACTATCTGAATATGAGTAAAGACTGAAATCTCCATCTTTTGGATACCACAGTCCTAGAGCTGGTTTGCCTTTCAGATATCTGAATATTCTCTTCACAGCATTTAGATGGGACTCTTTTGGGTCTGATTGATACCTGGCACAAACACAAACAACAAACATTATGTCAGGTCTACTGGCAGTTAAGTACATTAAAGAACCGATCATTGATCTATACACTCTTTGATCTACTGATTTTCCAGCAGGGTCAGGCACAATCTTGTCTATTGTTGAGGCAGGTGTCTTGCATGAAGTTGTATCAACAAGATTGTACTTCTTCAGGATTTTATGAATGTACTTTTCTTGATTGATGAAAATGTCATCTGTTTTCTGATGAACTTGTAAGCCAAGGAAGAATGTCAATTCTCCCATGGAGCTCATCTGAAATTCAGATTTCATTAACTCTTCAAAGCTTTGACACAGTTTCTTGTTGGTTGATCCAAATATTATGTCATCAACATATATTTGAACCACTAAAAGATCTTGATGTTCATGTTTGAGGAAGAGTGTCTGATCAATGGTTCCTCTTTTGTAACCATTCTTCAGCAGGAAAGATGACAATGTGTCATACCACTTCCTTGGTGCTTGATGAAGGCCATATAAAGCTTTGTCAAGCTTGTATACTCTATGTGGATAGTCTGGATCCTCAAATCCAAGGGGTTGAGCCACATATACTTCTTCATCAATTTTCCCATAAAGGAAAGCACACTTCACATCCATTTGATAGACTGTGAACTTCTTGAATGAGGCATAAGCTAGGAAGACCCTTATAGCTTCAATTCTTGCAACTGGTGCAAAAACTTCATCATAGTCTATCCCTTCTTCTTAAGTATATCCTTGAGCAATAAGTCTGGCTTTGTTTCTCACGATTATACCCCTGTCATCCAACTTATTTTTGAAGAGCCACCTTGTTCCTATTGGATGTTGACCTTGAGGCAAGTCTACAAGATTCCACACCTTTTGTTTTCTGAATTGTTGTAGCTCTTCTTGCATAGCCTCAATCCAGCTGTTGTCTTTTAGAGCAGCTGTAATATTTGCAGGAATTGTCTAAGACAAAAAGCAGGTGAACAGGCAAATGTTTGCTACTCCTCCTTTGCTCCTTGTAGTTCTTGCATTCAGGTCTCCAATAATATTATCTGAGGGATGAGACTTGTGAATTTTGCTTGTTGAAACAACATCAACTAGAATTGTTGATTTAAGTTTGAGAAACCCATGGATGCAGATGCATTCAGCTGAGAAGATAAGTCTATGAAGTAATCAAATGGCTCATGTTCATTAGGATCAGCTTGAGTTTCAGTTGCTGTATGGTTGTCTTCTTCCGCAGGAAGTTCTACGGAAGCATTTTGTTCTTCCACAGGAGTAACTTCAATATCTACGGAGGCATTTTGTACTTCCGTAGGGTTTACTTCACCATCCACGGATGAACATTGTTGATTTGCTGGCATGTTTTGTTGATTCAACACATCCTCTCCATCCCTTTGGTCAGTGGTTGAAACAGGATTTACATCTACGGATGCTGATGCATCTACGGATGTATTTATATGTGCTGCGGATGAAGGATTTGCTTCGGATGTAGCTGCATGCTGCTGACTTGATTCTTGTTGAGGTACAGTTGAAGTTTGTGCCCTTGGTGGGTCAGCTGTCAGTGGCACTTCATTCAAACTTGGAGGCACAAATGGATAGCATGTATCCGCAGAACCTGCATTAATCAGATAACCTGAGTTAAATGATTCACTTAATGCATCAATATCAAATAACCAAGATGATCCTTTTACAGATGTTGTAAACATGGATTCATCAAAAGAAATTTTGGGAGTCTCTTCAACAATGTTATGTTCTGGAATATAGACCCTATATGATTCAGAAGTGGATGAATATTCAACAAAGAAACCATCATAGGCTTTTTCAGAAAATTTTCCCAATTGTTCTTTAGTATTTGATATAGACACATGACACCCAAAAGCCCTAAGATATCCTATAAAAGGTTTTTTTTAAATAAGAGCTAATAAGGAGTTTTATTATGTTCTTTGACAATTAATGTCCTATTTTGAACATTGCAAGCTGTATTCACAGCTTCTGCCCAGAAAGTTATGGGCAACTGAGAATCAGCTAGCATTATTCTAGCTGCTTCTATGAGAGTTCTATTTCTTCTTTCAGCCACTCCATTCTGTTGTGGAGTTCTTGGAGCACTGAATTGTCTTGCTATCCCTTCATTCCTGCAAAAAGAATCCAGAACAGCATTAACAAATTCAGTTCCATTATCACTCCTAAAAATTTTAACTTTTAAATCAAGTTGATTCTCAATCTTGATCACGAAGTCCACTAATGTTTTAGATGTTTCACTCTTATGTTTTAAGAAAAAGACCCATGTGAATCTAGTGAAATCATCTACTATCACCAAACAATATTGCCTTTTTCCAATGCTCATCACATTGGTTGGACCAAAGAGGTCCATGTGAAGTAGTTTGAGTGGTGTAGTATTAGTGTTGATTATTTTGGATTTATGAGACACTCTATGTTGTTTTCCTTTGTAACATGAAGAACAATGATTAGAACAATGAAATTCTTTCTTTGGTAATCCAATGACCAAGTCATTTTTCACCAATTTATTCATGTTCTTCATGTTGGAATGAACAAGCCTTCTATGCCACAATTGTGATTAATCTTCTGAAGACTTAGACAGCAGGCATGTCTCATGGCTTGTGAGTGATGTGTTGTTCATATCCAAAACATATGTGTTTCCTTTTCTTGATGCTTTTAGAAGGATCCAGTTTGCTGGAACTGCAAAGCCTGCCTTAAGAATGTAACAATTAATGTTATCAAATAGTGTAGTGTAATTTTGATCACAAATTTGAGATACACTGAGTAAATTGTACTGCAAATTTTCACAGTAATTTACTTTTTCAAATGTTAAAACACCATTTGTTACAATACCCTCACCAACTATTTTACCTCCCTTCTTATCCCCACCAAATGCCACATAAGAGGCATGTTTATGTTTGAAGTCATAGAGAAGTGTACAGTTTCCTGTCATATGTCTGGAACAACCACTGTCAACATACCACTTGTTGTCAGCTCTCCATGATTGTTCCTGCACACAAAAAGAAATCAGTTAGAATTGACAACCCAAGCCTTAATTGTCTTGGGTTTTCCGGAAGTGTCAACAATAGTTACTCCTTCATGAATTAATCTTGAAGTTTTAGTATTAGTTGTTTCTTTTTGATTTGATGGTGGTGAGGATGATTCTGTTAAAGATGATTCAGGTGTTTGGATGTCTTCTTGCTTATCTGATTCTTTCTTCAACTTATCTTGTTTTGGCTGATATTTTAACTTTGAGGATGCTCCTGTATTTTTGAAAGTTACTTCATCTTTCAACTTTGATTGAGGTACAGGAGTTCCTTTTTCAAAGTTATCAAAGAAATCATCAACTGCTTCAGTCTGTTTATCTGACAAATCCACCTTTTTGTGAGGTGTCTTAGACTGTGTTGTTGTTTTCTTCGTCAAAGTCTTATCCATAGCAGAGGATCTTTTCTTTGATTTTTGTTGTTCTTTTTGCATCTTTGATTCTTTCTCACTCTCTGAAGATTGAGAATCTGATTCAGATAATGCATCCTGTGACTTCTTTTTGCTCTTTTTCTTGTTCTTCTTGTTGAAATAACATTCCTGAGTTGAATGGTTATCTTTGTCACATATAGCACAGTGTTTGTTGAATTAGCAGTCAGAAGTCATGTGATTGTTCATATTGCATATGGAGCAATAACTGCTGAAATAGCATTCATCAGTATTGTGATTCTTCATATCACACCATTTGCAATATTTATCTTCTGAATTTTCTTCAGATTCAGCCTTCTTTTTCTTGTTCTTTGTCTCCTTTCCTGATGGATCACTTGATTTTTTCTTGCTTTTGGTAGGAGCCTCATCATCTGTTTCTTGTTTGCCTTTGGCTGCCTTTTGTTGCTTGATATTCAACATTTTCTGTGCATGTTTGTTGGCAGTCCTTTTGACCTCATCCGTAGATTCGGTTTTTCTCTTCCATGGCTTTTCTGTGGATTCACAAGTTTTAGCCTTCTGCAGAAGTACGGACTTGGATATTTTTGCCTTCCGCAGATGTTCTACGGATTCTTCAGACTTCTCTTTCCGCATATCTTCAACACTTGAATTTTTCTTCTTCTTGGTTGAAGTTTGATGTTTCTTACCTTTATCTGAAGTAAATAAAGGTAACTCAGTACTTGATCCGTAGTTATCAACCTTGTGAAGATTCAGTTCTTGAAGTCCTTCATTTAATTCAGCAATTCTTTTGCAGATAGTCTTCATCATATTTCGTTGCTTTGGAGGATACTGCAACTTTGATTCTTCAGGAACTCGGGGAAGACCAGTTTCAACTTGAACATTCTTACCATTGTTCAGTTGATCAGTATCATGTTCATCAGAATCATCCAAATCATCATATTTATCAAAATCTGAGTCATTATGTTTAAGTGATTCTGATTCAGTAGATTCAGTTTCACTCATCTCAGCTTCATTGTTGATGTTTGTTTTTATATTAATTTTGGTGCTTGGCACAAAATGATTTGACAAAGTATTTGTCATTATTGCAGGCAAAGTTGTATAGTTATCATTAATAGGTGGTGCAACAGCATTATAACCCAATCCATACCTGTTCTTTGATTCAATATGAGAGTTTAACAACTTCTCATATTGCTGAGATGATAGTTGAAACTTCTGAAGTTTCACTTCAGTAGATACATGATCAGCCACGTTTTGTTAAGGAAGTGGTCAGATGCTCAACTTGGGCTTTGAGGCTGTAATTTTCAGAAACATATTTTTCTAAATCCTTTTGCAAAGAACTAATTTTGATTTGATATAGTTTATGTTCTCTTAAATGGGATTCCACCTGTGAATCCAAGGATCTCAACTCAGGAATTATCAGTATTAAATTAAATCAAATCAATGATCGCAGAATTATCATTAATTGACGTTTAATTGTTTTAATGATTATTGATGAACACAAACACAAAAACACAATAAATATGAACTCAATAATTATTCAAAGTATCTCTTTGATTATCAGTAATGATTATAAAAGAATAATTAAGAATGACTATGAACAATGATTTCTGTGAATCGAATAATGTTGTTGTTGATGTGACGGCGATTAGGGTTGCACGATGATGTAACTCTTGACAGCCATAATATTGCTTGATTGTGTTCCCCAAGATGTGAAACCTAGGAGTCATATTTATAGACGGTTTGAGTCGGTTAAGGAAACACCGGATCTCTTG
The DNA here is from genome assembly GCA_024085815.1 of Flaveria linearis. Lineage (NCBI taxonomy): Eukaryota > Viridiplantae > Streptophyta > Magnoliopsida > Asterales > Asteraceae > Flaveria > Flaveria linearis. Next base: position 61,362,173 of record CM044010.1, on the reverse strand, counting down.
GGATTTGTTATTGATTGTGTTGACTTGTTTGACTTCTTGGTATTTGAAATCACACAAGTATTCTGTTCTTCCGCAGGAGGCTGTTCGTCCGCAGGAGTTTTGTTCTTCCGTAGATGTCTTGGTCTTTCGTAGAAGTGTTGTTCTTCCGTAAGAACTCTGTCTTCCGTAGAAGTCTTCACTTCATGCAATCCTTGATCATCCGCAGGAATCTTCACTTGTGACGTGGTCTTGTAAGACATATCTACGGATTAACAATAATGTTCATCCGTAGATGTTTCTTACACTTGGTCAATTTCAGAAATCCTACCAAGTATATTGATTTTGCCTGTCAACACTCACAAAGCAACACACATATATATGGGTTAACCTATAGATTCAATGGACATATATATATACATACTGACTGTTACAATTATTAATTACAAGACTTGATCCAAGTTCTAAGCCTATACAAAATGATCTAGACCTATACTATCTAGATCCAACACACGTATATGCGAAGTACACAAGCCCTCCTTCACCTTTGATCAGAGAGCCAATGGTTCAAATGATAAAACCACTGTTAATTTCAGTTAGGTTTTTTAACTAGAGTAATAATATGAACTAGATTTGAGATCGCGCATTGTGAAATTGTGATTCACGCGTCACTACGGGTCTCTTATGGGTTTAGTTCCTTTATGAAATTATCATTAACGCGTCACTACGGGTAAGAAAGACTATTAAAAACCTAAAGAGTCAAAGTTTTAGACAAGAACATTTAAAAAACAATATTATATATTAGTAAACATAAACACAAATCAACATAAAAAACCATTAAAAAGAGCCAAAAGTTCATAAAAAGGGAAATAAGAAATAAAAGAATATATATTAGTAAACATAAACACAAATCAACATAAAAAACCATTAAAAAGAGCCAAAAGTTCATAAAAAGGGAAATAAGAAATAAAAGAATTTTTTATTAATAAAAGGTTAGGAGAAAATTAAAAAAATCATTCGAACCACTGAAACGAGGGTAGTGGAGTTCGGATCCAGGTGGATTCTCTCAAGCTAGTGATAACAAACCAACCCCTCTAATCTTCCTTTTAACACACTTTATAACAAATAATGTTTATAAACTCAAAATACATCAAATTAAACAAAAAAAATAATAAACAAAACTTGTGCATTACACGTGGTACCCTATGCTTAATTGGGAAATGAGAAAAATGATAGAATATCATTTTTATAATAAGGCTTAATAGTAATTCCAAAACAGGTAAAGGGGGTCAATGCAATAGTTTTACAATTGTTAGGAGAGTTATAACACTTAGCAGATTAAATAGGGAATCGATTTATGATGAAACAAAGAACACAAGTAAAAAACAGAACAAGAACACACTAATATGGTTTTAAAGAATTATGTATATTGCTCTTAAGCTCTTATAAGTTTTACCAAGCTTTCATTGAAATTACAAGTACTTGAGATAGTTTATACTTACATACTATAGCCGGTGATACTTTGAATACCAGCTGGAAACACTAATCTAGAGAACAAGATCAATGTAAAGTCAAAATGCAGATTGCCTTTTAACTAGTGACTATGGTATCTTAGGAGAAAGACGAGATTCACCCGGGTGGCCCGAAATTTGTTTTAAGGGATCTCTGTTTAATAGAAATCCTTAGCCATAGTTCCTTTTACTCTGTTTGATTTGGTGTTTCTTATAAATATTGTAATCAGTATGTTTGTTTCTTTCGTATTGTAATCAAAGTACTTTATCAATTAAGTGTCTATGTTTATTTGTGAATGATGTTCCTACATTTAATTCACCGGTCTCTGTTTCTCATCCGATGTCATCATCATTGCCGACACAACCTCTTTATCCTTGTTACTACCGCTCTCTATCGAAATTCTCCTACCGCGATGGCCTTGAATGCATTGAGATATAAGTCTTTGAACCATAATATAACATCATCGACGATTGCAGTACACTCCCAACACCAATTTGGCTGTTGTCGTTGATGAAGGGGCTTCGAAAACCAAGATGAAACAGAGACGCCACAACGGCGGGAAAAGAACGAACATGGCAAAGGACCAATGGTGGCTCGGCCGCTCTTGCTATTCCCCTTTTCTCAAAATCACCGGCACTATCGTTGTCCCTCGATCCCCTTTCTCAAAATCAGTTGCATGTATAATATAATATAATAATATAGAAATATATTCAAATATAAAGTGTATTTTTGCTACAAACTGTGAAAAGACACAATGAGTTAAAAAAAGACATAAAAACAATTATATCTCACAATCCTCATAATAAAAAAATAAACAAAAAATAAAAAAATAAAAAATTAACGTTTTTTTACTGTGTCATTTATGAAAGATACACTGATGTCATTGTGTTATAAAAAGACACAATGATTTTTTATTTATTTATTAATTTTTTCAAAAAGAGGACGACGATAGAAACAGAGACTCCGGATTACTTCTTTGAAATTTGATTTAGATTGGGAAATATAACTTTTTTGAGACTTTTTTATCCTCATTGTGTCTTCTCACACTTTGTAGCAAAAATATACTTTATAGAATATCACCCAATAATATAATATGTGATGGGTGCAGTTCAAAAAGTAATTGACATGATTTCAAAGGATAGGACAGGTGGCGGTGTTTAGCATCCTCTTCTGTCAATGTTTCGTCTTATGCATGATCCCACGAAAGATAGTTATGCCACGTATATCCCAAGTACATAAGCCCTCCTTCACCTTTGAACTAGAAAACCAACGGTTCAAATGATAAAACCACTGTTAGTTTTAGTTAGGTTTTCTAACTATAGAGTAATAATATGAACTAGATTTGAGACCGCGCGTTGCCACGGGTCTTTTATCCTTGTTACCACCACTCTCCATCGAAATTCTCTTGCTGTTACGGCCTTGAATGCATTGAGATATAAGTCTTTGAACATGAATATAACATCTCGACGATAGTTGTTCAATCCCAACACCGATTTGGATGGTCTCGTTGATGACCTGATGGTGTTAGGGCTTCGAAAACTGAGATGAAACAAAGATGCCACAACGGCGGGAAAAGAATGAACATGGCAAAGGACCAACAGTGGCCCGACCGCTCTTGCTATTCCCCTTTTCTCAAAATCACCGGCACTATCGTTGTCCCTCGTTCCCCTTTCTCAAAATCAGTTGCATGTATAATATAATATAATATAATAATATAGAAAGAGGTTCAAATATAAAGTGTATTTTTGCTACAAAGTGTGAAAAGACACAATGTGTCAAAAAAGTCACAAAAAATTATATCTTACAATCTAAATTAAGTTTCAAAAAGTAATTCCGATCTTTTGTTCTCCTAGCCATCCTCATAAGAAAAAAATATATGAAAAATAAAATAATAAAAAAATTAACGTTTTTTATTGTGTAATTTACGACACACTGACGTCATGGCGTTATAAAAGACACAATGATTTTTTTATTTATTTTTTATTTTTTTGTAAAAGAGGACGACGATAGAACAGAGACTCCAAAGTACTTTTTTGAAATTCGATTTAGATTGGGAAATATAACTTTTTTTAGCCTCATTGTGTCTTCTCACACTTTGTAGCAAAAATATACTTTATAGAATATTACCCAATAATGTAATATGTGATGGGTGCGGTTCAAAAAGTAATTGACATGATTTCGAAGGATATGACAGGTGGCGGTGTTTTGCATCCTCTTCTGTCAATGTTTCTTCTTATGCATCATCCCACGAAAGATAGTTATGCCATGTATGTGCCAAGTACATATGCTCTCCTTCACCTTTGATCAGAAAACCAACGGTTCAAATGATAAAACCACTGTTAATTTCAGTTAGGTTTTTTAACTATGGAGTAATAATACGAACTAGATTTGAGACCACGTGTTGCCGCAGGTCTTTTATGTGTTTGGTCCTTTTATGAAATTGTGATTCACGCGTTACTACGGGTCTCTTATGGGTTTAGTTTTTTTATGAAATTGTGATTCGCGCGTCACTACGGGTAAACAAGACTATTAAAAATTTAAAGAGTCAAAGTTTTAGACAAGACCATTTAAAAAACAACACTTATATATTAGTAAACATAAACATAAATCACAATACCATTAAAAAGAGTGAAAGAAATAAGAAATAAAAGAATTTTTATTAATAAAAAGTTAGGAGAAAATTAAATAAAAAAATTCGTTTAAACCACTGAAATGAGGGTGGTGGAGTTCGGATTCAGGTAGATTCTCTATTGCTAGCCATTAAAAACCTACCCTCTAATCTTCCTTGTAACACACTTTATAACAAATAATGTTTATAAACTCAAAATACATCAAATAAACAAAAAAATAAATAAACAAACTTATGCATTACACGTGGTATCCTATGCTTAATTGGGAAATGAGAAAAATGATTGAATATCATTTTTGTATTATGGCTTAATAGTAATTCCAAGACTGGTAAATGGGGTCAATGCAACAGTTTTACAATTGTTAGTAGAATTATAACACTTAGCAGATTAAATAGGGAACCGATTTTTGATGAAAGAAAGAACACAAGTAAAGAACAAAACAAGAACACACTAATATGGTTTTAAAGAATGATGTATATTGCTCTCACTTTCTTACAAGTGGTACCAAGCTTACATTTAAATTACAAGTACTTGAAATACTTTATACTACATACTACAGTCGGTCATACTTTGAATGCCAGTTAGAAACACTAATCTAGAGAACAAGATCAATGTAAAGTCATAAGGCAGATTGCCTTTTAACTAGTGATAATGGTACCCTGGGAGACAGACGGGATTCACCTGGGTGGCCCGAAATCTATTTTAAGGGACCTCTATTTAACAGAAATTCTTAGCCATAGTTCCTTTTACTCTATTTGATTTGGTGTTTCTTATAAATACTGTAATCAGTGTTTTGTTTCTTTTATGTTTTAATCAAAGTACTTTATCAATAAAGTGTTTATGTTATTTTCTAAACGATGTTCCTACATTTAGTTCAACGATCTCTGTTTCTCATCCGATGAATAAGATGATGTCATCACTGTTGCTGACACAACCTCTTTATCTTTGTGACCACTGCTCTCCATCGAAATTCTCCTGCTGCTATGGCCTCGAATTAATTCAGATATAAGTCTTTGAATAAGAATATAACATCGTCGATGATAGCAGTTCACTCCCAACACCGATTTGGCTGGTGTCGTTGATGACCTGATAGGGTTAGGGCTTCGAAAACCGAGTTGAAACAAAGACGCCATAATGGCGGGAAAAGAATGAACATGGCAAAGGACCTACGGTGGCGCGACCGCTCTAGCTATTCCTCTTTTCTCAAAATCACCGGCACTAACGTTGTCCCTCATTCCCTTTTCTCAAAATCAGTTGCATGTATAATATAATATAATAATATAGAAAGAGGTTCAAATATAAAATGTATTTTTACTAGAAAGTGTGAAAAGACACAATTAGTAAAAAAAAGTCACAAAAAAATTATATCTCACAATCTAAATTTAATTTTAAAAGTAACTCCGAGCTGTTGTTCCCCTAGCCGTCCTCACTAAGAAAAAAAATAAATGAAAAATAAAAAAATAAAAAAAAATAACGTTTTTTTTTTATTTTTTCATTTATGAAAGAGACAATGACGTCATTGTGTTATAAAAAGACACAATGACTCCCCATGCGACTGGACCCCCAGTCGTGCGACTGAACCTCAATCGTGCGACTGAACCCCAATCGCCCTCCAGTCGGCCGTATGGCCTCCAGTCGGTCGCCCAGCCCTAACTGATGCAGAATGCAGTCCTCCCAAACCCAGTCTGCCATTTTCGACATCCAAGCTCATCCAAACCCATTCTAAGCCCAAATCAACCATCCTAAACTTTAGGAATGCATACTATGACACCATTCAAGCACACACAAGTCCAAGAACATACTCCAAACGCATTAAACACAATCACACCCAAACGGGTCAAACACACACGCATTCAAAAACGGGTTTACTATGTGTTCCAGACCCAAATCAATTGAAAACAAGTAAAATAGGGGTCCTAGAACTCACACAAACTACAAGAAGAAGGGCTTTGTGTTGACTCGCTACACGACAAGTTTGGACACTCGAACCAAGCTTTTTCTCTCTTTTCTCTCTTTTTCTCTCTTCTTTCTCCCTTTGCTGAATTTTCACAAGAGTTGGGAGGATGTGGCTGCCCTCCCCCTCTTAATCCCCCATTTTTACAAATTTTCTCCCGTTTTGGCAAGTTTGGTCCCCCGACTTTAGACTTAATTTCTTTTTCTTCTTTCGTCGGCTTCAAAGAAAAATATCCGGGTGTTACATGTCCACCCCTCTTATATAGGTTTCGTCCTTGAAACCTGTTATTCCTCGAACAGGCGTGGGTAATGCTGTCTCATTTCCTCTTCAGTCTCCCACGTTGACTCGGATCCCTTCCTGTGCTTCCACTATACACGCACAAGAGGAACCACTTTATTTCTCAGCCTTTTCTCTTTTCGATCAATAATTACCACTGGTTGCTCCATATAATTGAGCCGTTCGTCCACTTTGATATCCCCCAGTGGAACAATCATATATTCATCTACCAAACACTTCCTTCGATGAGATACGTGGAATGTCGGGTGTATCGCGCTTAACTCATCCGGTAACTCCAACCTATAGGTCACCTCTCCTACTCGAGCAATGATTCGGAAAGGGCCTATATACATCGGGCTCAACTTGCCCCCCTTTCTGAACCGAATGATACCCTTCCAAGGTGAGACGTTCAGCATAAGCTGGTCACACACCTGGAACTCAATTGGTCTGCGTCGTTTATCAGCATACGACTTCTGTCTATCTTTGGCTACCTTCATAAAGGCCTTGATCCTTTCGAGCTTTTCAGTCGTAGCCTCAATCACCTCGACGCTCCCTAACTCTTTATGACCAATATCACCCCAACAAACGGGTGTCCTACATCTCCTACCGTATAGCATCTCATAAGGTGGCATACCAATGCTGGCATGATAGCTGTTGTTGTATGAGAATTCAGCTAACGGTAAGTGGTCATCCTAATTTCCCCAATCACACATGCCTGGAGCATGTCCTCTAGTGTCTGAATGGTCATTTCTGACTGACCATCAGTTTAGGGATGATAAGCCGTGCTAATGTGTAACCTCGTTCCCATGGCGTCGTGGAATTTCCTCCAAAATTTGGATGTAAACCGGGTGTCACGATCAGACACAATAGACATCGGCACACCGTGACGAGTCACAATCTCCTTAATGAAAAGATCCGCCAACCTCTCGGATGAATATGTCTCGCGCATCGGTAGGATGTGAGCACTCTTCGTCAAGCGGTCAACAATCACCCATATAGCATCATACCCTTTTTGGGTACGCGGTAGCTTCGTAATGAAATCGATAGTGATGTGCTCCCACATCCATTCCGGTGTATCCAAAGGTTGGATCTTCCCATATGGCTTTTGATGCTCAGCCTTCACTTACAAACAAGTAAGGCATTTACTCACATACTCCACCACATCACGCTTCATACCCAGCCACCAATAATCTTTCTTCATGTCTTCATACATCTTTGTAGCACCTGGATGAATAGAGTATCGAGTCCTGTGAGCTTCATCCATGATCTTCACTCGTAGATCCCCAAAATGAGGAATCCACATCCGCCCAAATCGGGTTTTAACACCGAGTGTGTTTTCACCCAACTTCGCAACCAGACCTCTCATTCTTTCGGAGTTAAGACGATCCACTTTTAAGGCCTCGTCTTGAAACTCCTTGACTTGCTTCATCACATCAGAGGTCATGATCAGCTGGTATGCCTTCACCCGAATCGGCTCGGGCCTCTTCTTTCGGCTAAGGGCATCCACCACCACGTTGGCTTTGCCCGGATGATAATAGATCTCATAATCATAGTCCTTTATGAGCTCCAACCACCTTCTCTACCTCATGTTCAGGTCCTTCTGCAAGAAAAAGTACTTCAAGCTCTTGTGGTCGGTGAAAATGGTGCACTTTGTCCCGTAGAGATAGTGTCTCCAAATCTTATGTGCAAAGACCACAGCTGCTAGCTCCAAGTCATGAGTAGGATAGTTAACCTCTTGAACCTTCAACTGTTAGGATGCGTAGGCTATAACCTTTCCTCTCTGCATTAACACACAACCCAACCCTGAGTAGGAAGCATCAGAATAAACCACCAGATCTTCACTTCCATCGGGTAATGACAAAACAGGAGCTTGAGTCAATCTCATCATTAATTCTTCGAACGCCTTCTCTTGAGCTTGACCCATACAAACTTTACATCCTTACGGGTCAACTTAGTTAGCGGAGAAGCAATCTTTGAGAAGTCTTGAATAAATCTTCTGTAACAGCCCGCCAAACCCAAGAAACTACAGATCTCAGATGGCGTCTTTGGAGACTTCCATTGCATTACCGCTTCCACCTTTGCCGGGTCTACCGTAATCCCCTCCGGATTCACCACATGACCCAAGAATTGTACTTCACGCAACCAAAACACGCATTTGGAGAACTTGGCATACAACTTCTCCCTCCTCAACGTCTCCAGTACCTCTCGAATGTGACCAACATGCTCTATCTCACTTTTTGAATAAATCAGGATATCATCAATAAACACAATTATTGATTTATCAAACATCGGCCGACACACTCGGTTTATCAAGTCCATAAAAGCAGCTGGCGTGTTGGTCAAACCAAAAGACATAACGAGGAACTCGTAGTGACCATAACGCGTGCGAAAAGCTGTTTTAGGAATATCATGCTCTTTCACCTTCAGCTGATGGTAGCCAGATCGAAAATCTATCCATGAAAACCAACTGGCACCTTGAAGCTGATCAAACAAATCACCAATCCTCGGCAAGGGGTATCGGTTCTTCACCGTCAACTTGTTCAGCTCACGGTAGTCTATACACATCCTCATACTACCGTCTTTCTTCTTTACGAATAAGACCGGAGCACCCCAAGGAGAGATACTTGGTCCAATAAACCCCTTATCCAGCAGCTCTTGCAATTGCTCCATGAGCTCTTTCATCTCAGTTGGAACCAAATGATACGGTGCCTTGGCAACAGGTTGTGCACCTGGTATCAAATCAATCTGATACTCGATCTCTCAGTCAGGTGGCACTCCTGACAAGTCTTCGGGAAACACATCTGGAAAGTCACACACAACCGGTACATCAGATAGTTATGGTGTGGGCGTATCCATATCCTTCACATAGGCCAAGTAGGCCCTACATCCACGCCTCATACACATTCCCGCCACCACCATTGAGATTACTTTCAGGATCGCCATGACCCGATCCCCATAAACACTTACCGAACTCCCGTCAGGCGCTATCAAACGAATCATCTTCTTTCGACACACTATATTCGCCTTGAAGTCCGCCAACCAATCCATCCCAAGCACCAAATCGAAACCGCTTAGGATCATCACAAACGGTCGAACAGGAGACTTATGACCTTCTAATTCTACATCACAGTTCTCTATCATCTCAGAAATCCTGGTAGTCTTACCTATAGCAGTTTCTACATCAAAGGGCGCATCAACACGTCTACTACTAACAGGCAGTTTAGCACAGAAAGTAGCAGAAATAAAACTTCTACTGGCGCCCGAATCAAACAACACAGAAGCTAAAGTTTGGTTCACCAGAAACGTACCAGACACAACATCAGGGTCCGTCCTAGCTTCCTCTTGTGTCATAGTGAATGCCCTGGTGCTCGCCCTCAGTCCTTCACTCCCCGTCTTCTTCACCCTGGAACCCTCGGCTCTCGGCTTCTTACAGTCTTTACTCATATGACCACTTTCCTACAGTTGAAGTACCTCATACCCCTGTAATCCCTAGCCATATGACCAGGCTTCCTACACTTGAAGCAAACATTCAACCCCCATCTACACTAACCACTGTGCTCCTTCCTACATTTGCCACACTTTCTCGATCCCGGGCCCGGCGTGGCTACACGGCGGTCATCCACCCGTGCCTTCTTGCTACCCGTCGAGGCCTCAACCGGGCCAAACCTCTTCCCATTCCCGTTTCTATCACCACCACCCTTCTTACTACCTTCAGCCACCACCACTGTCGTCCTCTGGTCATATAACCTCCCTGCCAAGTCCACTGCCGACCTAAACGTGCTCGGTCGGGCAGCGATCATGTGCCTGCGAATATCCACGGGCAAACCCTGAATGTACCTCTTAATCTTCCGTGACAGAGGCGTCACCTAATCCAGCACCAGACGTGCCATCTCGTTGAACTTGGTGGTGTACTGTTGGTGTGTCATGGTTCCTGCCTCTAATTGCAGGAACTCCGTCTCAACCTTATCCATCTCCCAGTGAGGACAGAACTCCAATAAACAACCTTTTCAGCTCGGACCACTTCATTTTCCCGATGGCCCTAATACCCGCAGCTTGGACTATGTTGCCCACCAGCATAAAGCCAAGTCCACAAAAGAATGGGTAGCAAACTTCACCTTTTGGTCCTCCCAGCACTCGCTGATATTCAAAACAGCCTCCATTTCCCTCACCCATTAGTGAGCAGCAGCAGCAGTGCCGTTTCCATCAAAAGTAGGGGGCTTACACCTTTGAAATGCCCCGTAGTTACAGCCTCATGCCGACTCCTGCACAGGCTCCTCCTCCTCCTCCTCCTCCTCCTCGGAGGGAATCGTCTCAGTCTCTAGTTGCTCCCGACCCCCCGAGGACCTCTCCTCTCTTGCCTTTCCCCTTCCCGTACTACCTTAATCACTTTGGTCACCACAGACGGTAAAATTGTCTGCATGACCTGATGCACTTCTTCAACCACTGCCTCTTTCGCTGAGGCCCTCAAATTTGCACTCTCATCGCCACCCTCCGGATGAGGGGTCTCTGGTCCCTCAGGAACCACCTTCTAACCTCTAGGTCTGCCTCTTTTAGGCCGCGATGCAGCACCAAGTCCACCACGCGAGGCTTTGGATGATCTACCACCGGCCATCCTCTATCACACACTGAAAGATTCAAACACCAACATGCTCATTCTGGGGAATAGCTCAGTTTATGTCAAGTATAGTAAGTCCCCAATTACAGTGGCCAGTTGTGATTAGCCACTTACTTTACTCTTCGTACCCTGAGCATTACCTGTCCTGACTACATCAGTATCTAAATCTACCAGCAACACATAAACCATATAACATGCGCACACAATACCGGTTAACATTAAAGAAAATACCTTATGGCACGTAGCTACTCAGATTGGCATCCCTTCCCTTTCCGTCCCATTCTTAGTTTAAGATAAGGTTTATTTTGAAAGTTTACCCATTTCACTTAAACTTTGGCTCTGATACCAACTTGTAAGGCCCTGTTCCCGGGCACCTCACAGTTGGTCGTTCATCGCGCATAAAACATATAATTTCATTAACATTATAAACATTGCAGCGGAAACTATCAAATAAATTTTCATTTTTCTATAAATGCTTTGGTGAAGTAATACAACATTCATTAGAACAGATCATTTGTTTGCATTTCATCACAAAAGCGTTAAATAAAAGATGCCATCGAAAAAGAGCTGAGTAGCCATCCCGTGCCATCCTCAGCAACATTACCTGTCAGCTGGAAACACATAAAAAGTCAGTGTTGCTGACTGAGTTCTAGTTTTATAATAAAACATACTTTTCTTTCGTTAAAACCGTTCTTTACATACATGCGATCACACAACATACGTACACATAGATAATATCATTATTATCTTCATCATTCATTCGTTAACTTTCGTTCACATTCATTCGTGAATTCTGACTTGTATTTGTACATTCCTTACTTTCATTCGTACGTTCATTACGTTCATTCGTACGTTCATTACTTTCACTCGTACATACATTACGTTTATTCGTACGTTCATTACTTTCGATGACATGTTCATTACCCTGAACATTATGCGCGAAGCGGGTAACTGAGCCTGAGGTCTTTCATAGACCTCGAACATTAGGCACGGAGCTGGCTCAAGTACCTAGGGTAAGTACATTCATCACTTATCTTTCCTCTTTCATTTTGGATCAATGCCATATGCTATACCCCGAACATTATGCACAAAGCTGATGCTGGACCTGTGGTAATTAAATCACGAACATTGTGCATGAAGCTGATCCAGTGACCTAGGGCAAGCGGCAAGGATCCCATACATATGGTCAATCACAAAGATTGGACCCTAGTGTGCATCCTTCAGGGTAGCTAACCCGCACACCGTTGAGCTAACACCTTCATTGGGTGTGCACCTCCATTCATTTGCTTGCAAGCCTTCCTCACATTCATTCGTTCATTCATTAAGGCATGCATTCTTTCATTACGTTCCTCTTTTCATTATCTTTCACTTTACGTTACATAATACATTTCATTCATTCATTAACGTAACATGCAAAGCCACGGAAAGATAAACATACGTCATAAATAGGAACATCAACATACACTATAGCATTACTATACAGGGCATCACCATACATACATAACATACATCATGCATAAACATGCAACATCATCACCATCATGCCCTACGTAACTTCTACGATCCTAACAGTCATCTTACATGTGCCTACGGGGACTTCCACGTCAGAATTTACATCTGCACTTTTCCCCGAAAGTCAGTACTTTAACTATGCTCTTCCTTGGCTACAACAGCCCTATTTGGACGTATGGGCACCCTTCAGTAGCATAGCTTCCATGCGACAGAACATCATACGAATGGACCAATCATACGAATGGACACTATGCGAAGGACCTCATACGAATGGACCTTATGCGAATGAGCACCAACTGGGCTCTCAGTCGCATGACTCCCCATGCGACTAGACCCCCAGTCGTGTGACTGAACCTCAATCGTGTGACTGAACCCCAATCGCCCTCCAGTCGGTCGTATGGCCTCCAGTCGGTCGCCCAGCCCTAACTGATGTAGAATGCAGTCCTCCCGAACCCAATCTATCATTTTCGACCTCCAAGCTCATCCAAACCCATTCCAAGACCAAATCAACCATCCTAAACCTTAGGAGTGCATACTATGACACCATTCAAGCACACACAAGTCCAAGAACATACTCTAAACGCATCAAACACAATCACACCGAAATGGGTCAAACACACACGCATCAAAAACGGGTTTACTATGTATTCCCGCCCCAAATCAGTTGAAAACGAGTAAAATAGGGGTCCTAGAACTCACACAAACTACAAGAAAAAGAAGAGCTTCTTGTTGACTCGCTACACGACAAGTTTGCACACTCGAACTAAGCTTTTTCTCTCTTTTCTATCTTCTTTCTCTCTTCTTTCTTTCTTTGTTGAATTTTCACAAGAGTGGGGAGGATGTGGCTGCCCCCCTCTTAATCCCCCATTTTTACAAATTTTCTTCCGTTTTGGCAAGTTTGGTCCCCCGACTTTAGACTTTATTTCTTTTTCTTCTTTCGTCGGCTTCAAAGAAAAATATCCGGGTGTTACATCCTTCACCTTTGATCAGAAAATCATCGGTTCAAATGATAAAACCACTGTTAATTTCAGTTAGGTTTTTTAACCATAGAGTAATAATATGAACTAGATTTGAGACCGCGCGTTGCTGCTGGTCTTTTATGGGTTTGGTTCTTTTATGAAATTATGATTCGTGCGTCACGACGGGTCTCTTATGGTTTAGTTATTTTATGAAATTATGATTCACGCGTCACTACGGGTAAAAAAGACTAATAAAAACCTAAAGAGTCAAAGTTTTAGACAAGACCATTTAAAAAACAACATTATATATTAGTAAACATAAACATAAATCAACATAAAAAACCATTAAAAACGCGAAAAGTTCATGAAAAAGGTAATAAGAAATAAAATAATTTTTTTATTAATAAAAGGTTAGTAGAAAATTAAAAAAAATCATTCGAACCACTGAAATGAGGGTAGTGGAGTTTGGCTTCAGGTGGATTCTCTCATGCTAGTGAAAACAAACCAACCCCTCTAATCTTCCTTTTAACACACTTTATAACAAATAATGTTTATAAACTCAAAATACATCAAATTAAATAAAATAAAAAATAAACAAACTTGTGCAATACACGTGGTACCCTACGCTTAATTGGGAAATGAGAAAAATGATTGAATATCATTTTTGTATAAAGGCTTAATAGTAATTCCAAGACCGGTAAAGGGGGTCAATGTAACAGTTTCACAATTGTTAGGAAAGTTATAACACTTAGCAGATTAAATAGGGAACCGATTTATGAAGTAACAAAGAACACAAGTAAAGAACAGAACAGGAACACACTAATATGGTTTTAAAGAATGATGTATATTGCTCTCAAGTACTTTAAAGTGTTACCAAGCTTACATTGAAATTACAAGTACTTGAGACACGTTATACTATATACTACAACCGGGCATACTTTGAATGCCAGCTAGAAACACTAATCTAGAGGACAAGATCAATGTAAAGTGAAAAGGCAGTTTGCCTTTTAACTAGTGACTATTGTACCCTGGGAGACAGACGGGATTAACCTGGGTGGCCCGAAATCTGCTTTAAGTGACCTCTGTTTAACAGAAATCCTTAGCCATAGTTCCTTTTACTCTGTTTGATTTGGTGTTTCTTATAAATACTGTAATCAGTATGTTTGTTTCTTTCATACTGTATCAAAGTACTTTATCAATAAAGTGTTTATGTTATTTGTGAACGATGTTCCTACATTTAATTCACCGGTCCCTGTTTCTCATTCGATGAATAAGTTGATGTCATCATCGTTGCCGACATAACCTCTTTATCCTTGTTACCACCGCTCTCCATCGAAACTCTCCTCCTGCTATGGCCTTGAACATTCAAATATAAATAATATAAATCTTTGAACCGGACTATAGCATCGTCGATGATAGCTGTTCAATCCCAACACCGATTTGGATGGTCTCGTTGATGACCAGATGGTGTTAGGGCTTCAAAAACAGAGATGAAACTAAGACGCCACCACGGCGGGAAAAAAATGAACATGGCAAAGGACCAACAGTGGCCCGACCGCTCTTGCTATTCCCCTTTTCTCAAAATCACCGGCACTATCGTTGTCCCTCGTTCCCCTTTCTCAAAATCAGTTGCATGTATAATATAATATAATATAATATAATAATATAGAAAGAGGATCAAATATGAACTGTATTTTGCTACAAAGTGTGAAATGACACCATGAGCCAAAAAAAAAGTTACAAAAAAATTATATCTCACAATCTAAATTAAATTTTTAAAAGTAATTCTGAGCTTTTGTTCCCCTAGTTGTTGTCACAAAGGAAAAAAATAAACAAAAAGTAAAAAAAATAAAAAGAATATCGTTTTTTATTGTCATTTATGAAAGACACAATGACGTCATTGTATTATAAAAAGACACAATGAAATTTTATTTATTTTTTTATTTTTTCTGAAAGAGGACGACGGAGGAACAGTGACTCCGAAATAATTTTTTGAAATTCGATTTAGATTGTGAGATATAACTTTTTTGTGACTTTTTTAACCTCATTGTCTCTTCTCATACTTTGTAGCAAAAATATACTTTGCAGAATATCACCCAATAATATAGTATGCGATGGGTGTGGTTCAAAAAGTAATTGACATGATTTCAAAGGATAGAACAAGTGGCGGTGTTTTGCATCCTCTTCTGTCAATGTTTCTTCTTATGCATGATCCCACAAAAGACAGTTATGCCATGTATATGCCAAGTACATAAACACTCCTTCAACTTTGATCAGAAAAATAACGGTTCAAATAATCAAGCCACTGTTATTTTCAGTTAGGTTTTTTAACTATAGAGTAATAATATGAACTAGATTTGACACCGCACGTTACCGCGGGTCTTTTATTGGTTTTGTTCTTTTGTGAAATTGTGATTCGCGTGTCACTACAGGTAAAAAAACACTATTAAAAATCTAAAGAGTCAAAGTTTTGGACAAGACCATTTAAAAAACCAACACTTATTTATTAGTAAACATAAACATAAATCAAAATAAAAACCAGTGAAAATAGCGAAAAGTTCATAAAAAGGGAAATAACAAATAAAAGAAATTTTTTATTAATAAAAGGTTAGGAGAAAATTAAAAAAAATTCATTCGAACCACTGAAATGAGGGTAGTGGAGTTCGGATTCAGGTGGATTCTCTCATGCTAGCAATTACAAACCAACCCCTGTAATCTTCCTTTTAACACACTTTATAACAAATAATGTTTATAAACTCAAAATACATCAAAGTTAACAAAAAAATAAATAAACAAACTTGTGCATTACAAGTGGTACCCTATGCTTAGTTAGGAAATAAGAAAAATGATTGAATATCATTTTTGTATTAAGGCTTAATAGTAATTCCAAGACCGGTAAAGGGGGTCAATGCAACAGTTTCATAATTGTTAGGAGAGTTATAACACTTAGCAGATTAAATAGGGAACCGATTTATGATGAAACAAAGAACACAAGTAAAGAACAGAACAAGAACATACTAGTATGATTTTAAAGAATGATGTATATTGCTCTCAAGTTCTTACAAGTGTTACCAAGCTTACATTGAAATTACAAGTACTTGAGATACTTTATACTTACATACTACAGCCTATCATACTATGAATGCCAGCTAAAAACACTAATCTAAAGAACATGATCAATGTAAAGTCAAAAGGCAGATTGCCTTTTAACTAGTGACTATGGTATGCCATAGCTCACATCCTTATCTAATACAAAAAGGATAAAAGTACAAAAGTAGAAATTTGTAGACATAAGACTTTAATCTACAGTTTGACATACATATGGACTTTTCACCATCTCATCTAAGTTGGTGAGTATTCAGAGGTGGCAGCAGAAAGTAGTCAGCTTTTATCAAGAGGTGATTCAGAAAAAAACTTGTCTTCTCTGTCTACGGAAGAAGTCAGTCTTTGGCTTAAGAAGACTTTGTATTTGAAGCTTCGGAAGACTTCATATTTGGCTTCGGAAGATCTAGTTTTTTGGGTTAGAAAGATTTGATACTTAGTATAATTCACTGAGTTATATCAAATCTTTTGAAATAACTTCCTTGTACTTCACATATGCGTGTTGAGAGCCCTTTGGTTGCAACAGCCTCTAAATGTAATCCTTACAAACTCCCCCTAGGCTGATGCTACTAAAACTGAAGGAAAAATTTGAAGCTTGATCTTCATCTGTTGACAGTCCTCATCAGAATCAAGACCATTCCCTTCATCATTAGTTGGTTAGGATTTCTCAGACTTTCAAAGTACCTCCTTTTTTCATAGAGATTGTTAGGACCGTTTTCGTACGGAGTACTAACAGATTCTGTGTGAGACCAGATCAAATAGCGCGGAATTCTATTTGATTGGCAATCTAATCAGTGAGAACGAACAACTTGATCGATCTAACGATGAAACAAACATTAAGAACGAGTTGGAATCAATCTGGAACGAACTATGAACTTGGATGGGCGACTTGGGACGCTCTGGACGGCTAGGGTATGATAGTATTCGAAGTGCTATATTTTTTCATGAATTATGTAGTATTTATAGGTTTTTAGCATCCATTCGTACGACCAAACCATTAGCATGGTTCAGTCGTGTGACTGAGTCATGCGTCTGGCTTATACGCACGACTGAAGGTTCAGTCGTACGACTGAGTCAATCTTATGTCTCAATCATACGACTGATCCAATCTCCTGGTTCAGTCGTGCGACTGGTCCTTAAGTATGGTTCATTCCTGCGTATGGTCCATAAGTATGGTCCATTAGCATGAATAACCACACGACCAAGTTGAACACATTTCTGAATCAATATTGACTCAGAACTATGTACAACAACCTCAAACCTATATATAATGTTCATCAATATAAGTAATACCAATTACAATATGAATATGATATAAATAAAGACAATTCAACATCAAAACTCACATCATATTTCATTAAACATGTTCATTACATATGTGTAAGAAATGAAAGACATTTACATTTACGAACATAAACTAGGAACAATGTATCAACAAACTCCCCCTTGGACCTAGTTTATCCTATTTTCTAAAATTCTTCACATGCTCTTGGAATTTCTTCTACTTTTCCTCTTTTGTGACTCCTGCGTGTATCTCGAAAGCAAAGCAGAGTCTTATGACATGTTGGGATTGGAGAGCTTGTACAATATCCTGCATGTCATAGAACAGTGGCACTTGTACAGTGTGTAAACATCTTCAGCAGACAAGTTAGTGAGCCATATTGGGTCAAATACCCTGATAGTCTCTATATTACCCTCTCTGTTTAGGACTATGACCGCTTCTCCCGTCCTCCAGTCGTAATACCACCATTTGAAGTGTGGAGTGAAGTCCTGAGGCATCTCCCGCAATGGGATCTTAGACATTGTGCATGAGGGACTCCACTTCAGCACTACCTTCGGCTTCCCAGTGTTAGGTTCAACTTTAGTCTTATGAACAAACCTCTTAGGTTGTTGAGGTCTGAAGTTTACCCATCTGGTGTGGTATTCTCTCTTTAGTGCCATCTCGAACCAGCCCGAAATCTTCCTCGGGTTGGCATACGAAAGGTTTGAACAGGTAACCTATTCGGCTGAAAACCAAGAAGAGTCTTCAGATCGTATGGGTATCTAAAGTACTCAATCCCCTTCTCCCGCTTAATAGCGTATACCTCCAAATCTTCAAAAGAGGCCCAACTGATTATTTTGCGTAACACCTTCTGATGTCTCTTAACCTTGTACAGTTTGGTGTAGATGTTTGGCTTTAGAGGTTCATGTTGGGCTCTCATCTCTTTCAAACAAGCTGTCCATTCAGCCTTCTTTATATCACCATCAGTGTCTGTGGCTTGGGCTTTACCTTCCTCTTTTTCTTTCTCTTTCTCTTTCTCATCTGGTGTACCAAAAGTATCACTGCCAAATGTTTCACCTAAGTCGGGGATAACATTACCTCAGGGTCAGTGTACTCTGGATAATACTCTGAAGTAACATCTTCAATCTCGATCTCATCCACGCCTTGTAGCTCTTCATCACTAACAACGTCGACCTCAGGAGCATCTTTGACAAGCTCGTTAGGATTAAGTCTGAACATATCGGCGAGCTGCTGGTCAGTCAAGTCGTGGATGATTTCTCCCTCCTCTAGAGTGTAACTCACAGACCATCTTACTATCCCTTGCAAATCAAGAATCATTATGAGTTGAGTCTTGATTTGCTGAAGGGGAGAAATATCATAGTCATCGGTCTGTCGAGTTGTATCTGTTCGATTACACAATCAACAATGCATACATTAATCATTTATCAAAGAAATTAATCATAAATTTTCCATAAATTACATTAATGTAATAAACATTTCTAATACATAAACGTTTAAGCATTACTTTTCCCTTCATTGTGTGTCTCTTCAGCTTGAGGAACTAAGGAAGAGGCTCCTAGATCTTGGTTTCTCTTCGTCCGCCTCTCCCTTATCGATAGGGTCGAGGGTGATGCACTTGCATCACCTGCCTGATCATCCTCATCATCATCATCCACCTTCTTGTCCTTCCCACTTCCTCTAGCTTCCTCCTCATCTCCTTCGTCATCTGATTCATCATCATTCGAATCATCATCATCATCATCTCCATCTTCGTCTCCATCACCCTTTATCTTGAGAGGCTCACTCTTCGTACCCTTCAGCCTCAACATCATCTTCTTGTTCTGCTTCTCCAACTCATCAATCCTCTTGGCAGATGCAAGCGCTAGCTTGTTTTGAGCTTACGTGGTAGTGTGAGCTTGAACTAAAGATCTCTCATAAGCTTCGTTTGTCTTAGTAAGTTTGGTAATCTGCTTGCCCTGTGCTGCATTAACTGCCATCAGTTGGTTTAGTTGGCTGGCCCTCATATCATCAGTAGCCAATAACTTCAGCACTAATCTGTTTAGGCTAGCCAACTGTTCCTCTACCCAACGGTGCGTAGAGTAGAGCTCTAAGAAGGTGGTATCTGTGAAGATGTGCCAGCTTGGGGAGTAGAGGGTGCAGTGGTGGATGTGGTGTATATGGGAGTAGGAGTAGGAATGGTTGGTGGTGGAACTGTTTCGGGCATGGTGTGAGATGTGGATGTATGTGTGGTGGATGGTATGGTAGTGGTGGTGGCTGTGGCTGTGGTGTTGTTAGTGACTGTGGTGGTGACTGTGGCTGTGGCTATGGTAGTGGCAGTGGATGTGGTAGTGACAGTGGTGGAAGAACTAACAAGTACAAATCTCTGCCTCTTGCCCTTCTTGCCAAAGGGTTGTGCCATTCGTTTCCTCCTGGAACCTCTGGCAATTAGGGCTCCCCCTAAGCTCATCGGCTGGTCGGGGGTGTATGAAGGATCTGTGACATTAGTGTAACCACCCTCTGAACCAGCTTGGCATCCTCTAACTGCCTCCTTTCCATTCTCTGTAGCCATAACTCGGCTACCTACTCTCCTAGTAAGAGGCTTATCATTTGACTCCTCCTCTTCATCTACCAAGAAGTCTCGGTGGATGGTAGCCTGCTCGGATCCACCGGGAGCTGAGGAACCACTTCGCTGAGGTGGTGAAGAGATAGTAGACGTGTCAGTGGCTCGTGTTTGACTAGAGCCGTCGTATCCACCACCCTGATCGTGATCTTGGTCATCATCATCGTCGTCGTTGTCGTCTTGAACCATGATAGGCACAATGTCTGAATCACTATCATTGTAGCGCCACTTCTTTCGAGCGGGTACCACATAGTCGACGTTGGCCAGATGGCCAAATAACCTCCTGACCGGGTGCTTCACCTGCTTCCCCCGGTAAACCTTCATCCTTCCTAGGGTAGTGTCATCCATTACCTCTAGGACTACCTCATCATCCTTCTTTTTGGGCAACTGAGGATGCTTCTCATCAATAATCATCTGGATAAACCTTGGGTACATACAGAAGCCCACCTTCCCCTTCGTCTCTATGTTCACCATCAGGTAAGTGAAGAACATCCATGAGAAACTGAACGGATGGTTCAGTACCAGTGCAACGAATGCATTCTGGATTTGATCGCTCATCTCGTCAAATCCTCCACCCCGGGAGGCAATGCCCTTGAGGATCATATGTACCAGATACTTGAACTATGGGCACATGTTACTCTTGTTTAGCACGTCGGCATTGATGTCGCTGGCGTACTTGATCCACAAGAAACATCCCCGAATAATCAGGGGATGTAGCTTGGTTGGGTAGTCTCCATCCTCACCTAAGTCCAAGACCCTCCGGTAGTCGTCTTCCCCTATGTCAATGTCTTGGCCGAAGATAGAACTTCATATCCGGTATGGCTCAACTGAGCGATCTACAACAACATTCTCCTAGAATTTCTGCTGCAATGAGCGATAAGGTGTGCATGGAGTAGAAATGGCTCTATAGATCCTCGATCATCGAAGAAAGGCAATGATCCCAGCGAACTCTGAAGCGTTTCGGGAAGTAGGATCAAGGTAAGCACAGATATTGTGCTTGGTGCTCATGGTCCATCTGTCAGCCATTTTGCTACAACACAAGTAACAAACACAGATCTTTCGATCCGTTTGCAAGAAATGACATTTGAATTTGAACAGAATGTATCTAACTGGTTCAATCGTACAATTGAACCATACGACTGAACTCAGTCATACGATTGAGCCTCCGACTGAACTTAGTCATATGTCATGCTATGCGGTTGAGTCAGTCGTGCTACTGAGTCACCGATTGATTCAATCGTGCAATTGAATGGTGCATCTGGCTCTATCGTGCGACTGAAGTTCATCCGTATGTCCTTTCGCATACCCTACTGTTCAAGTCCAAAATTTTGAATCTTTGTCAAATCAGTCATTTACACATAAAGTTTGGATTCATTAGACGCGTATGGACTCGATTTTACACTTATTATCTTTTAAATGCACGTTTAGATTCATTTAAGTGTTCTATTTTAGGGTTTATTGTCTCGGTTCTTGTGTTAAGTGATTTGAACATTTTGGATCGATTTGACATTGTTATTTGGCATGTTTTCAATCTCCCTATACCTGTAGATGGATAACACTAGGTTAGTAAGGCAATATCAATGGCAATCAAGGAGAAAAAATTGAAAAAGTGTGGGTATGGTATCGACGGTTTTGGAGAGTTGTTTGAAATCAAGTGGAAGTTCACGACCGACTGAGCCCCTTTTTATACTGGTTTGTGATTCAATTGTGCGACTGGACCCATACGCATGATTCATTCGTGCGACTGAGGTTTAGTCGTACGACTGACTTAGTCTTCTTCAGCCAGTCGTACGATTGGTTTATACTTGTGATCCAATCATATACTTTGACCCATATTCATAGTCCAATCGTGTGATTGGCTCATACTTATGGTCCAGTCGTGCGATTGGTTCATACTTATGGTCTAATCGTGCGATTGGTCCATACTTATGATCCAATCGTGCGATTGGCTCAAACTTATGAGTTTGACTTCACCTTTCCCAACCTTTCAAAAACTTGAATTGATATATAACATTATGACCATTGATCATCTCAGACATGATCCTTTTAACTAAAAACCATTTGATCACCTCAGACGTGATCCTTTTAATCAAAACTGTTTGATCACCTCAGACGTGATCCTTTTACTTGAAAGCCATTTGATCACGTCAGACGTGATCCTTTTAACTTTAAAACCTTGTGATCACCTCAGACGTGATCCTTTTATTTTAAAACCTTGTGATCACCTCAGACGTGATCCTTTTACTATTTCAGAAACAAGCTTTTATCAGATAACATTCGGTTCAGTTTGTGACATTCACAGATTTCCTCTTGTTACATAGTCCGACATCGACTCGATACAAACATAACTAAAGCTAAGAAAAAATTTGAAACAAACTGAATTAAGACAATCTTTTTGTATTTTTCATTTGAGGTGGGTTGAAAACATTTTAACTTTCCTTAAACGACTTCTCCCCCTAAGCAGAATAGCTTCAAGCATTCTCATCTTATCTAGAAAGATTCTTATGGAATCATACAGGCATAAACATAATCATTTGGGACCTTTTATATTTATGTAGATACAGAGAATGTTATATTTACCAATTACAGAGTCTTATTCATCTAAGAGTCATGGGCACTAACAGGAAATCATACTAGAGCTGTTATGTAGCACACATTGATTTTGACCATCGGGGAGTGTTGCCACAATGATTGTCGGTATATTTGTCCACCTAAATCCATACACAGATTTTTGACGTACATTGGTGATTATTTAGGTTTATTATTTGAACAAGCATTTATGGATCCCACACTTATATGGTAACAACTTTCCTCATAAGAATTTTGAGCGGTCTACGGGTTTTTGACAAGAAAAAACTATTCTAAGAGCTTTCAAAGAGATGTCAAGCCTCAGGTCAGTGCCAACGCACAGCAGAGAGGCGCAAACAACAATGAATTCTAGAATATTTAGATTGTGCTTATCCTCATGTCAGTGCCATCGCACAGCAGAGAGTCACATAACCTATCTTCTTGTTAGAGAAATTTTATTTTACATATAACGCACCAACAACATCAGTCATTAGCTTGATTGCGTTTCACATTTTTCATGCATTTTGCTCATTTTTATGGTCGTCCGCATACATTTGTGATGTTCATTTTGCTCTTCACCCCTTATTGGAAATCTGTTGATTGTGTTAACCAGGGATGAGATAGACACCCACATCCTGTTGAACGATTTAGTTTTTTAATTTGTTCACCAATGGAGTCTACTAGTCTATTGTGTTGAATCTACCGACACATCATATGATGGACTAGCAACCCCTAGATCTACTTCCTCTATGTAACCACAGTAGCAAACTAGCTTACTATCATCTTTCCACTCATTAGGCTTTGACTTCTTAGACTTATAAAATTTTGTAACTTTGAATATAACATTTTAGAACATTTAAGTCTTTTTGGTGTCCCAAATAATTTGATGCCAGTGTACTATCGTTTTTCATAATCTAGAATCAATTTAACATATTTGATGTCTTTGCTTTTTAGCTTATCTGGCCGCCCCCCTCTTTTTTTTAAGTAATTAATCACTAACTACTGAAACTAAACTATTCTCCCCTAAAATTCTAAAACGGAAAATCTTTTTGTGGTTTTGAATTTTTAAATATGGAGAAAACAAAATAAAGAAAAATAAAGAAAAATAAAATTAAAAAAAACATAGAGACAGACTATGAACTTGATTCGTCTTGTATCACATCATCTTTCTTTTTAACGCCATTGACCTCTAATAGATATTGAAATCGAGGTTTATCAAAAGCTTTTGTGTAGAGGTCGGCACGTTGGAAATCCGTATTTATTTTAACCACATCGATTAATTTTTTTCAAAATAGTCACGTATAAAGTGATATTTAATTCCGATGTGTTTAGTTTTAGGGTGTTGGGCCAGATTTTTGGTGACAGCAATAATAGCAGAATTATCAAAAAATATAGGGGTGTTAGAGAATTTCAAACCGTAGTCCCGCATTTGCTGTTGAATCCAGACGATTTGTGAACAGCAACTTGCCACAGCAACGTATTCATCTTCACATGTTGATAGAGCAACAGACGTCTGCTTCTTACACTGCAAAATGACTAATCATCTTCCAAAGAACAGACATCCCACAGATGTTGACTTGTAATTCATCTTGCAACCACCATAATCTGAGTCACTATATGCAGTTAGCTCAAAGTCATCATCATGAGGATACCACAACCCAAGCGTTGGAGTACCCTTTAGATAACGAAAGATCCTTTTTACCCCAATCAGATGATTTACTTGGTTTTGCCTAATATTTAGAATAGTGACACGTGGCGTACATAATATCAGGACGAGAAGCTGTGACGTACATGAGAGATCCGATCATTCCTTGATACATAGTGGCATCAACCAGATCACCATTTTCATCGAGTGCCACATCATGGTTCGTGGCAAGTGGAGTACCTGCAACCATTGCATTCTCCATGTCGAACTGACTAAGGATATCTCCAACATATTTGGTCTGATGCAAGAAGATTCCATTTGGTGTCTGATCGACCTGTTAACCAAGAAAGAACTTCATCTCTCCCATGGCACTCATTTCAAACTCAGCTTTCATCACCGATTCGAACTCTTTACGTAATGCTTTATTTTTGGAACCGAAGATATGTCGTCCACGTATATCTACACCAATAGTAAACACCATCTTTTCTTTAATGAACAACGTGCAGTCAATTACACCTCTATGAAATCCATGTTTCAGCAGATGAGGGTAGAGTTTCTCATGCCAGGCTCGAGGGGCTTGATAGAGCCCGTACAAAGCCTTGTCTAGTTTATAAACTCTATCCCGATGATAAGGATCCTCAAATCCTTCGGGTTGACTGACGTAGACTGTTTCACGGATCTCACCATGAAGAAATGCACTCTTCACATCCAATTGATAAACTTGATCTGCATAAATGATGCACAGGCTAGGAAGATTCTAATTGCTTCCATCCTGGCCACTGGTGCAAATACTTCATTGTACTCAACTCCTTCGACTTGTCTGAACCCTTGAACAACCAGCCTAGCCTTGTTTCTGACTATGACCCCTTGGTCATCTTTCTTACACTAAAGAACCCACTTAGTGCCAATCACTTTTGCACCTTTTGGTCTGTCGACAAGTGTCCAGACGCCTAACTTCTTGAACTGTAGGAGTTCTTCTTGCATGGCAGCTACCCATGCCTCATCCTTTAAGGCCTCACTTACATACTTGGGCTCAACTTAAGACACAAAACATCAATATGCCCCATCATGTATGTACCCCTTTTCCATGACCGTAGCATAATCAGCTGAGTAAAGCTGATTTCTTATTTGAAATCCTGAGAGAATATCCTTGATGATGTTGTCCAGGGGATGATTCACATTATTCCTAGTTCTGGGAGTGGTGGGAACTGCTACTTCATCATCCAGGTTTGGAATCACAGGTTCTGTTTCTGTGGCTGTTGAAGGACTGGGTTCAGAAGTTCTAGTTACTTCATGATCAGCTGCAGGTGTACTTTCAGTAGTGGGAACCTGTCCCTCCTGGTTCACATATTCAGGTTCAGCATCTTCATTATCAGAGGAATCACTTATCCCTAGTTCTCCCCCTGATGAGTTAGTAGAACCTTCTAATTGGGCCGATGATGTCGAGTCTCGAGTAGGAGTGTTCAGAACATCGTACATCATTTGAGTAGCCCACATATCATTAGAATGGAAAGAAGGTAGATTGAAGGATTTAAAAAATCCATCATAGTCGAAGAAGAAGGAAGGTCCTTTTCCCGCAGGGGGTGGTGTATCTTTGCACATCAACATTGCACCACACTTTTACCTGACCAGTTGAGTTATTATAAACCCTTTTGTCTGGTATACTGTATCCAAGGAAGATACCTTCTTCTGCCTCTCATAGAACTTCCCAGTCTGCTATTTCTTTAGCAGCATGCAGGGTGCGCCAAATGGTTCCAGATACTCTAAATTGGGTTTACGTTGCCGGAGCAACTCATAACAAGTTTTTCCATGACGTTTGACCACCAAAACCCGATTTAGAGTATAAGACGCATTAGCCACTGCATCGTTCCGGAATTGAACAAGCAGTTTTGAGTCAGCTACCATTGTCCTTGCTATTTCTATCAAGCTCCTATTCTTCCGTTCAGCAACTCCATTCATCTGTGGAGTGTAGGCAGAAGAGAATTGATGAACAATCCCTTTCTCACGACAGAATGCCTCCATCCACTGATTCTTAAATTCCATCCCGTTGTCTGAACGTATTTTCCTTACTTTCAGCTTGTAGAGTGACTCCAATATGGTAACTAGATGTTTGAATGATTCAAATGTCTCTAACTTCACATTCAGGAACATCACCCAAGAGAATCTTGAGTAATCATCAGTTACCACAAAGCAGTACCAATCACCAGCAATGCTCTTTGTACTAACAGGGCCAAACAGATCCATATGTAGAAGCTCAAGAGGAATCTCGATAGAATGTACTTTCTTTGACTTGTGAGACTTCTTTGTCTTTTTCTCTTTCTTGCATGCTATGCAGAAGTCTGGAAGATGGAAGTTCTTGACAGTAACTACGTCCACCAGATTATTCTGAACCAGATGATTCATCTTCCCAGGATTGATGTGTCCCATTTTCCTGTGCCAGGAAACTGAATCCCTTTTAGTTTCTTTTGACAAGAAACACTGAGCAGTGGACTCAGCAGTGGAGGCTTTTGAAAGATCCAAGACATACAGGTCGTTATATCTTGAAGCTGACATTAGAACATGCTCCTCTGGGATAACAAACTCCTTCTTAAGTATGTAACACTTCTTATTGTCAAAAACAACTTTAAAGCCCTTATCAAAAATTTGGGAGACAGAAAGCAAGTTGTTTTGTAATTTCTGAACATAATTGGCCTTGTCAAACTTTACCTTCTCATTTCCCACTTTGCCTTGAGCGGTGATATAACCTCCTTTGTTGCCTGCGAATGATACATGTCCCCCTTTAATTTGTTTGACGTTGAAAAGGAGAGACGAATTCCCAGTCATGTGCCTGGAAGCCCCACTATCAATAATCCAAGCATTAGTGATAGCGTTGTAGCGGACAACCTACACAAAAAACGAAAATGATTAGTTCAGGTTGGGGACCCAACCCTTTACTAGCTTGGGTTTCCCAGAGATATCACACATCATGAACTCAACCCACTGACCTTCAGAGGACAAGGACACATCTTTCTTCTTCTTGTCCTCACTGTCACACATGTTACTTGATTTTTCTTTCCATAAACCAGTTTTGTGCAAGGCCTGTTTGTGGTAAATAGATGACTAGCTTATGGTATGAACTTTTGGTTCACTAATAGTCCTTGGTTTAACCTTAGGCAACACAGCTTCGCTTTGAGCTTGTCTGTGATGACTTTGGTGTCTTGGAGGAGTATTAGATCTATTTTTGAATATCTTGGTTTTTCATCAAAAAGCTCAATTTTTCTTTTTGGGGTCTGATAATAAGGACAATTTAGAGAAATATGTCCTTATTCTCCACAGTTATAGCAGGATCTCCCTTCGACAGGTGGAGGAGATCTTCTGTGAGTGGTTGAGTCTGGTCGGTAGCAGGTCTATTTATCATCCTTCTTAAATGCTTCACCTTCTTTAGCAAATTTAATTGTTTTGACATTTTGAACACATTTTTCATCCTTTTTATCATGATTTTGATGATTTACACTTTTAGGGTTTGTTGGTTTGGAATTCTTAGGTTCTTACGTGGAGGTTTGTGAACCCGACCCAACACCATCCTTTTCAACTTTATCACACACATCCTCTTTAAGCATCTTATCTTTCAGTCCTGAAGTAGTAGCCTTCTGTTCAGTGATAGACTTCATATTTTTACCTGTGGACTCTGGATCACTGACCAGAGGAGTAGTCACCACATGATCCTTAACCGGGTTATTATTTATTGGTTTCCATTAAGTATTCAAAAGGATTGCATGTGGTGGTGGTACTACTTTATAACCCGGACCTTCCCCACTGTTACATTCTTTCACTAAGTTCTGAACTATATGAGAGGAACTTGCTACACTATGTAGTTTTTGTTTTAAAGATTCAACTTTAACTTGCAACACTGCTTTTTCGTTTTTAGTTTCCTCTAAAGTTGTTATATAGAACTTAATGTCATTAGATTGATTTAAGGCAACAACCTCGATTTCCCTTAGTTGTTTCCCTAGCAGATCTATCTTTTCTTTAAAACTGCACGCATTTTGTTTTAAAACACGGTTCGCTTTAATGCACAGTTTTAAGTCATTTACCAGATTATCATTGTGTTCTAAGTCAATTCTTTCTCTAAATTTTTCACATTCAGCACAAGCATGTTTATCAAATAATTCGTCGTTAGAGTATACCTGTGTGGAACTAGACGAATCAGCCATAAAAGCAGAGTCATACTCTTCAACCACTGGAGATTCTGAGTTTGCAGCATTCAACTCTTCTTCCATATTATGATTTACAACATCCATAGCTTCTTTAATATCTGAACGTGCATGCTCAGCTATGATGTCTCCCTCGCTAGCAGATCCATCATCCAAATCATCAACATGTTCTACATTTGACTTTCCCTAGATACGAATCGGAATGACAAGTCTTGTCCTTCATCGCCTTGAGCTACCATAGCTTTGGACTCTTTGCTTGATGATGTCCCAATCTTCTCTTTGTCCTGATGGTTGAATGAAGGAAAAGGTTTCCATTTCCTGTCTTCTTTGGCTTTACACATTCACGTTTAAAGTGCCCCTTTTCACCATAGTTGAAACACATGACCTTGGTTTTATCGAACCCAAAAATAGTATCTTTAGTAGCAACCAAGTTCTGCCCCGTCTTCTTTACAGACTTCTTAGCCCGTCAGACAGCACTGGCTAAGGTCCATATGATATCCATGTGCTCCAACTCAGTCTCATCAAACTACTCGTAGTCCTCGTCAGCAAGATGACAATTTCCAATCTTCTTTGCAACTAACCCATCATAATACTGAACAACTGCTACTAGAAAATCCATGTGGTGTTTGGCAACTTCCACAGTGACATTTCCGAGATTCTCGGTCTTCAGCTTGGTAGGGTTGGGATCAGGGACAATATATTAGGTTCCAAATGAACCTGACGCTTCGCTTCCCGTGGAACTACTTTGGGAAGAAGCAGATGAATTAGACACAAATGCTATTTCTTAAACTTGTATTTCAGCCGTAGTTCTTCCACCCCTTAACTTCAAGATGAAGTTATTTATGTCTAATATAGCAAGAGTATCATTTTGTCTCAGATTAGACACAAATGGATCCCATTTGTCTGGCAGACCATCAGCAAAAGTAGAAACTTTGTCTTCCATAGATGTGGTCACACCATGAGTATGAAGTTTACTCATCAAATGATAGAACCAATCAATGATATCATCTAAGCTCTCATTTCCTATTGGTGAGAAATTATCAAACTCCTTTTTAAGAGCTTTAGCCTTCAGCACCTTCAGGGTTGCATTACCATCATATCTCTTTTCTAACGCCTCCCATATCTTCTTCGACTGCTTGTTTTCAGAGAATTGATGGAATATGTCTTTAGGTATAGATTGAGTCAATAGTGCATACGCCTTCTTTTTAGCATTATGTAGAACTTTCTAAGCTTCATTCATACCCCCCAAAGTCAACTTCACCCCATTCGCACTGACTGGTACAGTATAACCAGTATCTATACACGTCCAAAGATTTGGGTCAACACCATTTAAGTAGATCTCAAACTGTTGTTTCCACTGAGGATACTCATCCAACGTCAACAACTTTGGCGGTTTGTTGTGATTCCCCATCTCATTTTTCAGAAGAAGAAGATTCTTGATACGAGAGTCTTTTCTGGCAGTAAACACAGCAAACTGATCTTCCATTGCTTAAACTTTAACAAACTTAAGACAGGACAGCTTCTCTTGTGCGATTGAAACAAGGCGACTGGATCAATCGTGCGATTGGATTCAATCATGCGATTGGATTCAGTCGTGCGAATGAAGAGTACGATTGAGGTCAACCGACTGGAATAGCTTGACCGTGCGAATGAACTATGCGAATGAGTCCTGTTGGGTTTGTTGTACCTTTAACATTGTTGTTTAACCATTTAGACAAGAAAAACGCAGCGGATTAAAGGCTTAATTTCATGATTTATAATCTGAAAAATAAAGCTCATAACTTTGTTTCAACAAACCCAAAATCATAGGATCAAATATATGTGAATGGACTAGCTATCAAGAAGTATAAAACAGCCATAAAGATGCAAAACATACAACCTTTGTAGAGCTGCAAGAAAAACGATTTTGATGAAGATGGGGCTGCTCTTGAATGGCCAAAACACCAAGGATAGGTGTCCTAAAGCTTCCATACCCACAAGTGTGATGCAAACACCCTTTTGCTAGGATTTTTAACACCAAAATCGAACCAAGGATGTGCTGAAAATCCGATTTTCAGCTTCCATTTTCTTCAAGAAACTTGAGAGAAAGATGTGTTCTTGGTTCTTTGCATGTTGGAGAGAGAGAGAGATAAGTGTGTGTGTTTTCAAGAGTGTCTTGGAGATAGACAAAAATGAACCCCCATTAAAGGGGGCGGCCGAATACCCCTTTCAGAAAGGGTTTCCCCCCAAATATTTTCATTATTATTCCATTTAACTAGTTACTAGTTAAGCTATTGTATTAATCCTTTTAATTTTATAACTTATACACACACACTTATATTATTTGATGTTATTTAAATAATTTAAATAACATTACAAATAATATTCTTGAACAAAATATCCTCATAAGTTGTTCTATCTCATATGCAATTTAGTTAGAAAACCCATTTTCTAAATTGGTTTTAATATTTAATTGCATGATCATATCATCAATTAAATATTAATTGGTGTTTGCTAAACTTGTTATTGGGTATGACCCGACTTGGATCATGACGTACTAACCACATCAATATTCTATGTGTCTTGGGCATAAAGAATCCAACAATCTCTCACTTGCACAAGATTCATAGAAGATTGATGCAAGCAGTAAATACCGCCTAACAACGGTTTACTACCCTTAATACGCATGACTTAGAAGCCATTCAATAACATCATCCCCTTCAAGTGTCCAACTTGAAATGATTTCGGTGAATCAATCATTTATCCTTTTGTTACAGATGTCATGTTAAATCCAAGGACATAGAATGATCATTCCTTGTTGATTTAACTAATCAGGCCTTAGACATCTTGCTCTTAACAAATAAGAGGAACAAATTCCATTTTGACTACATACGTTTCTCACAATCACCTTATGTCATACCTAAACATAGCCTTATGTACTGACCATTATTTCAGGGTAGCGAAGAACTAGCTCAAGGTATAACACTTGGTGAATATCAAAACCCAATATGTATCTCAGGTCAAAGGATACCAAATGATATTCGCCTTTACTCAATTTTACTTATGATCAATCTAGAAGATTCCATGTAGTAAAATTGAGATGCGGGTCAGTCCAATATTTGTATCCCACAAATATCTATGAACCTTGGCAGCAACCAATTGCTCTATATTCATGCCTTATGAATATCCACCGATCCAAGTTCATAATAGTCTTACGTTCATATTTGTTCCCACAAATAAGACCGATTAAGGACATTTAGAATAATAAACGTATTCATGGATGTAAACATGCTAAAAGGAACATAACTCAAAATATCATAAATATATAGATGAGTTAAATATTACAATTGTTCCATATTTATACTAAACAGATCAATTCCAATCACTAGAATATCAAAGTCCTAAGGCACAAGTATGACTTTCATGCTTTGCCTTTTCAAGGAGCTTCGTGAGTGGATCCGCAATGTTTTGATCAAAGTGAACTTTGCGAATACATATCTTTCCCTTTTCAACTTCATCCCTTATGTAGTTGAATCTCCGCTCATTGTGCCTAATCTTTTGATGTGCACGGGGTTCCTTGATTTGAGCAATCACACCCTCGTTATCACAAAAGATTTCTAAGGGGTCTTGAATGGTAGAGACCACCCTTAGATCGGCGATAAACCTTTAATTCATGCAGCTTCCCAAGCTGCTAAAGAGGCAGCTATGCATTCGTATTCTGTAGTGGACAATGCTACCCTACTCATATTAGAGACATATCCCGATTGTGATGGAGAATCATCTCGATTAGTTTGGAAACTCGCATCCATGTAACCCTTTACAACGAGTTCCCCTTTATCAGATCCGTATAATAGAAACATATCCTTAGTCCTCCTAAGGTATTTCAATATACTTTTAACAGCCATCCAATGGCTATTACCTGGATTCTGCTGATATCTGCTTGTCATGCTTAACGCGCATGACACGTCCGGTCTAGTGCATATCATCGCATATATGATGGATCCTATAGCAGATGCATATGGGATGTCCTTCATACGATCTTGCTCATCCTTTGAGCTTGGACATTGGGACGCACTCAATATTGTCCCTCTTTGAATAGGTACCATACCTTTCTTAGAGTTTTCCATCTTAAACATTTTCAAGATTTTATCAATGTATGCACTTTGGCTTAGACCTATCAACCGCCTCGATCTATCCCTATAGATCTTTATTCCTAAAATATAGGCGGCTTCACCGAGATCTTTTATGGAAAAACAACTCCCAAGCCAAGTTTTAACACCTTCCATGGTTGGAATATCATTTCCAAATAGTAGTATGTCATCAATATACAATGCTAGTAATGTAATTGCGCTCCCACTAGCCTTTCTCGTCAGCGTTCTTGATGAAACCAAATTCCTTGATCTCTTCATCAAAACGTTGATTCCAACTTCTCGAAGCTTGTTTCAATCCATAGATTGATCTCTTTAACTTGCATACTTTATTAGGATGCTTTGGATCGATAAAACTTTCAGGCTGAACCATATGGACAGTCTCTTCGAGATGTCCATTAAGAAAAGCGGTTTTGACATCCATTTGCCAAATCTCATAATCATAATGAGCAGCAATTGCAAACAATATCCTAATAGACTTTAGCATTGCCACAGGCGAGAAGGTTTCATCTTAATCAACCCCTTGAGTTTGAGTGAAACCTTTTGCTACAAGTCTTGGTTTGTAAGTATCCAAGTTTCCATGCATATCTGTTTTCTTCTTGAAAATCCACTTGCATCCAACTGGTTTGGAGTTATGTGGAGGGTCAACCAATTCCTAAACTTGGTTGTCATACATGGTTTGCATCTCTACGTTCATGGCTTCCAGCCATTTGTCACAATCCGAATTGGACATTGCATCATGATATGTAGTTAGCTCATCAGAGTCAACCACATAGCATCCATCCATGAGAAATCCATATCTTTCAGGTGGAGTGCTAATTCTATCAGATCTGTGAGCGTTTTGTGTGTATTGATTAACCTCTTGATCATCATCAACAACCTCTTGTTGATAGCTAGTGTCAACCAAACGTGTTTCGGCTTGTGGATCTTGATCCTCATCAAATTCCACTATTCTATACGTCATTCCTTTCATAAGGAACTTGGCTTCCAAGAATTCTGCCTTTCAAGCAATAAATACCTTTTGCTCTGTTGGATCAAAGAAGTAGTATCCTATACAATCTTTTGGATATCCAACAAGTATACACTTAGTGGATCGACTTTCCAGTTTGTTTTGGGTGTTAAGCTTAACATAAGCTTCATAACCCCATGCCTTTAAATATGATAGCGATGGAACTCTTCCATGCCACATTTCAAAAGGTGTTGAATCCACTTTCTTGGTTGGGCCATATTCAAAATACGAGCCGCGGAGAGTAGTGCGATGTAAGGCCCCGTTCCCGGGCACCTCACAGTTGGTCGTCATTACCCATAAAACATACATTTAATATAACTTAATAAAAACCATGCAGCGGAAACTTTAAATTTTACTATAAATGCTTTTGCAAAGTAATACAACACCCGTTACAAAATATCATTTGTTTGCATTACAATACAAAAACATTAAGCAAAGAATGCCATCCCAAAAGAGCTGAGTAGCCGCCTCGTGCCATCCTCAGCAACACTACCTGCCAACTGGAAAACACATAAAGTCAGCGTTGCTGAGTGAGTTCTAGTTTTATAATAAAACATACTTTTACTTATTTAAAAGTATCCTTTCGTGCATGCGTTCATACATCATACGTACACAGAGATAATATTCGTTATTATCTTCATCATTCGTTATACATCATTATCTTTAACTTCTCGTATGGATTCTGTCAGGCTTTACCCACTTCATAGCACTTGGCTATGATTACTGTGGTCGAATGACAAGAATCCCGTTCATACTTACTTGCGCACATTGAAAGGTGAATTGTACCAGTACCATATGCTACACCCCGATCGTTATTAGCTACCGGGCCGAAGTCAACATATGAACAACAAAACGTATGCCACAGTACTAGAGGTAAGCGGTAGAGGTACCATGACCATGGTCAATCACATAGAAGGACCAATCGCGTTATTCAATGCTTGCAAGACATAATTCGTTCGTTCATTAATGCATGTATTCATCATCATTCTTCTTTTCGTTCGTTCATTAATACATGCATTCGTCATCATGTTCCTCTTTCATTATCTTTCACTTTACGATACATAATACTTCATTAGTTCATTCTCGTTATTCGTAAAGTTTCAGAAAGATAAGCATACATAATTACAAGGACATACACACTCATCATACATACTCATCATACATTCATCATCATACGTAGCATCATACCATCCCTAACAATATTTTAATAATATTGTTAACAATAATACACTGATAATAATATCAGTAACAATAAGGGTTAACCATAATCATCATTACATGCATGAAACATCATCATTTGTTAACCCTAGTCAGCCCTGGTCAAAACCTCGAACTTCGGTATTGCAGGAAATCTCTGAAAAATTCTAAGTGTCCTAGGCGTTTGAGCCCTGTTGGGCGTATAAGCCCTCTGGGTGTATGAGCCCTGTTAGACGTAAGAGCACTGCTGGACTTTTCATCTTGTACTTAGAATTATCTGGTCATACGACCACACTGTTGGTCGTATGAGCACTATTGGTCGTACCATTCCCTAGACTTAGAAATATGTTCTGATCATACGACCACACTGTTGGTCGTACGACCACTAGTGGACTCATCATCATACTTAGAAAAATATCACTTGGTCATACGACCATACTGTTGGTCGTATGAGCACTATTGGACTCTTCTACACACTTAGAAAATTACATCACCTGGTCATACGACCACACTGTTGGTCGTATGAGTCCTATTGGGCCAACACTTAGAAATATAACCTGGTCATACGACCACACTGTTGGTCGTATGAGGCCTGTTAGACTCATCAACACTTAGAAAATTATATTTCCTGGTCATACGACCACACTGTTGGTCGTATGAGCACTGGTGGACTCATCAGCCTGTAATTATTCATTCTAAGTCTAGATTTCAGTAGTAATAGTAACCTGTTCAGATATCTAAGTCCCAAACATCAAAATGCCTAGTTCTACACATATACACATGATTTTAGGCATAAATCCAACATAAACATAATCATACATACGTTCATTTCATACGGGTATCAACCCAAATTTTTATAAAAACATAAATGCATGTATTTTCCAGCCCCAAAACATGTAAAAACCAGTAAAAAGGGGTCTAGAACTCACCTTAATTTGCCTTCGGGTTTTGGATGTCCTTTCCTTGAAAGTCTCAGTCGTTTATACACCTAAAACACACACAGTGCAACCCGAGCACACTAGTTAAATTTATAAGCTCATAAATGGTTCTAGAATCGTCCTAAACATCATAATTCGAGATTTCTTACCCAAAAACTTCGAATTTCTCAGGTTCTTCTTCAAAAATCCTGATGGTTTTCTGCTCCTGCTGCTTTCTCTCTCTAAAATGTCAAATGAATGAATACTCAGGCAACGTGGGAGGCCATACCACCTTTTCTATCAAATTAATAGGGAGTTTGCCCATTTGGCACTTTTGGCCCCTCCACAAAAGCAGACTTTTTATTTCCTTCTCCTTTCTTTCTATTTCATTCTTTTAATTTCTTTAATAAGAAATTACGGGTGTTACAAGTCCACCCCCCTTATATAGGTTTCGTCCCTGAAACCTGTTATTCCTCAAACAGATGTGGGTAATGTTGTCTCATCTCCTCCTCAGTCTCCCACGTAGACTCGGATCCCTTCCTGTGCTTCCACTGTACACGCACAAGAGGAACCATTTTATTCCTCAACCTCTTTTCTTTACGATCAATGATTGCCACTGGTTTCTCCACGTAATTGAGCCGTTCGTCTACTTCAATATCCTCCAGTGGAACAATCATGTCTTCATCAGCTAAGCACTTCCTCAGATGAGATACATGGAATGTGGGATGAATTCCACTTAACTCATCTGGCAATTCAAGTCGATAGGCCACCTCTCCTACCCGTGCAACAATCCGGAAAGGCCCTATGTATCTCGGGCTTAACTTACCTCGTTTCCTGAATCTAATGATTCCCTTCCAGGGCGAGACCTTCAACATGACTCGGTCACCAACCTTGAACTCTATCGGTCTTCGCCTCTTGTCAGCATACGACTTTTGCCTATCTTTCGCCGCCTTCATGAAGGCTTTGATCTTTTCTAATTTCTCAGTCGTTGCTTCAATCACCTCAACACCTCCCAACTCTTTCTGCCCAATGTCTCCCCAACATACGGGCGTCCTACACCTCCTCCCGTATAGCATCTCGTAAGGTGGCATGCCAATGCTGGCGTGATAACTGTTGTTGTACGAGAATTCTGCTAACGGCAGGTGGTTGTCCCAACTTCCTCCAAAGTCGATCACGCACGCCCGAAGCATGTCTTCGAGGGTTTGGATCGTCCTCTTAGACTGACTGTCTGTCTGAGGGTGATATGCTGTACTAATGTGTAGTCTCGTCCCCATTGCATCGTGAAATCTCTTCCAAAACTTAGAGGTAAACCGGGTGTCACGATCAGACACAATAGACACCGGTACACCATGACGAGCTACAATTTCCTTGATGAACAGATCCGCCAATCTTTCAGAGGAGTACGTCTTGCGGATCGGTAGGAAGTGGGCACTCTTCGTCAGGCGGTCAACTATCACCCATATTGCATCATACCCTTTAGGGGTACGTGGTAGCTTCGTGATGAAATCCATGGTGATATGCTCCCACTTCCACTCGGGTATATCCAACGGTTGGATCTTCCCGTAGGGCTTCTGGTGTTCAGCCTTCACTTGTAAACAAGTCAGGCACTTACTTACATACTCCACTACGTCGCGTTTCATACCCGGCCACCAGTAATCCTTCTTCATATCGTGGTACATTTTGGTAGCACCGGGGTGAATGGAGTATCGGGTCTTATGGGCCTCATCCATGATTCTACCACGTAGATTCCCGTATCGAGGAATCCACATTCGCCCAAATCGGGTCTTAACGCCAAGAGTGTTCTCACCCAATTCCGTAACTAGACCTCTCATCCTTTCGGAGTTAAGACGATCTTCTTTCAAAGCCTCGTCTTGAAACTCCTTAACCTGTGTCATCACGTCGGAGGTCATGATCAACTGATAAGCCTTCACCCGGATCGGCTCAGGCCTTTCTTTTCGGCTAAGGGCATCAGCCACCACATTGGCTTTGCCCGGGTGGTAATGGATCTCACAATCATAATCTTTTATCAGTTCCAACCACCGCCTCTGCCTCATGTTTAGATCCTTCTGCTCGAAGAAGTACTTCAAGCTTTTGTGGTCAGTGAAGATTGTGCACTTCGTCCCGTACAGATAGTGCCGCCAAATCTTCAACGCAAAAACCACCGCGGCTAATTCTAGATCGTGTGTGGGATAGTTGACTTCGTGGGTCTTCAGCTGTCGAGATGTGTAGGCTATGACCTTTCCGCGTTGCATCAATACGCAACCTAGCCCAGAATAGGATGCATCCGAATAGACCACTAAGTCTTCACTTCCCTCGGGAAAAGTCAAGACAGGAGCTTGTGTTAGTCTTGCCTTCAACTCCTCAAAAGCCGTCTCCTGCTCTTGACCCCACACGAATTTCACGTCCTTACGAGTCAATTTTGTCAAAGGTGAGGCTATCTTTGAAAAGTCTTGAATAAATCTTCTATAATAGCCCGCCAATCCCAAGAAGCTACGAATCTCGGATGGCGTCTTTGGTGATTTCCATTGCATCACGGCCTCAACCTTTGCTGGGTCCACCATTATTCCTTCTGCATTCACTACGTGACCCAGAAATTGCACCTCGCGTAACCAAAAGGCGCACTTGGAGAACTTGGCGTACAATTTCTCCCTTCTCAACGTTTCCAGTACTTCCCGAATGTGACCGGCATGCTCTTCTTCGCTTCTCGAATAAATCAGGATATCATCGATGAACACAATCACTGATTTATCTAACATTGGCCGACACACTCGGTTCATCAAATCCATAAAAGCAGCCGGCGCATTGGTCAACCCAAAAGACATGACAAGAAACTCGTAGTGACCATAGCGCGTACGAAAGGCTGTTTTAGGGATATCCTGCTCCTTTACTTTCAATTGATGGTAGCCAGATCGAAGATCTATCCTCGAGAACCAACTGGCACCCTGGAGCTGATCGAACAAGTCATCAATTCTCGGTAGCGGATACCGATTCTTTATTGTCAACTTGTTCAATTCACGGTAGTCGATACACATTCTCATGCTACCGTCCTTCTTTTTCACAAATAAGACCGGGGCACCCCAAGGAGAGATACTCGGTCTAATGAAGCCCTTGTCAAGCAACTCCTGCAGTTGCTCCATCAACTCTTTCATCTCCGTCGGAGCCAAGCAATACGGTGCTTTTGCGACAGGTTGGGCACCCGGTATCAGGTCGATCTGGAATTCGATCTCTCGGTCAGGTGGCAATCCCGATAAGTCTTCGGGAAACACGTCTGGAAAGTCACGCACAACTGGTACATAAGATAGTTGTGGTGTTGGCGTCTCTACATTCTTTACATAACATAAGTAGGTGCTACATCCGCGCCTCATACACTTTCCCGCCACCGCCATCGAGATCACCTTCGGAATCGTCGTAACCCGATCGCCATATATCATTACCAGACTTCCGTCAGTCGCCGTCAGCCTAATCATCTTCTTTCGGCACACGATATTCGCTTCGTAGGTTGCTAACCAATCCATCCCTAACACTACATCAAATCCTCCTAGGGGCATCACATGTAATTTGGCAGCGAACCTATGGCCTTCTAACTCTACGGTACAGTCCTCTATCACATCAGTAACTCTAGTGGACTTACCAGTAGCAGTTTCTACATAAAAAGGCTCACTAATGCATTTACTACTAACAGGCAATTTAGCACAGAAAGTGGCAGAAATGAAACTCCTACTAGCACCAGAATCAAATAACACAGAAGCAAGAGTTTGATTTACTAGAAACGTACCTAACACCACATCGGGGTCCGTCCTAGCCTCTTCCTGCGTCATAGTGAAAGCCCTGGCGCTTGCTCTCGGACCTTCACTTCCCGTCTTCTTTACCCCTGAAGCCTCAGCCCTCGGCTTCTTACAATCCCTGCTCATATGACCACTTTCTCCACAGTTAAAACACTTGCCCATCCGGCAATCTTTTGATATGTGCCCTGTCTTCCCGCACTTAAAGCAGAGGTTGGATCCCCATTTGCACTCCCCTGAGTGCTCCCTACCACACTTACCACACTTCCTCACCCCAGCTCCAGATATGACCACTCGGCGGTCATCCACCCTTGCCTTCTTGTTGTTCGTCGAAGTATCACCCCGACCAAATCTCTTCCCCTGCCAGTTCTTCTCTCCACTTCCTTTCTTGCTACCCTCAGCCTTTACCAAAGCAGCCCGTTCATCGAATAACCTTCCTGCCAAATCTACTACCGACCTGAAAGTGCTTGGTCGGGCAGAAATCAAGTGCCAACGAATTTCAGCTGGCAGCCCCTGAATATACCGGTTGATCTTTCGAGACACCGGCTTCACCTGCTCCGGCACCAACAGCGCCAACTCGTTAAACTTGGTGGTATATTGTTGGTGGGTCATCGTCCCCGCCTCCAACTGCAGGAACTCTCTCTCTATTCTATCCATTTCCCGACGAGGACTGAATTCCTCGATCACCAGCCTTTTTAACTCAGCCCACTTCATCTTCCCTATAGCCCTGCTACCCTCGGCTTGGACTATATTTTTCCACCAGCATAAAGCCGACCCTGTAAAAGAGTGGGTAGCAAACTTCACCTTCTTGTCCTCCTGGCAATCACTAATATCGAGGACAACTTCCATTTCCATCACCCATTGGTGAGCATCAGTAGCAGTACCAGAGCCATCAAAAGTTGGGGGCTTGCACCTCATGAATGCCCCGTAGTTACAACCCCGAGCTGTCTCCCGTAACTGTTCTTCTTCCTCTTCCTCTTCATCACCGGATAATACTGTTTCTGCTTCTGTCTGTTGCTGTCTACCCGAGGACTGATTCCTCCCTCGTCTCTCATCGTTACGTACTGCCTTTATCACCTCGGTCACTACAGACGGTAAGATCGTCTGCATGACTTGGTGCACCTCCTCGATCACTGTCACTTTCACCGAGGCTCTCACATCATCACTCTCATCCACTCCCCCGAGGGAGTAGTATTAGGTTCTTCGGGAACCTTCTTCTCTTGTCTAGGCCTTCCTCTTGTGGCTCGTGGTTCCGCACCACTTCCGCCACTGCCTCCACCAATTGGGGCTTTAGATGATCTACCACCGACCATCTTCTATCACACTGGAAGATTTAAACACCAACACGGTCATTCAAGGAAATAGCTCAGTTTATGTTAAGTATAGTAAGTCCCTAATTACAGTGGCCAGTTGTGATTAGCCACTTACTTTACTCGTCGCACCCCGAGCATTACCTGTCCTGACTACATTAGTATCTAAATCTAACAGTACACATAAACACATAACACGCGCACGTAATCATGGTTAACTTTAATAAAATACCTGATGGCACGCAACTACTCAGATGGCATTCTCTTCCTTCCTGTCCCATTTTCAGTTTAAGTTTAGGTTTATTTTAAGAAATTTACCCATTTCACTTAAACTTTGGCTCTGATACCAACTTGTAAGGCCCCGTTCCCGGGCACCTCACAGTTGGTCGTCATTACCCATAAAACATACATTTAATATAACTTAATAAAAACCATGCAGCGGAAACTTTAAATTTTACTATAAATGCTTTTGTAAAGTAATACAACACCCGTTACAAAATATCATTTGTTTGCATTACAATACAAAAACATTAACCAAAGAATGCCATCCCAAAAGAGCTGAGTAGCCGCCTCGTGCCATCCTCAGCAACACTACCTGCCAACTGGAAAACACATAAAGTCAGCGTTGCTGAGTGAGTTCTAGTTTTATAATAAAACATACTTTTACTTATTTAAAAGTATCCTTTCGTGCATGCGTTCATACATCATACGTACACAGAGATAATATTCGTTATTATCTTCATCATTCGTTATACATCATTATCTTTAACTTCTCGTATGGATTCTGTCAGGCTTTACCCACTTCATAGCACTTGGCTATGATTACTGTGGTCGAATGACAAGAATCCCGTTCATACTTACTTGCGCACATTGAAAGGTGAATTGTACCAATACCATATGCTACACCCCGATCGTTATTAGCTACCGGGCCGAAGTCAACATATGAACAACAAAACGTATGCCACGGTACTAGAGGTAAGCGGTAGAGGTACCATGACCATGGTCAATCACATAGAAGGACCAATCGCGTTATTCAATGCTTGCAAGACATAATTCGTTCGTTCATTAATGCATGTATTCATCATCATTCTTCTTTTCGTTCGTTCATTAATACATGCATTCGTCATCATGTTCCTCTTTCATTATCTTTCACTTTACGATACATAATACTTCATTAGTTCATTCTCGTTATTCGTAAAGTTTCAGAAAGATAAGCATACACAATTACAAGGAACATACACACTCATCATACATACTCATCATACATTCATCATCATACGTAGCATCATACCATCCCTAACAATATTTTAATAATATTGTTAACAATAATACACTGATAATAATATCAGTAACAATAAGGGTTAACCATAATCATCATTACATGCATGAAACATCATCATTTGTTAACCCTAGTCAGCCCTGGTCAAAACCTCGAACTTCGGTATTGCAGGAAATCTCTGAAAAATTCTAAGTGTCCTAGGCGTTTGAGCCCTGTTGGCGTATAAGCCCTCTGGGCGTATGAGCCCTGTTAGACGTAAGAGCACTGCTGGACTTTTCATCTTGTACTTAGAATTATCTGGTCATACGACCACACTGTTGGTCGTATGAGCACTATTGGTCGTACCATTCCCTAGACTTAGAAATATGTTCTGATCATACGACCACACTGTTGGTCGTACGACCACTAGTGGACTCATCATCATACTTAGAAAAATATCACTTGGTCATACGACCATACTGTTGGTCGTATGAGCACTATTGGACTCTTCTACACACTTAGAAAATTACATCACCTGGTCATACGACCACACTGTTGGTCGTATGAGTCCTATTGGGCCAACACTTAGAAATATAACCTGGTCATACGACCACACTGTTGGTCGTATGAGGCCTGTTAGACTCATCAACACTTAGAAAATTATATTTCCTGGTCATACGACCACACTGTTGGTCGTATGAGTACTGGTGGACTCATCAGCCTGTAATTATTCATTCTAAGTCCAGATTTCAGTAGTAATAGTAACCTGTTCAGATATCTAAGTCCCAAACATCAAAATGCCTAGTTCTACACATATACACATGATTTTAGGCATAAATCCAACATAAACATAATCATACATACGTTCATTTCATACGGGTATCAACCCAAATTTTTATAAAAACATAAATGCATGTATTTTCCAGCCCCAAAACATGTAAAAACCAGTAAAAAGGGGTCTAGAACTCACCTTAATTTGCCTTCGGGTTTTGGATGTCCTTTCCTTGAAAGTCTCAGTCGTTTATACACCTAAAACACACACACAGTGCAACCCGAGCACACTAGTTACATTTATAAGCTCATAAATGGTTCTAGAATCGTCCTAAACATCATAATTCGAGATTTCTTACCCAAAAACTTCGAATTTCTCAGGTTCTTCTTCAAAAATCCTGATGGTTTTCTGCTCCTGCTGCTTTCTCTCTCTAAAATGTCAAATGAATGAATACTCAGGCAACGTGGGAGGCCATACCACCTTTTCTATCAAATTAATAGGGAGTTTGCCCATTTGGCACTTTTGGCCCCT
The DNA here is from genome assembly GCA_024085815.1 of Flaveria linearis. Lineage (NCBI taxonomy): Eukaryota > Viridiplantae > Streptophyta > Magnoliopsida > Asterales > Asteraceae > Flaveria > Flaveria linearis. Next base: position 61,318,447 of record CM044010.1, on the reverse strand, counting down.
CCACAAAAGCAGATTTTTTATTTCCTTCTCCTTTCTTTCTATTTCATTCTTTTAATTTCTTTAATAAGAAATTACGGGTGTTACATGCGAAACCCCAAAATGATAGAGGTTGTGAGCTTATAGCCATCATAGATCGAACCATATCGAATAGGGTTCGGTTTCTCCTTTCAGACACACCATTATGTTGTGGTGTTCCGGGAGGAGTAAGTTGTGAGACAATCTTACAACTTCTTAGATGATTCTGAAAAGCCTCACTTAGGTATTCACCTCCTCTATCTAACCGGAGAACTTTGACAGTTCTATCGAGAGTATTTTCTACTTCATTCTTGAAGATTTTGAACATTTCAAAAGTTTCATGTTTATGTGTCATCAAGTACACATAACCATAGCGACTGTAATCGTCGGTGAAGGTAACGAAGTATCTTTCACCATTCCTTGTCATTGTCTTAAAGGAACCACATACATCCGAATGTATGATTCCTAATAAGTCTTTTGCCCTCTCGTTAGTACCACTAAAGGGCGACTTGGTCATCTTACCTTGTAAACAAGATTCACACTTATCAAATGAACAATTTTCATTTGTTTTTTAAGACCATTCTTTTGAAGTGTTTGAATCCAATTCTTGTTTATGTGAACAAGACGACGATGCCAAAGATAAGAATCACTTAAACCCATTTTAAGTTTCTTGGTGCTTGATTGGTATAATGTGTTATTATAGGATGATTCATCATGAACCAATTCATAAATACCATTAAAAGGCATAGCCTTGAAATAAAATACATTATCCATATAAACATAAATACCGTCGTTTACAAACTTTAGATCATAACCATATTGTTTTAAAAGGGAAACTGAAATTATGTTCCTAGTCAAACTAGGAGCATACAAAATGTTTTTAAGAACAACTTCCAAACCATTTGAAATTTTCAAAACGTAGTCTCCTTGGGCTTCGACATCAACTTTTGCTTCGTTGCCCATGTAGAGACTTGTGACTCCCTTCTTAAAGTGATTATTTCTTTTGAACTCCTGCAACAGATTGCAAATATGAGTTCCACACCTGGTATCCAATACCCATGTGTTTGAAGAATTAACATTTAAGTCAATATGGATCATGAAAGTTGTATCTGAGGTCTGCCCAACATCCCTCTTATTTCTCAACTCTTTGAGATAGGTTGGACAATTCCCTTTCCAATGTCCTATCTCACCACACTCAAAGCATGGATCGTTTTTCGTTACCTTAGGCTTCATAAGCTTAGGTTTTGGAGGTTCCGTTTTAACCTTCCCTTTCCCTTTGCCTTTGATGTTCCCCTTTTCCTTTGGCAACATTTGCCTTGGGATCAGGAATGGCGTTTTCCTATTGCCTCCCTCATTGATCATAGAGAATAGGTAGAACCTTTCTACCCATCCTCGCCTCAGCTGTTTTGAGCATTGCGTGAAGCTCACCAATGCTCTTGTCCCATCCGTTCATATTGTAATTCATTATGAACGTCTCAAACTTTTAGTTAGGCCATTAAGGATCAAATCCGTGGCCAACTCCTTTGAGGCAGGACAGTTAAGTGCGTAAGATGCTACCGATTGGGTTTCTTCCATGTGACACACATGAAGCGCTCGAACCATTTGGAATCGCTTTACCCTAGCTCGTTGAAGGAACATTTCCTTCAATTGGGTAATCATGTCATATGCCCCATAATGCTCCAAGTCCTTTTGGAGTTCGAGAAATATAGTTCCCAACATGAGGCAGGATACCTGCATGGAATCCTCAATATACTGAAGCCAAGCGTTATAGGTCTCAACATCCTCGGGGTCGGGTTGGTCAGGATTAGGATCGTTAAGGACATAGGCCCTTTTCTCTTGCTTGAGAACAATTTCTCAAGTTTTGAAACCAGTCCATAAAGTTGGTATGGTGCAGACGATCCCTCTCTAAAATAGTTCTCAGTGATAGGGTGTAGACGGTCAGGGTGGTAGCATTATTGTTTGTGGCCATTCTACAAAATTTACAAAGTTCTTATTAGTATTTCTGAAAAATTTTATTTTAATTATTAATACCCTTTTATGTCTCATAGACAATTAATAATTAAAATCTAGAATCCAACATTACATTCAAACAATGGTTAGGTGACCTTTATCCCATTATTTAAATTAACAAGGTAGTCAACATTTGACAATTGCAACCTTTTGCAACTTCTAGCCTTTATGGGATCGGTTAAACATCTTATGTTTGGTTGGCATATTTAATCCCATCAACACCATTGTACGGCATGCTTCGGTGACCCTATGCACATGGTTTCCAATTCAAGTCATCCTACTTACTCACATGTGTGAGTTTACACATACAAGTGGTTAGGTGACCTTTATCCCACAACTATGTTAATCCCACCTCAAAAGACAAGTTCCCTAAAAGTGGTTAGGTGACCTTTATCCCACAAATAGTTCTCAAGTGATTCGAGTGTCGTGTAAAAGGATGGTGTTAAACTTGTTTCCAAAGGGATTTTAGTTTTCATTAATTCTAGTTTTGAAAACTCTATGCACCTTGTATTTGCATGCTTTCAAATACAAGGTATCCTATGGTTCATTTTTTTTATAAAACCTCTTTTATTTAGATCATTAATCCTTTTAATAAGTTTTATTAACATATTAATGATTAAGAACCATAAATTTTCAGCTTGTTAAGTTTGCTAATGAGTTTGTTATGCATATCCAAATATCATATCACAATCATACAACAAACAACTAAACAAGCATAATCATACAAACATATGTGCATAACCATAGCCACTAAGTTGACTACACTTGTTTGCCATCACAATTGTTGTCATAAGGTCTTTTCTAAGGGTTAACAATGACACATCATATGTGTCCATGAACTCCCACTTGATTCCACATCCAAATGCTTCAAGTGTCCATGTCTCTTGTGTCCTTCCTTTTGGGTCTTCATCTTGTGCATCTTCTTTTACAAAATCATATCCTAATACAATTTTCTAATAAAAGAAATGCACCTATTTTATTTATTGCATAACCAAATGAATAAATAAATTACAACCCAAATACAAACACAAAAGAATAATATTACAACCCTTTATGAATGAAATCAACCAACATGACAAAATCACAATCAACTAAATCCAAAACACACATGGTCAAGGCTATGTTATGCACTAAAATATGTATCCATATACATCATTTCAAGAACAAAATAATCCCCTTTTAACCCTAAATTTTCAGCCAACACAAACTAAGAATTTAGGGTGTCATTGTCCAAACAAAGCACAATCAACCATTTTGATATCTTTCCTTTCAAGATTTAATCATAAGCATGCAAGATATAACCTTGAAAGGTTGGGGATTTATAATATCACCACAAAACAGCCTTAATTTGGTTGTTAAAACCCTATAAAACCAATTTTACAAGGATAATTGAAGCTAGTCATCCACATAACCAGCTCTAGATGCCAATGTTGGGTTTGTTGTACCTTTAACATTGTTGTTTAACCATTTAAACAAGAAAAACGCAGCGGATTAAAGGCTTAATTTAATGTTTTATAATCTAAAAAATAAAGCTCATAACTTTGTTTCAACAAACCCAAAATAATATGATCAAATATATGTGAATGGACTAGCTATCAAGAAGTATAAAACAACCATAAAGATGCAAAACATACAACCTTTGTAGAGCTGCAAGAAAAATGATTTTGATGAAGATGGGGCTGCTCTTGAATGGCCAAAACACCAAGGATAGGTGTCCTCAAGGTTGCTAGGATTTTTAACACCAAAATCGAACCAAGGATGTGCTGAAAATCCGATTTTCAGCTTCCATCTTCTTCAAGAAACTTGAGAGAAAGATGTGTTCTTGGTTCTTTGCATGTTGGAGAGAGAGAGAGAGAGATAAGTGTGTGTGTTTTCAAGAGTGTCTTGAAGATAGACAAAAATGAACCAACCCCATTAAAGGGGGCGGCCGAATACCCCTTTCAGAAATGGTTTCCCCCCAAATATTTTCATTATTATTCCATTTAACTAGTTACTAGTTAAGCTATTGAATTAATCCTTTTAATTTTATAACTTATACACACACACTTATATTATTTGATGTTATTTAACTAATTTAAATAACATTACAAATAACATTCTTGAACAAAATATCCTCATAAGTTGTTCTATCTCATATGCAATTTATTTAGAAAACCCATTTTCTAAATTGGTGTTGATATTTAATTGTATGATCATATCATCAATTAAATATTAATTGGTGTTTGCTAAACTTATTATTGGGTATGACCCGACTTGGATCATGACATACTAACCACATCAATATTATATGTGTCTTGGGCATAAAGAATCCAACAAGTCCAGTCGTGCGATTGAACTATGTGAATGAGATTCAGTCGTGCGATTGAGCTAATCATGCGACTGAGGCTGCTGTGGTTTGAAAAAGTCGAATTTTGAACACTTTGACATAAAATACGAATTTTTCACGAATCCTAATCTGCCGTATGTTGAAAAATTGAAACTTTAACACCTGAACTCGTCAAAAGCACATTTTTGAAGCAAAAAGTGAATCTTTTGATTGAAAACGTTAATTTAACACGAAAACTAATCGAATCCATGCAAAATCACGAGCCAAAGCTCTGATACCACTTGTTAGGACCATTTTCGTACAGATTATTAACGGATTCTGCGTGAGACTAGATCAAATAGCATGGAATTCTATTTGATTGGCGATCCAATCAGTGAGAACGAACAACCTGATTGATCTAACGACGAAACAAACGTTAAGAATGAGTTGGAATTGATCAGGAACGAACTATGAACTTGGATGGGCGACTTGGGACGCTCTGGACGGCTAGGGTATGATAGTATCCTAAGTGTTATGTTTTTTCACGAATTATGTGGTATTTATAGGTTTTCAGTGTCCATTCGTACGACTGAACCATTAGCATGGTTCAATCGTGCGACTGACTCATGCGTCTGGCTCATCAGCATGATAGAAGGTTCAGTCGTGCGACTGAGTCAATCTTATGTCTCAATCATACGACTGATCTAGTCTCCTGGTTCAGTCGTGCGACTCGTCTATAAGTATGGTTCATTCGTGCGTATGGTCCATAAGTATGGTCCATTAGCATGAATAACCACACGACTAAGTTGAACACATTTCTGAATCAATATTGACTCAGAACTATGTTTAACAACCTCAAACCTATATATAAGGTTCATCAAGATAAGTAATACCAATTACAATATGAATATGATATAAATAAAGACAATTCAACGTCAAAACTCACATCATATTTCATTAAACATGTTCATTACATATGTGTAAGAAATGAAAGACATTTACATTTAAGAACATAAACTAGGAACAATGTATCAACAGAGATCATGCAGAGGAAGGTCAAGTATGTTTTGCCAGAATTACATGTCTTGACCCCTTTGATCTCTAGTGACATACCATCTATCTAGGTTAGTAGCAAATACACAAGACAAGATGGGTCTCTCAGCAGTAGAGGCTTTACAATGAGTGAACTTTGCCAAGCAACCTCTTCTTGATCACCTTCAGGATGTTCTGACCCATACTGAGGTGCAGAGGTGGATGCCTTGGACTTTTTCTTCTTCTTCTTCTTGTCCCTTCTGATGGCCATCATCTTTCTCTTTCTACACTTTAACTGAGAAGGCTGGCCTTCAGTACTAGATGGTTCTTGTTTGTCCTTCTCAATTGGGTTCTTTTCCTTCATAGGTTTAAAAGGTGAGGGATCAGGACCTTTTTATGGATCTGAAGACGAAGCTTGCTACGATGTAGCACTAGGTCCAGGTTATGTTGTCTCTTGGGGTTCAACCTTAACCTCAGCTTCAGGTGCAACCTGACTTGGTAGATAATGCAAGTCAACTAGCTCACCCGTTTTGATCTTCTGCTTGATCACTCTAATATGCTCATACATGGTGGATAGAGACATTGGACCAAGTCTCCTTTTGGAGAACTCATACAGCTTTAAGAAGCTCACCATCTTCTGTCTATCAACAGACATCTTTTAATTTGCTCTGATTGTGGCTTTTAACTTTGTAGCCTCTTCCCTCTTCTTCCTCTTAGCAGCTTTTTGCTCTTTAAGCACTTCTTGCTCAAGTTGCTTGAGGTATTCAAATTCAATGTATTCTTAAAACAAGGGAAGCAGGTCTGCTTCCTAATAAAGGCATACGGCACTCAGGTAGGTTATCATGTTTTGCCTGTCTTGTTCCCTACCTACCTGAGTTTCTTGCTCAGTACCACAGCCTCTGCCTCAGGGCTTTCCTGAACTGCGAAGAGAGTAAGAGCTTTGTAAAGTCTTTTTCTTCTCATTTCTTCTTTGATTTGAAGCAACAGTTCTGCATCCTTAGCTTCTTTTCTTTCCTTTGACACTTTCATATTAGCCAGTTCATATAGTTCCTCCAAGGGAAGAGAGATGAGTTTATCAACATTGTAGTTCCTAGACCCCAGATAGTTCAATCGGGCTACCCTGAACTCATCTTCTTGAGTGCTTGGCCTGAGGGTTGCCCTTATTGTAGCTTCCATAAAACCAGGGGTCTCACTTGAACTCTCTCCCCTTGTTTTTCTCTTCCTCTCTCTATTCTCCTCCTCAATCTCCTCAGAGGTCATATTTGTTGGATTCTTTATGCCCAAGACACATAGAATATTGATGTGGTTAGTACGTCATGATCCAAGTCGGGTCATACCCAATAACAAGTTTAGCAAATATCAATTAATATTTAATTGATGATATGATCATGCAATTAAATACTTACACCAATTTAGAAAATGGGTTTTCTAAGTAAGTTGCATTTGAGATGGAACAACTTATATGGATATTTTGTTCATGAGGATTATTTGTGATATTATTTAAGTTGGTTAAATAATGCCAAATAATAATAGGATATGGGTGACTTATGTAATTAAATGATTAATTGCATAACTAGTCAATTAACTAGTTACATGTTTTAAAATGTTGACAAAAGGTTTTGGGGGGAAACACCCCTTTATCCTAATAATTCGGCCGCCCCTTTCAAAGAGGAGTGTGCCTTTTGTCTTGTAACTAGCAAAAACATGAACACACTCAATCCATCTCTCTCTCTCTCATACATGCAAGGGCCATGAACACACACACACTTTTTTCTCTCAAGTTTCTTGAAGAAACATGCTGAAAATCGGATTTTCAGCATCCATGGTTCGATTTTGGTGTCACAAATCCTAGCAAAAGGGTGTTTGCTTCACACTTGTGGGTATGGATGCTTGAGGACACCTCTCCTTGGTGTTTTGGTCATTCAAGAGCAGCCCCATCTTCATCCAAATCCCGTTTTTCAGCAGCCTTTTGGAAGGTAGTTCATCAATGTTTTTCAGAAGCCTTGGAAGCTAGTTCCACGGTTTCTTTTGGTTGTTATTTATTGTTGATAGCTTGTTCAAACACATAATATCGATCCTATGTTCTTGGTTTTGTTAAAACAAAGTAAAGAACCTTATTTTTCACATTATGAATCAATATATTAAGGCTTAAATCCGCTGCGTTTTTCTTGTTTAAATGGTTAAACAACTTTGATAAAGGTCCAACAAACCCAACATTGGTATCAGAGCCGGTTATGTGGATGAATAGCTTAAATTATCCTTGTAAAATTGGTTTTATAGGGCTTTAAAAACCAAGTTAGGGCTGTTTTGTGGTGATATTATAAATCCCCAACCTTTCAAGGTTATATCTTGCATGCTTATGATTAAATCTTGAAAGGAAAGATATCAAAATGGTTGATTGTGCTTTGTTTGGACAATGACACCTTAAATTCTTAGTTTATGTTGGCTGAAAATTTAGGGTCAGTTGGGGATTTATTTTGGTTCTTGTATGTTGTATATGATGTTTCATATTGGTGCATAACCTAGCCTTGACCTTGTGTTGATTTGGTTTTGGATGAATGATTTGTCATGTTGGTTGTATTCATTCAAAGGGTTGTAATAATTTCTTTTGTGTTTGTATTTGGGTTGTAATTTATTTATTCATTTGGTTATGTAATAAATAGAATAGGTGCATTTATTTTATTAGAAAATTGTATTAGGATATGATTTTGTAAAAGGAGTTGCACAACATGAAGACCCAAAGCAAGGACACAAAAGACATGGACACTTGAAGCATACGGATGCAGGTTCAAGTGGGAGCTCATGGACACTTTGAAGTGTCAATTTTAAACCCTTAGGAACGACCTTATGACAACACTTGTGATGGCAAACAAGTGTGGTCAACTTAGTGGCTATGGTTATGCACTTGTGATTGTTTGGTTATGCTTGTTTGATTTGTTTAATTTTGGTTGATTGTTGGATATTTGGATATGTATAACAAACTAATTAACAAACAAAACAAGCTGAAAATTTGTGGTTCCAAATCATTAAGTGATTAATAAAAGGTTATTAAAAGGATTAATGATTTTAATAAATGGGTTTTATTAAAAGGAGAACCATAGGGTACCATGTTTTTGAAAGCATGCAAATACAAGGTACATAGGATTTTCAAAACTAGAATTAAAGAAAACTAAAATCCCTTTGGAAACAAGTTTAACACCAACATTTTACACGACACCCGAATCACTTGATAACAATTTATGGGATAAAGGTCACCTAACCACTTTTAGGGAACTTGTGTTTTGAGGTGGGCTTAACGTATTTGTGGGATAAAGGTCACCTAACCACTTGTATATGTAAACTCACACGTGTGTGTAAGTAGGACGACTTGAATTGGAAACCATGTGCATAGGGTCACCGAAGCATGGCGTACAATGGTGTTGATGGGATTAAACATGCCAACCAAACATAAGATGTTTAACCGATCCCATAAAGGCTAGAAGTTGCAAAAGGTTGCAATTGTCAAATGTTGACTACCTTGTTAATTTAAATAATAGGATAAAGGTCACCTAACCATTATTTAAATGTAACGTTGGATTCTAGATTTTAATTATTAATTGTCTATGAGACATAAAGGGTATTAATGATTAAAATGGAATTTTTCAAAAATACTAATAAGAACTTTATAAATTTTGTAAAATGGCCGCAAACAATAATGCTACCACCCCGACCATCCATACCCTATCACTGAGAACTATTTTAGAGTGGGATTGTCTGAACTATAACAACTTTATTGACTGGTTTCGAAACTTGAGAATTGTTCTCAAGCAAGAAGAAAAGGCCTACGTCCTTGACGATCCTATTCCTGGCCAACCCGACCCCGAGGATGTTGAGGCCTTTAACGATTGGCTTTAGTATACTGAGGATTCCATGCTGATATCCTGTCTCATGTTGGGAACTATGATTCCCAAACTCTAAAAGGTCTTGGAGCATCATGGGGCATATGACATAATTACCCAATTAAAGGAAATGTTCCTTCAACAAGCTCGGGTAGAGCGCTTTGAAACGGTTTGAGCGCTTCATGCGTGTCACATGGAAGAAACCCAATCTGTTTCATCTTATGTACTTAAGATGAAAAGCCACATTGATTGCCTCAAGAGGCTTAACTGTCCTATCTCAAAGAAGTTGACCACGGATTTGATCCTTAATGGCCTAACTAAAAGGTTTGATACTTCTATAATGAATTCCAATATGAACGGATGGGACAAGGGCATTGGTGAGCGTCACGCAATGCTCAAAACTGCTGAGGCGGGGATGGGTAGAAAGGTTCTACCTGTTCTCTAGATCAATAAGGGAGGCAATGGAAAGGCCATTCCCGATCCGAAGGCAAATATTGCCAAAGGAGAGGGGCACATCAAAGGCAAAAGGAAAGGGAAGGTTAAAGCGGAACCTCCAAAACCTATGCTTATGAAGCCTAAGGTAACAAAAAACGATCCATGCTTTAAGTGTGGTGAGATAGGACATTGGAAAAGTAGTCGTCCAACCTATCTCAAAGAGTTAAGAAACAAGAGGGATGTTGGGCAGACCTCAGGTACAACTTTCATGATCCATATTGACTTAAATGTTATTTCTTCAAATACATAGGTATCGGATACTGGGTATGGAACTCACGTTTGCCATCTGTTGCAGGGATTCAAAAGAAATAAACACTTTAAGAAAGGAAACTATGTTTTGAAACTTTCAAATGGTTTCGAAGTTGTTCTTAAAAACATTTTGTATGCTCCTAGTTTGACTAGGAACATAATTTCAGTTTCCATTTTAAAAACAATATGGTTATGATTTAAAAGTTGTAAACGATGGTATTTATGTTTATATGGATAATGTAATTCAAGGCTATGCCTTTTAAAGGTATTCATGAATTTGTTCATGATGAATCATCCTATAATAACACATTATACCAATCAAGCACCAAGAAACTTAAAATGGGTTTAAGTGATTCTTATCTTTGGCATTGTCGTCTTGGTCACATAAATAAGAATTGGATTCAAACACTTCAAAAGAATGGTCTTTTGAAAACAAATGAAAATTGTTCATTTGATAAGTGTGAATCTTGTTTACAAGGTAAGATGACCAAGTCTCCCTTTAGTGGTACTAACGGGAGGGCAAAAGACTTATTAGGAATCATGCATTCGGATGTGTGTGGTCCTTTTAAGACAATGACAAGGAATGGTGAAAGATACTTCATTACCTTTACCAACGATTACATTCGCTATGGTTATGTGTACTTGATGACACATAAATATGAATCTTTTGAAATGTTCAAAATCTTCAAGAATGAAGTAGAAAATCAACTCGATAGAACTATCAAAGTTCTCCGTTGAGATAGAGGAAGTGAATACCTCAGTGAGGCTTTTAAGGAACATCCAATAAGTTGTGGGATTGTCTCACAACTTACTAATCCCGAAACACCACAACATAATGGTGTGTCTGAAAGGAGAAATCAAACCCTATCGGATAAGGTTCAATCTATGATGGCTGTAAGCTCACCACCTCTATCATTTTGGGGTTTCTCACTACTCTCCACAGCCGTATTTTGAATATGGGCCAAACCAAGAAAGTGGACTCGATACCTTTTGAAATATGACATGGAAGAGTTCCATCGCTATCATATTTAAAAGTATAGGGTTGTGATGCTTAAGTTAAGCTTAACAACCAAAACAAACTGAAAGTCAATCCACTAAGTGTATATTTGTTGGATATCCAAAAGACTGTATAGAATACTACTTCTTTGATCCAATAGAGCAAAAGGTTTTTATTGCTCGAAAGGCAGAGTTCTTGGAAGCCAAGTTCCTTATGGAAGGAATGACGTATAGAATAGTGGAATTTGATGAGGATCAAGATCCACAAGCCGATACACGTTTGGTTGACACTAGCAATCAACAGGAGGTTGTTGATGATGATCAAAAGGTTGATCAATACACACAAAACGTTCACAGATCTTGTAGAGTTAGCATTCCACCTGATAGATATGGATTTTTCATGGATGGATGCTACGTGGTTGACTCCGATGAGCCAACTACATACCATGATGCAATGTCCAATTCGGATTATGACAAATGGCTAGAAACCATGAACGTAGAGATGCAATCCATGTATGACAACCAAGTTTAGGAACTGGTTGACCCTCCACTTAACTCCAAAGTAGTTGGATGCAAGTGGGTTTTCAAGAAGAAAACAGATATGCATGGAAACTTGGATACTTACAAGGCAAGACTTGTAGCAAAAGGTTTCACTCAAACTCAAGAGGTTGAATATGATGAAACCTTCTCGCCTGTGGCAATGCTAAAGTCTATTAGGATGTTGTTGCCATTGCTGCTCATTATGATTATGAGATTTGGCAAATGGACGTCAAAACCGCTTTTCTTAATGGACATCTCGAAGAGACTGTCCATATGGTTCAGCCTGAAGGTTTTACCGATCCAAAGCATCCTAACAAAGTATGCAAGTTAAAAAGATCAATCTATGGATTGATACAAGCATCGAGAAATTGGAATCAATGTTTTGATGAAGAGATCAAGAAATTTGGTTTCATCAACAACGCTGACGAGGCTTGTGTGGATAAAAGGCTAGTGGGAGTGTAATCACATTCTTAGTATTGTATGTTGATGACATACTACTATTTGGAAATAATATTCCAACCATGGAAGGTGTTAAAACCTGGCTTAGAAATTGTTTTTCCATAAAAGATCTCGGTGAAGCCGCCTATATTTTGGGAACAAAGATCTATAGGGATAGATCGAGGTGGTTGATAAGTCTAAACCAAAGTACATACATTGATAAATTCTTGAAAAGGTTCAAGATAGAAGACTCTAAGAAAGTTATAGTACCTATTCAAAGAGGGACAATATTGAGTGCATCTCAATGTCCAAGCTCAAAGGATGATCAAGATCGTATGAAGGATATCCCATATGCGTTTGCTATAGGATCCATCATGTATGCGATGATATGCACTAGACCGGACATGTCATGTGCGTTAAGCATGACAAGCAGATATCAGCAGAATCCAGGTAATAGCCATTGGATGGCTATTAAAAGTATATTGAAATACCTTAGGAGGACTAAGGCTATGTTTCTAATATACGGATCTGATAATGAGAAACTCGTTGTAAAGGGTTACGCAGATACGAGGTTCCAAACTGATCGAGATGATTCTCGATCACAATCGGGGTATGTCTTCATTATGAATGGAGGAACAGTGTCTTGGAAGAGTTCAAAAGAAGACGTGGTAGCATTGTCCACTACAAAATCTGAATACATAGCTGCCTCATTAGCTGCTTGGGAAGCTGCATGGATAAAAAGGTTTATCGCCGATCTAAGGGTGGTCTCTACCATTCAAGACCCCTTAGAAATCTTTTATGATAACGATGGTGCGATTGCTCAAATCAAGGAACCCCGTGCACATCAAGAGATTAGGCATAATGAGCGGAGATTCAACTACATAAGGGATGAAGTTGAAAAAGGGAAGGATATGTATTCGCAAAGTTCACTTTGATCAAAACATTGCTGATCCACTCACGAAGCGCCTTGCAAGGGCAAAGCATGAAAGTCATACTTGTGCCTTAGGACTTCAATATCCTAGTGATTGGAATTGATCAGTTTAGTATTAATATGGAACAATTGTAATACTTAGCTCATCTATATATTTACGATACTTTGAGTTATGTTCCTTTTAGCATGTTTACATCCATGAATATGTTTATTATTCTAAATGTCCGTAGTCAGTCATATTTGTGGGAACAAATATGAACGTAAGACTATTATGAACTTGGATTGGTGGATATTCATAAGGCATGACTATAGAGCAATTGGTTGCTGCCAAGGTTCATAGATATTCGTGGGATATGAATATTGGACTGACCCGCGTCTCAAATTTTACTACATGGAATCTTATTGATTGATCATAAGTAAATTTGAGTAAAGGCGAATATCATTTGGTATCCTCCGACCTAAGATACACATTGGGTTTTGATATTCACCAAGTGTTATACCTTGACCTAGTTCTTCGCTGCTCTGAAATAATGGTCAGTACATAAGGCTATGTTTAGGTATGATATAAGGTGATTGTGAGAAACGCATGTAGTCAAGATGGAATTTGTTCCTCTTATTCGTTGAGAGCATGATGTCTAAGGCCTAATTAAGTTAAATCAACAAGGAATGATCATTCTATGTCCTTGGATTTAACATGACATCTGTAACAAAAGGATAAATGATTGATTCACCTAAAACATTTCAAGTTGGATACTTGAAGGGGATAATGTTATTAAATGGCTTCTAAGTCATGCGTATTAAGCGCAGTAAACCTTTGTTAGGCGGTATTAACTGCTTGCATCAATCTTCTTTGAATCTTGTGCAAGTGGGAAATTGTTGGATTTTTTATGCCCAAGACACATAGAATATTCATGTGGTTAGTACGTCATGATCCAAGTCGAGTCATACCTAATAACAAGTTTAGCAAACATCAATTAATATTTAATTGATGATATGATCATGCAATTAAATCCTTACACCAATTTAGAAAATGGATTTTCTAAATAATTTGCATTTGAGATGGAACAACTTATATAGATATTTTGTTCATGAGGATTATTTGTGATATTATTTAAGTTGGTTAAATAATGCCAAATAATAATAGGATGTGTGTGACTTATGTAATTAAATGATTAATTGCATAACTAGTCAACTAACTAGTTACATGTTTTAAAATGTTGACAAAAGGTTTTGGGGGGAAACACCCCCTTTATCCTAATAATTCAGCCGCCCCTTTCAAAGGGGAGTGTGCCTTTTGTCTTGTAACTAGCAAAAACATGAACACACTCAATCCATCTCTCTCTCATACATGAAAGGGCCATGCACACACACACACACACTTTTTTTCTCTCAAGTTTCTTGAAGAAACATGCTGAAATCAGATTTTCAGCATCCATGGTTCGAATTTGGTGTCACAAATCCTAGAAAAAGGGTGTTTGCTTCACACTTGTGGGTATGGATGCTTGAGGACACCTCTCCTTGGTGTTTTGATCATTCAAGAGCAGCCCCATCTTCATCCAAATCCCGTTTTTCAGCAGCCTTTTGGAAGGTAGTTCATCAACGTTTTCCAGCAGCCTTGGAAGGTAGTTCCACGGTTTCTTTTGGTTGTTATTTATTGTTGATAGCTTGTTCAAACACATATAATCGATCCTATGTTCTTGGGTTTGTTAAAACAAAGTAAAGAACCTTATTTTTCAGATTATGAATCAATATATTAAGGCTTAAATCTGCTGCGTTTTTCTTGTTTAAATGGTTAAACAACTTTGATAAAGGTCCAACAAACCCAACAATATTCCTCTTCCCTTTGTCAGTCACTGGCCTATGTGACTCAGGGTGGAGAGAGCTTTGGCACTCATTGCTTGGTGTTGCACGTGAGCTCTGGCAAGAAAGAGGTTGTGAGACACCTTCACAATCTGATGCCTCACATAGGGTATTGGGTATTGAAGCAGTTCTTTTCTTAAGGTTTACAGGCTCAACTACAAGGCATTCAGCCAAGGTTTCCCCTTCAAAGCTAATCTTAGGGTCCACCTTAGTATGTAGTTTATCAATAATATTTCTTGCTAGCCTCTGTCTGTATAGCTTGGTTCTCCTTTTGAACTGTTCAAGCACCCTATCTTGAATCTCTTCAGCTAACCTTACAGCTTGCCTGTTTTGACTTGGGTTGGTAAGTGGCAGGTCAACTAAATAGGTGCTCTTATAGAATTTTAGATTGTAAAAGTTGAAGACTTCTTGCTGCCCTTAGGACCTAGAGATTACCAGGGCTCTCCTATTAGCATCATACTTCCATCCCACTATTGGATTTTTGGTAAGGTGGGATAGGTAGACATTGCCCTAGGTATACCCTCCTCTAATAGGTTTTGAATCAGGGAATCCACATCAATGTGGGCCTAACCAGGTTGTTGAGTATGAGCAACTGCAAGTGAGGGTGGTGGGTCCCCTATGTGCATACTCTGGGCTGCTAGATTGAACTAAAGTCTTCTTCCTCATCACCTGCTTGGGGTTCTTAGCTGCTGGATTTCCCCTGCACCATGACAGCTTCAAGAGAAGTGTCAAAGGGTTGGATTGCCATGGTTGAGGTCTTAATAATGTAATTAGTTACAGAAGCAAGAGCCTCTTCCATATGGACTTCCTAAACAGGTTCAGGGAGGTCGACTTCACTTGGGGTTGGATGATGTGGACTGGATATGGGTGATTCAGGAGCATTCATCTCTCCTTGAGTAAGGGTGGAGAAGAAAGACTCATGGTACTCACTGAAGCCCATATCCTAATTATCGTAGAATTAAAGGTCAGGGATGGGTTGGTTTAAGTCTAATGGCTGGGGATAGTAGCTTTTCCCTTAAGGTCGATCACTATAGTTTTGAGACTCAGAGTGATGGCTTATGGCTGGGGCAATGAGCTCATTAGGCTGAGCATGAGGAACCTTAGCACTGATCAAAGAAATTATGGGAATGGTTTGCTCCTATGGAGAAGTGGCAGCTCTTATTTCCTCTTCTTCCTGCATTGGTATTGTATGGGGTCTGCTTAACCTGAGTAGACTAAGCAGGGGTTTGTTTGGATTTTCTGGTGTAGGTGATGGTTATTTGTAGCTGTGTGGGTGGTGCAGATTTAGAAGGTGTGGAGTTAAACATTGGTTGGTACTGGCAAGTTGTCACCCTGAGCAATAAGCTCTAATAATTTTTGGGACTAGGGTTGTTTCTACCCCTGAGAAGCCAACAGTGGACTTTCTTATTATTTTGAAGATGTCAGGATTTATCTAGTCCTAAAAAAGAGTATTGCCTGTTCCACTTAACTGTGAGCCCAGTTCACAGTTAAGAATATGTTGAACATATCTAGGGAACATGTAGTACTCTAAAAAGTCCAAGTTACCAAGCAAGTTTTTATAGACAAACTGTGAGTACTTGAACTTGAACCCTTGAACCATCCCATGGACTATGAAGGATAAGTTCTCAGGAATCTGGTCCCAACCTCCACGTTCTTAGATAAAGAATGGATTACCACATGGAGGATGTACTTCCATTGAGAGGAAACCTTCCCTTCTTGAAGGTTCTAACAGGGTGGTCCTTTCATAGTTCATCTGCCAGAATGATTTGTTTACAACAGGTTTTGGAAAGGACAACTCGCTTTCATCATCATTCAGCCTTAGATGAGAGTTGATGATGGCTGGAGTGATGAAAATTGTCTTCCTCTGCATTGTGGTAGACAGTGCATTCCCACCGGCCAAGATAACCTCTTGGCAGGTCCTCCAGAACTCTAGGAGTTAATGTTCATATAGTGGAGGGTCTATTATAATGGTAGTAAGGTAGTTTGAGTGGGTTAAGAAGCGACAAACATCTAAGAAACCTGGATCTTTCACATATGATAATAGAGCAACTTAGTTGTGTTGCCAGTGTAGATGCATAAAAAATCTGGTTGGTTTCGAGGATCAGGGTTGGCCATTTTGAGTAGTTTAGATGTGAAGAAAGCTAAGAGCAAAGTCGGTTTGTTAGGTGAATTTAGGGTTTGAACTTTCACAGATGAAGAGTATGGAGAAAGAAGGGGAACCCTTAAAGGTATATTTATATGGTTGGATTTGAGACAAAGTTAATGCAAAAGGATAAATTTTGAAATCCGGATGTCGGTCCCACCTCTGAAAAAGTGCCCAAAAATGTAGTTTTCTTGGAAGTCTAAAATCTTCTAAAGGTAATTTGTCTTTGAAAGTTTTTAAGAAAACTTTCGAAGCCCATTTGACTTTGAAAGTTATTCCTTATATTGATAAAAATTTGCTTCGGAACAATAACACTTAGAGTATTTTTTCTTCCGAGATATATTTGGTTTCAGAAGAGGTCAAACTTCAGAAGTTTTATTCAAAAGATGAATAAAGCTTTCAAGACTTAACTGTATTTAGAAAAAAAATTGTTCTTCAAAACATATAAGTACTTGAAAACATATTTCAGCTTCGAAAGATATATTAGAATATCTTCTGAAGGTAAATTTCTTAGTAAGTAGTTACTAGTTTTGGAAACATAACTTTCTTCCAAAGTCAACTTAATGTCTTCCGAAAGAAAATATAGCTTAAATTTTCAAAATTCTAAGGAATATCATTTTGAAAAATTTCTTCCAAAGTAAACTAGGCTTTATAAAATGGTTTTATTCTCATCTAAATAACAAGATTTAAAACTTATTATCCCGCTGCATTTTTTCATATAAACGGGTTTATATGACTTTGGTAATCTTGTTAAAACCCAACAATGGCATCCAGAGCCACTTATATGGATTCATGCTTCAATAAATCTATAAGGCACCGATCCTAGGCACCTCATAGTTGGTCATTCATAGCCCTAAACATACATATTATTATATATTTCATAAAATATCACAGCGGAAGTCTTTAACAAAAACCATTCATTTTATTAATAATTACTATTGTTATGCAATACAACACTGTTTAACTACAAAAGAAACTTTCACTAATTGCATTACAAAACAACAATAATAACATGAGTGAATGGATGTCAGTCTTGCCCTGCCAAGTAGCCTCCCTGCGTGCCATCCTCGACAATCTTTACCTGCCAACTGAGAATGCATAAAAGTCAGCATTGCTGAGTGAGTTCTAGTTTTATAAGTATGAAAATAATTTATACGTTTCATACGTAAAAGTACTCTTTTCCATAAAACACTTTCTCTACTTTCACACATATTCATTCGTTATCGCACGTGTTCGTTCATTTCATACTTTATCATTTCATTCGTTATCGCTCGTTTTGTACATTATCCTTATCTTTCGTAATCGTTCGTTTCGTACTTTATCATTCATACTTCATTAGTTCGCTCGTTTCGTATTGATCCTGTTAGGCTTTTCCCCATCGCGGTCCGAAACCGCCATTCCGAGTACAAAGCTCCTTTACTAATTGGCACAAAGCCCGTGCCCGAAACCACTCTAGGCACAAAGCCCCGTTTCTAACTGGCACAAAGCCGTATCATATCTTGGCATAAAGCCCGGGGTCGAATGACAAGGATCCCGTTTCGTACTATAGGTTAGTCACCTAGACTGATCCCCCTGTGTGTGAACCCTCATGGGTTAAAATCGCACGTTATTACACAGTTGAGCTATCAACTCACAAAGAGTTATGATCCTCCTTTAAATCTGCTTGCAAGCCTTTTCTTTCTTTCATTACGTTTCACTTTTCATCTTTGTTATCTTTCTCTTCATTACGTTATACTTTACATTCATTCACACATTCATCATACTACGTAAAGTAATTACATAATACTTAACGTATATTACATTATAATATAAATATGTTTCGATAACAAATAAAAGATAACATCTCATACACATATTCATATCATACATTCATCATAACATCATGAATATACTATTCATAAACCCTCATTTATTTATGCTTAGAATAGTCCAAAACAGCTTACAAGTCAAACTAGGGTCAAACCCTAAAATTCTGTTTTTCCTCAAAGTTTCAGAAAATTTTCCAAGTGTTGGGCGCATGAGCACTATGTAGGTGCATCAGGACTGCTTGGGTGTTTTTCAACTATACAGGCGCATCAGCCTACACTTAACCATTTCAACACTTAGGCACATGCGCCTTTTTGGCGCATGGGCACTATTTGGGTGCACGACCCTGTACTTAGGCGTTTCAGCTAAACCTTAGGTGCATAAACTACTATTCAGGCGCATGAACATACACTTAGAAATTCTAAGGCATTTCTAGGCGCATGAACTACTGTTTGGGCGCATCATCTCATACTTAGACTTTTAAGACTATTTTTTCAGGCGCATAGGCCCTGTTTGGGCGCATGAACACCATCTCAAGTGTTTCTAACATATTTTTCAGTCCCAATCACTAACCCAACATGTTCTTAACTTATTTTTACCCTTCTAAGCATCAATATAACATAAACAACCATAAAACACTAACATTCATACATTTATGCATACGGGTAACATACATAGAAATTATAAATAATTTTACATGCATTTTCAGCCCCAAAGAAGTTTAAAACATGTAAACCGGGGTCTAGAAACTCACCTTAGTTGCTTTCAAGCTTAAACCCTTCCTCTTGAACTTTGCAGATGTTTCTAACACCTAAATACTTTCAAAAACCCAAATCCGAACACATGCATACACATGAGAACATGTATAAACCAGCTACATGGCCAAAAACCCATGAAAACTAACTCTACTACACTAAATTTGCTTACCTTATACGAATTCAACTGCTTTCTCTCTCTAGAACCGAAGCTTTGCTGCTTTCTCTCTCTAAAACATCGAGTAGTGGGTGTAGCAGGTAGTGTGGGCGACAATACCACCTTTTAAACAAAATAATAATAGGATTTTATACTTTTACACTTTGCACCCCTCCACTTTGGCCTCATTTTCTTTCTTACAAAATATATTTCTTTTATTTCTCATTTCTTTTCTTTCTTTATTTTGACAAAATTTTACGGGTGTTACAAGTCCACCCCCCTTAAAGTGGTTTCGTCCCTGAAACTTGTCACTCTTCGAATAACTATGGGTAATGCTGTCTCATCTCTTCTTCAGTCTCCCACATAGACTCTGAAGCCTTTCGGTGTTTCCACTTCACACGCACCAATGGAACCACTTTATTCCTTAATTTCTTTTCCTTTCGATCAATGATTGCCACTGGCTGCTCTACATAATAGAGCTGTTCGTCCACTTCGATATCACCTAGTGGTACAATCATACCTTCATTAGCTAAGCACTTTCTCAGATGAGATACATGGAATGTCGGATGGATTCCACTTAACTCATCCGGCAATTCAAACCGATAGGCCACCTCTCCTACTCATGCGATGATTCGGAAAGGTCCTATGTACCTTGGGCTTAGCTTACCTCGCTTCCTGAACTGGATGATTCCCTTCCAAGGTGAGACCTTTAACATAACTCGGTCGCCCACCTTGAATTCAATCGGCCTTCGCCTCTTATCAGCGTATGAATTTTGTCTATCCTTCGTCGCTTTCATGAAAGCCTTGATCTTCTCTAACTTCTCAGTCGTAGCCCCAATCACGTCAAGGCTTCCCAACTCCTTATGTCCAATATCACCCCAACATACGGGTGTCCTACACCTTCTACCGTATAACATCTCGTAAGGTGGCATACCAATACTGGGACGATAACTATTATTGTACGAGAATTCAGCTAATGGTAGGTGATCATCCCAACTCCCTCCAAAATTGATCAAGCATGCTCAAAGCGTATCCTTAAGCGTCTAGATCATCCTGTCAGACTGATCGTCCGTCTGAGGATGATAAGTTGTGCTAATGTGTAGCGTCGTCCCTATCGCATCATGGAATCTCTTCCAAAACTTTGACGTAAACCGGGTGTCACGATCCGACATGATAGACACCGACACACCATGACGAGTTACAATTTCTTTAATGAACAGATTCGCCAATCTTTCAGAAGAATACGTCTCGCGGATCGGTAGGAAATGAGCAGTCTTGGTCAGACGATCTACAATCACCGATATGGTATCGCACACCCTTGCCGTACGAGGTAGCTTAGTAATAAAATCCATGGTGATGTGCTCCCACTTCCACTCGGGTATATCCAACGGTTGGATCTTCCCGTATGGCTTTTGATGTTCTGCCTTCACTTACAAACAAGTAACGCATTTGCTCACGTACTCTACTACATCGCGCTTCATACCTGGCCACCAATAGTCTTTCCTCTTATCCTGATACATCTTCGTGGCATCGGTATGAATCGAGTATCGAGTCTTATGAGCCTCATCCATAATTCGTCCATGTCGGTCTCCATAACGAGGTATCCATATCCGTCTGTTTCGGGTCCTAACACCAAGAGTGTTCTCACCCAATTCTGCGACTAGACCTCTCATTTGTTTGGAATTTAGGTGATCCTCTTTCAACGCCTCCTCTTGAAAGTCTTTCACCTGGGTCATCACATCAGCGGTCATAACCAACTAATAAGCTTTCACCCTAATCGGCTCGGGTCTCTCCTTTCGGCTAAGGGCGTCGGTCATGATGTTGGCCTTACCCGGATGGTAATGGATCTCACAGTCATTATATTTGATGAGCTCTAACCATCTTCTCTACCTCATGTTGAGATCCTTTTGGTCAAAGAAATACTTTAAGCTCTTGTCGTCGGTGAAGATGGTGCACTTCGTCCCGTATAAGTAATGCCTCCAAATCTTCAATGCGAAGACCACAACCACTAACTCTAAAACAAGAGTGGGATAATTGACTTTATGGGTTTTCATCTGTCAGGATGCATAGGCTATTACCCTTCCACATTGCATTAGCACGCAACCTGCCCCGAATAAGAAGCATTCGAATATACCACTAAGTCTTCACTCCCTTCGGGTAACGTTAAAACAGGAGCTTGAGTTAATATTGTCTTTAACTCCTCAAAAGCATCCTCCTGCTTTCGACTCCATTCAAACTTTACCTCCTTGCGGGTCAATTTGGTCAAAGGTGAGGCTATCTTGGAAAAGTCTTGGATGAACCTCCTGTAATAACCCGCCAAACCCAAGAAACTACGGATCTCGGACGACGTCTTTGAAGACTTCCATTGCATCACTGCCTCAACCTTTGCTGGGTCAACCATAATTCCTTCAGCATTCACCACATGACCCAGAAATTGCACCTCACGCAACCACAACGCACACTTACATAATTTAGCATACAACTTTTCTCTTCTAAGTATCTCCAATACTTCACGTATGTGGCCGGCATGTTCTTCCTCGCTTTTTGAATAAATCAGGATATCATCAATAAAAACAATCACTGATTTATCTAACATTGGCCGACACACTCGGTTCATCAAATCCATAAAGGCAGCTGGAGCATTAGTTAGACCAAAAGACATAACAAGGAACTCGTAGTGTCCATAATGCGTGCGAAAAGCTGTCATAGGAATGTCCCGCTCCTTCACCTTCATCTGATGGTAACCAGATCGAAGATCTATCCTTGAGAACCAACTGGCACCTTGTAGCTGATCAAACAAGTCATCAATCCTTGGTAACGGATACCGATTCTTCACCGTCAACTTATTCATCTCTCGGTAGTCGATGCACATCCGCATGCTACCGTCCTTCTTCTTCACAAACAATACCGGAGCACCCTAAGGAGAGATGCTCGGTCGAATGAATCCTTTATCTATCAACTCCTGTTGTTGATCCATTAGTTCCTTCATCTCGGTAGGAGCTAATCGATACGGTGCTTTGGCAACAGGTTGAGCATCGGGTATCAGATCAATCTGAACCTCAATCTCACGATCCGGTGGCACACCTGGTATGTCTTCTGGAAACACGTCCGGAAACTCACATACCACTAGCACATCGGACAGTTGTGGTACCGACACATCCACATCTTTCACGTAGGCCAGATAGGCACTACATCCACATCTCATGCAGTTTTCGACCACCGCCATCGAAATCACCTTTGGAACCATAGTGACGCGATCACCGTAAACCCTCACCAAACTCCCATCGGGAAAAATTAATCAAATCATCTTCTTGCGACACACGATATTCGCCTCATAGGTTGCTAACCAATCCATACATCGAATCCGCCTAGGGGCATCACATGCAATTTAGCAGAAAACCTATGACCTTCTAATTCTATGACACAGTCATCTATCATATCAGTAATTCTAGTGGACTTACCAATAACAGTTCCTATGTCGAGTGGCTTATTAATACTCTTAATACTAACAGGTAACTTAGCATAGAAAGTAGTAGAAATGAAACTCCTACTAGCACCAAAATCAAATAACACAAAGGCATAAGTTTGGTTTACTGGAAACATACCTGACACGACATCAGGATCCTCTCTGGCCTCCTCTCGCGTCATCGTGAAGGCTCTAGCACTCACCCACTATTCTATTTCCCCTGGCTTCTTCTATATTCTAGAAATCTCAGCCCTTGGCTTCTTACAGTCATTATTCACGTGGCCTTCCTCACCGCATTTATAACAATTTATAAGTCCACACATCTTCACCACATGATCGGGCTTCCTGCATTTAAAGCACACATTCAAACCCCACTTATATTCACCGGCGTGCTCTCTTTCGCACTAACCACACTTCTTTATCCCCAAACTTAAGGACAACATCCTTCGGTCATCTAGCTTCCTCCTTTTGTTGTTTGGAGTGAAACCACCACGTCCAAACCTCTTCCTTCCCCAGCTCTTATCACCATCACCCATCTTCTTCACCTCGACTACCGCCACTTCCCTTTCATCATACAACCTACCCACCAGGTCCACCACCGATCGAAAGGTACCCGGCCAGGAAGCGATTAAATGCCTACGTACGTCAGCTGGTAATCCCTGGATGTACTTCTTGATCTTTCACGACACTGGCGTCACCTGATCCGGCACCAACCTTGCCATCTTATTAAATTTGGTGGTGTATTGCTGGTGTGTCATGGTACTAGCCTCCAGCTGCTGGAACTCCCTCTTTATCTTGTCGAGTTCCCAGTGAGGACAGAATTCCTTGATCACCTGCTTCTTCAACTTTAACCACCTCATCCTGCTAATGGCCCTGCTACCCTCAGCATGGACAATATTGTCCGACCAACATAAAGCCGTGTCCATAAATGAGTGGTAGCAAACTTCACTTTTTGATCTTCTCGGCACTCGCTAATATCAAGTACCGCCTCCATTTCCCTAACCCATCGGTGAGCAGTAGCAGCAGTGCCATACCCATCGAATATTGGGGGCGTGCACCTCTGAAATACCCCATAGTTGCAACCACATGCAGTTTCCTACACTGCTTCTTCCTCCTCCTCCTCACTCGAGACAATCGTTTCAGTCTCTAATCGTTCCCTCTCTTCCCTTCCTGTGGCCCTTCTCCTCTTTTTCTTCTCGTCCTCTCTTATAGCTTTGATTACTTCAGTCACTACAGATGACAGAATTGTTTGCATGACTTGATGCACCTCCTCTTCTACTGCCTCTTTCACCGAGTCCCTTAGATTCGCATTTTCATCACCACCTTCCTGATGATGCATCTCGGGCTCTTCACGGGCCCTCTCAGTAGTCTTAGTGTGGTTCCTAGTAACACGTTTTTCAGTACCACGTCCGCCCTGTGCTCCATCCTAGAGGCCTTAGATGTTCTACCTCCAGCCAGTCTCTAATCACTATAAGATTCAAACACTAATATGGTCATTCAAGGTAATAGCTCAGTTTATGTTAAGTATAGTAAGTCCCTAATTACAGTGGCCAGTTATGATTAGCCATTTACTTTACTCTTCACACCCCAAGCATTTCCTATATTGACTACATCAGCATCTAAATCTATTAGGAGCATATAATCAACTACCACATGCACATAACTCCAATTATCGTTGGAAAAAGAAATACCTGATGGCACATAGCTACTCGAGCTGGCATCCCTTTCATTTAGTCCCATTCTCAGTTTAAGATTAGGTTTCAAAAAATATTTTACCCAATTCACTTAAACTTTAGCTCTGATACCAACTTTTAAGGCCCCGATCCCGGGCACTTCACAGTTGGTCATTCATAGCACCAAACATACATATTATTATATATTTCATAAAATATCACAGCAAAAGTCATTAACAAAAACCATTCATTTTATTAATAATTACTATTGTTAGGCAATAAAACACTGTTCAACTACAAAAGAAACTTTCACCAATTGCATTACAAAATAATAATAATAACATGCGTGAATGGATGCCAGTCTTGCCCTGCCAAGTAGCCTTTCTGCGTGCCATCCTCAGCAACCTTTGCCTGCCAACTGAGAATGCATAAAAGTCAGCGTTGCTGAGTGAGTTCTAGTTTTATAAGTATTAAAATACTTTATATGTTTCATACGTAACATACTCTTTTCCATAAAACACTTTCTCTACTTTTACACATGTTCAATCGTTATCGTACGTGTTCATTTGTTTCATACTTTATCATTTCATTCGTTATCGCTCATTTCGTACATTATCCTTATCTTTCGTTATCGTTCGTTTCGTACTTTATCGTTCATACTTCATTACTTCGCTCGTTTCGTACTGATTCTAGATCTTGTCAGGCTTTTCCCCCATCGCGGTCCGAAACTGCCATTCCGAGCACAAAGCTCCTTTACTAATTGGCACGAAGCCCGTGGCCCGAAGCCACCATTCTAGGCACAAAGCCCCGTTTCTAACTGGCACAAAGCCGTATCATATCTTGGCATAAAACCAGGTCAAATGACAAGGATCCTGTTTCATACTATGGGTTTCAGTCACCTAGACTGATCCCCTATGTGTGAACCCTTATGGGTTAAAATCGCATGCTATAACACACAGTTCAGCTATCAACTCATAAAGAGTTGTGATCCTCCTTTAAATCTGCTTGCAAATGTTTTCTTTCTTTCATTACGTTTCACTTTTCATCTTTGTTATCTTTCTCTTCATTACGTTATACTTTACGTTCATTCACACATTCATCATACTACGTAAAGTAATAATATAATACTTAACGTATATTATATTATAATATAAATACCTTTTGAAAACTAATAAAAGATAACATCTCATACACATACGCATATCATACATTCATTATAACATCATGCATATACTATTCATAAACTCATGCTTAGAATTGTCCATAACAGCCCACAAGTCAAACTAGGGTCAAAACCTAAAATTCTGTTTTTCCTCAAAATTTCAGAAAATTTTCCAAGTGTTGGGCGCATGAGCACTATGTAGGCGCATCAGGACTGCTTAGGCATTTCCTAACTATGCAGGCGCATCAGCCTACACTTAACCATTTCAACACTTAGGCGCATGCGCCTTTTTGGCGCATGGGCACTATTTGGGTGCACGACCCTGTACTTAGGTGTTTCAGCTAAACCTTAGGTGCATGAACTACTGTTCAGGCGCATGAACATACACTTAGTAATTCTAAGGCAATTCTAGGCGCATGAGCTACTGTTTGGGCGCATCATCTCATACTTAGACTTTTAAGACTATTTTTAAAGGCGCATAGGCCCTGTTTGGGCTTATGAACACCATCTCATATGTTTCTAACATATTTTTCAGTCCCAATCACTAACCCAACATGTTCTTAACTTATTTTTACCCTTCTAAGCATCAATATAACATAAACAACCATAAAACACTAACATGCATACATTTATGCATACGTGTAACATACATAGAAATTATAAATAATGTTACATGCATTTTCAGCCCCAAAGAAGTTTAAAACATGTAAAACTGGGGTCTAGAAACTCACCTTAGTTGCTTTTAAGCTTAGACCCTTCCTCTTAAACATCGCAGATGTTTCTAACACCTAAATACTTTCAAAAACACAAATCCGAACACATGCATACACATGAAAACATGTATAAACTGGCTACATGGCTAAAAACCCATAAAAACTAACTCTACTACACTAAATTTTCTTACCTCTCTCTAGAACCGAAGCTTTGCTGCTTTCTCTCTCTAAAACATCAAGCAGTGGGTGTAGCAGGTAGTATGGGCGGCCATACCACCTTTTAAACAAAATAATAATAGGATTTTATCCTTTTACACTTTGCACCCCTCCACTTTGCCCTCTTTTTCATTCTTACAAAATATATTTCTATTATTTCTCATTTCTTTTCTTTCTTTATTTTGACAAAATTTTCCGGGTGTTACAAAATCTCAAGTTTTTCGGGTTTTATGGTGTGGTTCACCATATGGCTGAAATTTTTAAGTGTTTCGGTTGCCCTTTTGTTCTTCAAGATTATACTTTACATGCTTGTGATAATGTTGAAGAATTAAATCATTTGGATGATTGGTTATTTTGTTTGTACAAAAACCCGGAACTTTCGGTTTTATTTATCTATAGCCGAAAGTTTGAGGGTTCTAAAAAGGGAACCATTTTGTTCTATAATGTTTGCATATTGTATGTATATTGGATGTTCATAACCTAGCCTTGACCATGTGTTTGTATGATTATGTATGTTGTGGTTTGTATGATTTTTTTTCAATATGGTTATAATATTTTTTTTATTTGGGTTGTAATTTATTTATTCATTCATATTGGTTTGTAATAATAAGTAGATTAGTTGTATTTCTTTTTCTAGAGAAAAATGTATTAGGATATATTTTTTTGTAACAAAAAAAGATGCAACAAGAAGAGATTTGGGTTTTGGGCCTTAATGGACCTCATTGTCTAAAATGGATTTTAACCCAAAAGGCCAAAACCCAATCTTGGAGGCCCATGGAAGCTTGGAGCCGAAGTTGGAGCCCAAAAGAAAGCACAAATAAAGTGAAGAAGTCACAACACAAAGTGGACACTTAAGGCATTTGGATGCGGGATCAAGTGGGAGTTCACCAACACATATTATGGTTCATTTGGTTCCTTAGGAGAGACTTTTTGGGACACTTGTTTCGGTCAACAAGTGTGGCCAAGACTAGATGGCTATGGTTATGAACTTGTGATTGTTTTATTTTATGCTTGCGTGGTTGATTTACAATTTTGTTTTATCTTATTTGGATAATGATAATTAACAACTTAATATCAACAACTTGCATAAAATTGGTTCCTTAGAAATCATAAGGTAATAAAATTGGTTCTATTAAACATCAATGATTTCACAATAAAATAGGTTTTATTAAAAGGAACTTTAAAATTGGTTTTCAAACTAAGTACCATACATTTGAATGCATGAAAATGCAAGGTACATAAAATTTTTCCAATCTAGAATTTAGAAAACTTAAAAACCTTTTTTAAATAAAACAAGCTTAACACCATTCTTTTACACAACACTCGAATCACTTCGAAGTCAATGTGGGATAAAGGTCACCTAATCACATTGGAGAAAGACTTATGAGTTTGAGGTGGATTTACCATATTTGTGGGATAAAGGTCACTTAACCACTTATATGTGCAAATTCACATGTATGTGTAAGTAGGACGACTTGATTTAGAAACCATGTGAATAGGGTTACCGAAGCATGGCGTACAAAGGTGTTTATGGGATTAAACATATTATGTTTAACCAATCCCATAAAAACTAAAAGTTGCAAAGGCTTGCAATTGTCAAACATTGACTACCTTGTTAATTCAATAATAGGATAAAGGTCACCTAACTACTATATGAATGTAACTTTAGATTCTAGATTTTAATCATTAATTGTCTTGGAGACACAAAAGGTATTAACGATTAAAATTATTAAATGATATCGAAAATACTAAAATTGAACTTTGTTAAAATGTGTAGATGGCCGCACACCTAACGCAATTACCCCACCCGTGCATAACCTATCACTAGAGCTATACTAGACAAGGATCGTCTTAACTTTAATAACTTTATGGATGGTATCAAAATTTGAGAATTGTTCTCAAACAAGAAATAACTCCTATATTTTGGACGATCCTATTCCCGATGAACCAAATACTGACGATGAGGATGCTTACAATGATTGGATAAAATACATCGACGATTCAATACAAGTTTCTTGCCTCTTATTGGGAACTATGATTCCTGAAATCCAAAAGGATTTTGAACATCAAGGGGCATATGACATGATCATCCAACTTAAGGAAATGTTCCTTACTCAAGCTAGGGTGGAGCACTTCGAAACGGTTCGAGCGCTTCATGCATGTCGTATGGAAGAAACCCGATCGGTTTCATCTTATGTACTTAAGATGAAAAGCCACATTGATCGACCCGAATGGCTAAATTGTCCCGTCTCAATAGAGTTAGCCACAGACTTGATCCTTAATGGCTTAACCAAAAGATTTGAGACTTTTGTCATGAACTACAACTTGAATGGATGGGACAAGAGCATTGGTGAGCTTCACGCAATGCTTAAAACGACCGAAGAGGGAATGGGCAAAAAGGTTTTTCTGGTTCTCACGATCAATGAAGGTGGAAATAAGAAGACACATCACCTGGAACCTAGGGCAAAGGTTGCCACAGGCAAAGGACTTGTCAAGGGTAATTTCAAAGGGAATCCTAAAGCAGAACCACCAAAACCAAAAGAAAAGAAGTTGGAAGTTGCTGTGAACAACCCATATTTGGGTTGTGTGAGATAGGACATTGGATGAGGAATTGTCCAACCTATCTTAAGGAGTTGAAAGCAAAGAGGGATGCGGGGCAAACCTGAGGTACAACTTTCATGATCCATATTGATTTTAATGTTGTTTCTTCTAACACATGGGTATTAGATACCGGATGTGGAACTCATATTTGGAATTTATTGCAGGGGTTCAAAAGAAATAAACATTTCAAGAAAGGAGATACAAGTCTCTTCATGGGCAATGGAGCAAAAGTCAGTGTTGAAGCATGAGGAGACTATATTTTGAAGATTCCAAATGGTTTGGAAGTTGTTTTGAAAAATATTTTGTATGCTCCTAGCTTGACTAGGAACATAATCTCTGTTTCTCTTTTAAGACAATATGGGTATGATTTGAAGTTTGTAGACAATTGTATTTGTGTTTTTGATGATCTAGATAGGTTGGACTCACCTAGATTAGATTAGCTTATTTTGTCTTTTATGGGTATGATTTGAAGTTTGTAGACAATTGTATTTGTGTTTTTGATGATCTATATAGGTTGGACTCACCTAGATTAGATTAGCTTATTTTGTCTTTTATGTAATAGGACTAATGTTAGATGATCTTCATTTATGTAAGCGATGTTTAGTTTGTTCTATCTTAGTTCGCACTGACCCAGCGAAACTACGAGCGAATCTATAGATTCGCTCGTAGTCAGCTGATAAAGGTCACCCGGCGAAACTGTTGTTCGCTGCCGGGTGAACCTACTTTCTGGTCAGGGTAGTTTCGCTCAAGCGAACTACCAGCGAATTTGCCACTGTTTATATATTTGCAACTCTTGTAACTTTGGGAGCAAGTTTTGCCAAACCTAATCAAGATACACTTTTGCATTACTGTATTCATAGCATGTTTGGGGCTGGAATTGCATTTTTTTTCACATCATTGATCCTTATTTGTTAGTATTGATTTAGTTTGGATCATATGGCTTTATTTTGAAACTCATTTCTGTGTTTTGCTCTGTTGATTCAATATTTGTGGGATATCTCTGTGTTTATCATTCATTAGCACTGAAATCGATCACCAATTGACCAACAATATAGTATCAGAGCGAAAGTTCACCTTTCTTGCCTAATTTTCAAGCGAACATACTGTCGAATTTACCACTAGAACGAAAGTTCTACTAGTTCTGCGAGATTGTTGAGCGAACTAGAGCTTCCATAGCACTGATTCGAGCGAATCTGTTGTTAGTTTGGCAAGAAAATCTACAAGCGAATTTAGCAGCGAACTTAACAGCGAATCTATCAGCGAATCTGATTTCTGATTTTATCATGTCTACTTCAATCATGAATGTGACTGATATGGAGTGTGTTCAACCAAACAGACCACCGAGGCTTGTCAACGGTGAGAATTTTGAGGACTGGAAACATTGCTTGAAGGCCTTCTTCTTCTACACAGATCATGGTCAGTGGGAATCTATTATAAATGGACCTCACATACCAACAACAACTTTCGGATCTGTTACTTCACCGAACCAGGATACTAGCACTTATACTGAGATTGACATTAAGTTGCTTGATCGAGACAAGAAAGCTCTTGGAGCTTTGATTCTGTGTCAGCATCATGATATTTATAGCAGGTTTGCTGAACACACTACCGCTAAGGCATTGTATGATGCATTATGCGAGTTTTATGATGGGAACGAAGATCTAAAGAAAGACAAGAAAGCTCAAGCTCAGAAGGAGTTTAACTCATTCGTGGGATACAAGCATGAGACACTTACTGATATAACAAACCGCTTTTTGTCCGTTTCGAGCAACCTGAAGAAGTATGATGAACAGCTAGGCAATCATGAGCAAGTGAGTAAACTGTTAGACTCTCTTCCTGCTCAGTGGAGTCTACAAATCAAATTGCTCAAGCAAGAAATGAACTTTGCTGATTACAAGTTGATGGATGTTATCAACAAGTTAAAATCATTTGATCTTGATGTGAAGAGAAGAGAGTATAATCAGACCATGATGTCTCCTAATGTCCCTCCTCAAAATGCTGCATTGATTTCATCCGCTGCAAACTCTTATTATTATGGTGCAGCTTGTGGGAGTTCATCTGGTAATGGTGGCTTTGCTAACTTATGTATGGTAAAAATATCAACTCTAGTAGTGGTTCCAAGGATGCTGGGTCAAGTTCAAATGCCTTAGTTTCCACTCAAATTCCACATGATACTATGTCATTGTTTGGGTTATTTGTGATTAGTTATGAGGCTTTGATTGCTGGAGAATTGAAGGGACGTGGTATGACAGTGGAAGACATGTATCAGGTTGATCCTGATGATCTTGAAGAAACCGACATTCAGTGGCAAATGGCCATGCTTACTCTTCGTGCTAGGATGTTTATGGAGAGAACCGGCAGGAGAAATTTTGGAAACCAGAGTCAAAACAACGCCCTAGGATATGATAAATCTAAGCTCAGGTGTTTTAACTGTAAGCAGCTTGGTCATTTCAAAAGAGAGTGTCCCTCTCCCATTGTCACCAAACCTGTTAATTCTGGAAACTCAAGAACCATTCCAGTCATGGACAAAGTTGAAGAAGCTAAGCCCAAGAAAGAAACTGCTCTGTTGACCAACTTTGATTGGAGTGCAGAAATTGAAGAATCAAAGGAGGAAATCAACCATGCCTTGATCGCTGAGATAGTAGAGGAACATGCTCTTGATGATGGGTACATTGACTGTTTTGATCCTTTCAAGGAGTTCTATGGTGAAGCTGATATTGATGTTGATTGCAATGGTGAATCTGAGGTAATTCAACATCAAAAAGTTAAGGAATGTGCTGGTGTGGTTCAGAAAGTTGTGGTTCAAGAAGATATGGCTCACACTGGTTTGGTATGTGAAGCTGTTAAGGAAGAGGTTAATCTGGTTCCTGAATCTGCTGCAAAGGAAGCTGGTGGAAAAGAGGAGCTGAACATGGAATCAATGATTGAAGAAGCCAAGAAAGCAGCTGTGGAGGAGTACAAAAGGAGCACTCCTTATTGCCAATGTGATCGTGCTTTCGCGGCAGAAAAACTGGTAATGGGTCTTCCTTATGATATTATTGAAGACATGTGTTCCTCCGCATGCAAAATCCGTTTAGTCGGTATATATAAAGCTAACATGTTACTTATAATGAATGAAAATGAATTAAAGAAAACCAACAAAGAGCTTAAACAAAATGAGTCAAAGTATTTTGTCAAATTAAGAGAAGCTTTCAAAGAAAATGAACACTTAAAAAGGACACTTTTGGAAAAGAATTGTGAAGTTAACTATTTAACTGAACAAGTTACACTTGCCGAATTTGAAGTCAGAAAACTTAAAAATAAATTAGAACAGTGGTCACTTTCAAGCATGAAAAGGGAGGAATTATGCAAAAAACAAATGGGGGCAAGGATCAAGACCGGTTTGGGTAATGAAAATGATGCATCGGTATATCCTCCACCTAGTACTTTCTGTTATTCTCCTATGTCCACTCCTCATCCTTCAAATGAGTTGATACAAGAGATTATACAGAATGATACTAATGGCCCTATTGCAGGTTTAGAAGGAGATAATTCTAAGGAGTTGCGAGAAGGATTTTATTATGGTGGCAGTAGTGGTCTTGGCAGCTCTAGTAGTCATAATTTTAATTCCAAGAAGTCTGTTGTAGACATTAGCTTAAGTAATCATTTCGTGTCTATTGGAACTATTTTTGATTCAAACTGTGGGGCATGTAATAGTAACTTAGGATGTTCTATTTCAGACACTTGTGATGACTTGAATGTTTTAAATTCTGCGTTTGATGCTAATGTGTGTATGAATGATGAAGCTCAACTTTTAGGTCATGTCTCTGAAAGTCAAACAAAAACAAACTACTTTAACAAATTCTTCTCTTATCCAATTCCATCTTTTACACCGATAAGGATTTCAAAACCAAAAGATAAAGAAATGTCTTCTTCCACTAAGAATAACAAGGATAAAATTGATCAAAAATCAGTTAAAGTGGAAGTCATTACTGGGAAGTCAAAAGAGCCATATGATTCGTACAGTGATTCAGACTGAATGTGATGAAGAAATATCTACTGATAGAATTCCTTCATCAAATTGTTCCAAAACATGGTTGAGATCTCATTGTTTTAGATGTAGAAAGCACGATCACTTAATAAAGCAATGTCCTGAATCAGGTGGTTGTAATATACAGACTAAATATTTTGGAACTAGATTGATAAATTTTGTGAATGGTTTCTTTTGCAAAAGATCTGTTACTCCAAGACCTATGTACACTAAGACTTGGGTCCCAATTTCCAAAGTCTAACCATTTTTTCCAAATGTCAGGAACATTCAGAGGCCGCTGTAAATAGTTATTGGCATGTAGATAGTGGATGTTCCAGACATATGACTGGGTTGAAGGACCTGCTGACAAATTTTAGAATAATTGATGGTGGCTATGTTGCTTTTGCTGGAGACAAGAAGGGTGGAAAAATGATTGGCCAAGGAGATGTCTCCAATGGATCCCTTACTTTGGAGAAAGTCAACTATGTTCCAGAATTGGCGTTCAATCTTCTCAGTGTATCACAAATCTGTGATAAAAATATTCCCGTGATGTTCCTTACCAAGAATGTCTATTCTTGAGACCAGAGTTCTCTATCCCTAAAGAGATGGTGATCATGCGAGCTCCAAGGAGAAATGATACCTATTTGTTAAATATGGGATCAAAAGAATCATCTTCCACCGTGACCTGTCTTTTATCAAAAGCTCATTCTCATGAATCTTCTCAGTGGCATAGAAGATTAGGGCATATCAATTTTAAATTGATAAATAAGTTAGTTAAGAACAATTTGGTCAGGGGACTACCACTGAAAGATTATTCTGTGGTAGAAAAATGTATGGCCTGTGCAAAAGGAAAACAGCACAAAAAGCCACATAAACTTAAAATTCAAAACTCGATTTCACATCCCCTCGAATTATTACATACTGACTTATTTGGCCCTATCAGTATTAAATCAATTGCTAAGAAATCTTATTGTCTTGTTGTGACAGATAATTACTCAAGGTACTCTTGGGTGAGATTTCTGATTAACAAAAGTGAGACTGCTGAGGAGTTGATGAATCTGATTCCGCTGATTGAGGTTCTTAGGAAAAGGAAGATTCAAGCCATCAGGAGCGACAATGGAACAGAATTCAGAAACCACATCTTCAATTCATTCTGTGAGCAAAGGGGTATTCTCAGATAGTTTAGTGCTGCCAGAACACCTCAACAAAATGGTGTTGCTGAACGTAAGAACATAACACTAATTGAAGAAGCTAGGACGATGTTGATCGAGTCAAAGCTTCCGATTATCTTTTGGGCCGAAGCAGTTAATTGTGCAGCTTACGTTCTGAACCGGGTATTGATCGTCAAGTGCAAGATGAAGACATCATATCAATTGTTCTGAGGAATTAAGCCTCTCATTGATTTTCTGTGCCCTTTTGGTTGCTCTTGTACTCTGTTGAATACTCAAGACCAGAATACAAAGTTTGGTGCCGTCTCTGATGAGTGTTTCTTTGTTGGGTACTCAAAAACACAAAAGGCGTATCGTGTATATAACAACGGACGCGGATTGTGCAAGAGTCCTACTATGTCGACTGGCAAGAATTTAACTCAACAAGCATTGGAAGTGATCCTGCATGGTGCAGGATCGGTTTCGGTCACTCAACAAGTGGTTTTTCTCTCAAACTCATCTTGAACAACACTCAGAAAGAGTCTAACAAGAGTTGATCACAATATAACAAGTAACAAATGATAATGAACACAGGAAGTAAATTTTCAAGGTACTTTTATATATTGTTTCTCAACTCAAAGGATTACAAGACTCTTACAAGCTCAAGCTCACTTGATCTCTCACTCTCTCTTTTGAGCTATAATGAGAATACATATATAATACTACCTATAGCCGGATATACTTTGATACCAGCTGGAACCTCTAACCAAACGTCTATACTACAAGACTATAGGTTAAGGTATCTCAGACATTTTTCTTGAGATTTGGTAGTTAGGACATGTCCCTGACTTACCTTTTGTCACCAACTAAAGTTGGTAATATGTACTATCATAAAAACGTAAACAGTAGAATAAAGTATGGTTAACAACATGGCTCTTTAGGAAGAGTCCATGTTGTATCAGAGGTCTACAGCGGATTGTCAGAGACCATACTTATGTCTACTGGTCATAGCAATGTCTTCCGAAGGTTAAATTTCTTCGGAAGAATAACTTCTTCCGAAGCCACTTATACTTCGGAAGACTGCTTCTTCCGAGGCTTGGGGTCTTCTTTGTCTTCGGAAATAGAGTTTGTCTTTAGAAGTTGTCTTCAGCTGTTGTCTTCAGACTTTGTCTTCAGAAGAACTCTTCAGACTTCGGAAGTTCTTATACTTAGCTTCGGAATCCTTTGAATGTAGCACCAAAATTGACTATGTGAAGTGGTTTTCGTTACACCAGCCTTATAGTGACCCAACAAACTCCCCCTAGGCTGATGCTACCAAAGCTTCACTTCTCTCTTCTCTCAAAACTTTCAGCACCAAGGAAAGTAGATATCTATCTGTTTCCTTGTTCTTCTTTGATGTGGTGCTGAGAAGTTTGTACAAATCCTTGGTAGACAGAACATCCAATCTGTTACCTTGGATTATATGTACCCTTTCTTGTGGCTCTCCGAAAAGAATTAGTTGATGGGAACTATAGTCATATTCCCATCTAACTATAGGTTCCAATTCTGGACCCTCCAGCATCTGTAGAAAGGCTGCGCCCTTGGTGGTAGGTCTTTCCTTTTCTACCTGTATTTTCAACTTCAACTCTTCATTGATTCTTGCCTTTGCAGTTAGCTTAGCCAAGTGAATACTGCTGAGATGATTCCTGATGACAGGAGCAGTCTCAGAGTTGGAGGGGTTGGAGAATGGCTTCTCTTCAAGCTCAGCAATGTCAAATCTGCCAAGATGCAATAAAGAAGTGGCATTGAGCCGGTTGATTTCACCATTCTCTCTTTCCACAACAAAGTTGTTAGAAGTTTCATCGAACCTCCACTGGATTATACCTTTCCTAGGCACAGGAGACTGACTAGGAATCCTGTCCTCCTTCCTTGTATCCAGTAGAGTCACCAGTTTTCTTCTAGGTCTCTTCTCTTCAGCATTCAGAGAATCAGAGTTGAGATCGAGAAGTCTTGCAGCCTGGCCTAAAGTTCCTCTAGGCAAATCAAGAAATTGATCTAGTGTGAGGGAACTTGAAGAGTCATCAACATAGGTGATGTTGATGAGATCTTCCTCACAGGAGATGTTGCTCAGAGTTGTGCAGTTGTTGAGGATCTTCTCACAGGAGATGTTGCTCAGAGTTGTGCAGTTGTTGAGCTTTGTCTTGATTTCTTTAAACTCTTCAAGAGAGAGATGTTGAGAAGGCTGAGGGGATGGACTGGGTATCAGTTGGGTAGGATTGGGTTTAGTGGTTCTGGGTTTTGTTTGGGGTTTAAGGATGGGAAGTTTAGGTGGTTGTGGTGATGAAGCAGGTATGGGTAGAGTTGTAGGTTCAGGGGTGAAGGTTTCATCTAAGGGCTCGGTTTTGATGGGAAATGGGATTGGTTCTTCTTGTGTAGGTTGTGGTTGAGTGGTTGGTTGTGGTTGAGTGGTTGGGGTGAAGATCATTCCATGTCCCCTTCTATACATCTCCTTCCTCTTTCCCATACGGATTTCAGCCTTTATTTAGCTGACAATCCGTTGGAGCGTCCTTTCGGACATGGGTCCCACCTGCCTAACAGAGAAGCCGTGAGCCAGAGATAGTCTTTCATCCAGGCTTTGTCACCGGCCCTCTTGGCTGCAGTGACCCTCTCTACTTCTTCCCTCTGCTTCTTCTCCTTCATATTCTCCCTTGCAGCCTTCTTTCTTTCTTTCTCTATTTGATCCTGCTCTTTGTTGTGGACCAAAAGGATCATATCATCATCATGTGGAGAAAGTTCTGGAAGATTAAAGCCTCTAGAGAGTAGGAATTTAATCCTAGTTTCTCTCAGCTATAAGGCGGCTTTCCTTTGTTCCTCCTCTTCCCTCTCTAAGGCCAACCTGGCTTTTTCTTGTTGTTTTAGCCTGGTTGTCCTTTCCAAAGTCACCAACTCCTCTAGTGGTAGCAGGAGTACTTCCTCATTGGCAGCTCCTAAGTTGATGAGCTGATCAATGAGTTATGCCCTTCTCTCGTTGTTGATTTCCTCCTGATTGGCTGCAGCTGCCTTTGAACTGGCAGCTAGCAACTTCTCAGCAGGGAATCTACCTTTCTTCTTTAACTTCTCAATTCTTTCCTCTTCCTGAAGCTCTCCGCAGTCATTTTTCTCTTGCCTTTGTCTTTTGCAGAGCTTAACTGCGGTGGTTCTTGGATAGAGGGTTTGGATTGAGAGAGAGGGTCATCTAGTGTTTGGGATGGAGGTAGATCAGAAATGATCTCCCTGCTCAACTCAGATGCTATTTCAGCAATGACATCTATGATGATCAGTTCCTCGGACATTTTGAACAATCCTTCCGCAGCTTCCATCTCAGCTTCGGAAGACTTATCTTGTTCTTCCGAGGCTTTAACTTTAGCTTCGGAAGTGTCAGCCTGAGCTTTGGAAGAAGATGCTGATGCAAGTTCTATCCCAACTGTTTCAGTTGTTGGGCTATCAGTCCCTATTTCCCCTTCGATGTTAATCATAGGTTCCATGTGGACCTTAGGTTGACTAACTTCTTCCACAGTGGTAGAAGGTGCATTCAGCCTTTGAAGCTCTTCAGCTCCAAAGTAGATCAGTGTGGTATCCGGGCTGGGCTGATCTAAAGAGGATCTCGATACATACTTTGTGAAAAGTCTGTAGAGATCATGAAGCATTTGTGAGTCAATCTTGAGAATGGATTGAGATGACTCAGGCAAGGTAATGATTTGGGAAGTAGAGGACTGGATTGGTGGTTCCTCAGGTGCTTCTCTCTGATCTTTCTCCCCTTTTTGGTAGCATCATCTTGAGAGCTAGATGAGCTAGAGGAAGAAGTCAATGAGACTTGGATAGGTACATGCCTAACAGACCTCTCCGTCTGTTTCTCAGCTAGTTTAGCCTTGAGATTGTCAATCTCAAGTTGCTGAGTGGCTGTCCTGTTCTCTAAGATCCTAACCTGAGATTCAAGGTTTGAGACCTTAGAGATCAAGTACTGAATAGTGAGTTGCATACTTCCCTCATCTTCATGTGAAGAATCATGGGGAGATGAGATAACATACCTAGTATGTTCAGTCTTACCACCAGATGTGGCTTCCTGGCACCCTGGATACCTTTGCTCAAAGTCATCTCTTTTAGAGATATCAATGCGCAAAGTTGCCATAGACTCAGTCTGATTGATGTTACCACTGTCCTGAGAGCTCAATGAGAGACTCTGAGTAGTGGCAGCTGAGCCTATATGAATCCCCTCCACATCAGTGGGACTCACCTCAGTTGTTGGCTTCTAATGGGGGCTAGATATAAGGGATCTCTCTTGGCTCTGTTGATCTTTGAGAGGGTGTTGAAGATCAACTTCATGGCCATGGAGAGATGTTATCTCTTCATCAGTTTGGAGTAATAGGTCAGTGAAGGATAGAGAGGTTAAACCTACTGACCCGGGACCTAGATCAATGTCTACAGGCATTGAGCCTCTTGTGGGGCTGTCCTTTGTTGGCTGCACAGGGGAGTGTAAATACTCACCCTGTGGGCTAAAGGCTTGGGTGTCGGGCTCTTGGGTTTGAGACTGAGGAGGCTCAAAAACCAAATTGAGGTCAATGGTGAAGGATGGTGTGACCTCTGACTGAGTGGGAGCCCATGTTTCCACTCTAGTCCTTTTGGATTGAACTGAAGGAGCTTGTTCAATCAGAGTAGATTGAACAAGGGTTCATTTGGGGCATCTCTGATATGTGATTTTGATGGGTGGAGAATGTATTGGGACATTTGTGGTGAGGGTTTCTGGTGTGGGTTCATCATCTGTGGGGTCAACAGGGATGTCACCAGGAGCTATGCGTTCAATCATATCTGGAGGTAAAGGAGTATACCTGCCATTGAAGTTGATGGACACCTTCTTCAAAGTCTTGAAGATGGCAGGCCGCACTTGGGGAACAGTTAGAGCAGCTGCACAGACAAGCTTGCTCTGTTCCAACTCGCGGTTGATGATGTGTTGAATGTATCGGGGATACATGAAAGATGTTTCCCTTCTAAGATTCCTAAGTAAATTGGTAAACACAAACCTTGAGTAATTGAAGCGCAGGCCTCTCACCAACCCGTGAACTAGGCATCCTAGTTCGTATGGGATTTGATCCCATCCACCAGACTTGTTGGATAGGCAGTGAAGAACGATGTGCAGGATAAACTTCCAATGATATGCGAAGTTGAATTTGTAGACGGTTGACCTGCTCAAATCTCCACCATATCCTATGAGGATGTATGTGCCATCCAAGTCTTCTTTGGGAAACTCAGTAGGAGCTTCATCATCATGAAGATCTAGATACTCCCTGATGAGTTGTTTACTTATGATCAACTCCTGTTCACAAATGTGGGTTCTTAGGACACGAACCCCATTTAGGATTTTAGCTTGACCATTTCTCCAAAATTCAGTCATGCGGTTGGAGTAAACGGTAGGGTTAACAGTAAGCGCCGTGTAGTAGGTTGATTCAGAAAGAAAGGTGATGATTTCAGTGAAGTCAGCATCTCTTGACGAATCAAGTAATGCGACCTGGTTATGCTAAGGGTTTAACGCCATTGTAAGAGAAAGTAAGTTTGAACTTGGGTGAATTTCAGGATTGGTGGTGAAGGAAATTTTTAGGGCAGTAAATCGGTAAAAGAAGATGAAATTGAACAGTTTGGATTATTTAAATGGGAGGAATTGCGGTGATGGTGGTACGGCGGCGGTTTGCGGTTATGAAATGACAGTGGCGGTAAGGGATAAATTTAAATAATCAGTCGTTATCAACAAAATCTTTACTTTTTACAGAGTGGGGCCCAAAAAGATATCCGTTACACAGTAAAAATCTCTCTTTTCTAGTATAAAACGTTTCCGAAGGTAATTTTTCTTCCGAAGGCAATCCTTTCTTCCGAACCAAGACATTGCTTCCGAAGGTAAGAGCTGCTTTCCGAATGAAAAGTTTTATAAGCTTCGGAAGTAGATCTGATGTGAAATCAATCGCTTCTTCCGAGACTAAAAACTCTTCAACTCTTCCGAGAAGCAAATTTCCATGGAAGAATTTGACTTCAGAAGATATTTAGAAATATCTTCCGAGTGTCAATTCCTCTTCGGAAAAAATTTACACTTGGAATAATTCAAAGAGATCTTTTGTAACAGGGCTTAAATTGTATTGACACAAGACATTACACATTAAAAAGCTTTCAAAAGAGGTAGTTAATCAATGTTTATCATCCCAATAGCTGATATGAGATACTTAAATATTTGTTCGTCAAAAGCATTTGTGAACAAATCAGCATATTGTTCATTTGAGTCAACTTTGATTAAATTTATCAGATTTTTCTCATGAATATCTCTAATGAAATGATACCTGATATCAATGTGCTTTGTCTTGGAGTGCTTCACTGGATTTTCTGTGATGGAGATAGCACTGTTGTTGTCAATATGGATAGGAGTACTCATAAAGTTGAATCCATAGTCTAACATCTGGTTCTGAATCCACAGCAACTGAGCATAGCAGCTAGCAGCAGCGATGTATTCAGCTTCAGCAGTTGATGTAGATACATAGGATTGTTTCTTGCATTGCCATGAAATGATCCTTCCACCAAGAAATTGACATCCTCCTGATGTGGATTTCTTGTCAATGTTGCAGCCACCATAGACACTGTCAGATTATCCATAGAGATTGAAAACAGTATTTCTTGGATACCAGAGACCTAGTTTAGGTGCTCCTTTGAGGTATCTGAGGATTCTCTTTGCAGCAGCTAGGTGAGACACCTTTGGAGTAGCCTGATATCTTGCACAAATGCAA
The DNA here is from genome assembly GCA_024085815.1 of Flaveria linearis. NCBI lineage: Eukaryota > Viridiplantae > Streptophyta > Magnoliopsida > Asterales > Asteraceae > Flaveria > Flaveria linearis. The sequence continues at coordinate 61,277,070 of CM044010.1, read as the reverse complement.
GTGGCAAACATGATATTAGGTCTACTAGCAGTAAGGTACATCAGAGAACCAATAATTGCTCTATACTGATGTTGATCAGTGTCCTCCCCCTTAAGGTCAGGGCAAAGGTTATGGTTTCTGGGTATGGGTGTCTTGGCTGGCTTACAGTCCTTCATCTCAAATCTCTCTAAGATGTCATTGACATACTTGGATTGATTGATGAAGAATCCTTCCTTTAATTGCTTCACCTGAATTCCTAGGAAAAAGTCCATTTTTTCCATGGAGCTCATCTCAAATTTCTGCTTCATAGTGCTCTCAAAGTCCTTACACATTTGGTCATTTGAAGAACCAAATATGATGTCATCAACATAGACTTGAATGAGCAAAATGTATTCTCCAGTCTTCCAGATGAAGAGAGTTTTATCAATGGTACCTCTGGTGTAGCCATTCTTCAGAAGAAACTGAGACAAGGTCTCATACCACAGCCTAGGTGCTTGGTGCAGCCCATATAGAGCTTTATCCAGTTTGCACACATAGTTGGGGTGCTATGGGTCTTCAAATCCTGGAGGTTGGCATACATAGATTTCCCTATCTATATCCTCATATAGAAAAGCACACTTGACATCCAGTTGGTAGACAGTGAAATTCTTGGATGCAGCATAAGCAAGGAAGATCCTAACTGCCTCAAGTCTTGCAACAGGTACAAAGACATCAGTATAATCAATTCCTTCCTCTTGGGTGTATCCTTGAACTACTAATCTTGCCTTATTCTTGATAATCAAGCCTCTATCATCTTCTTGTTTTTGAAAACCCATTTAGTGCCATAACTCATAAGAGGTTTTTCCATGGGGCTTAACTACAAGAACCCTGTTCTGCACATAGCATGCAGTGCTAACTGCCTCTGCCCAAAATGTTAGAGAATGTTTTGAATCAGCTAACATGGTTCGAGCAGCCTCAATAAGTGTCCTGTTCCTCCTCTCAGCAACACCGTTTTGTTGAGGAGTTCTGGGAGCACTATATTGTCTGGTAATCCCTTTTGAGTCACAGAATGAGTCAAGAACAAAGTTCTTAAACTCAGTCCCTTGATCACTTCTACTGATCTTAACCTTGTGATCAATTTGATTTTCTATTTTAAGAATAAAGGATTTTAACGTTTCAGCAGTTTCATCTTTGCTACTTAAAAAGAATACCCATGTAAATCTTGTAAAATCATCAACAATCACAAGGAAGTATGATTTCCTTCTAATGCTCATTATACTTGTGGGACCAAATAGATCCATGTGCAATAAGGGTAATGGAGTAGTGATGGAGTTGACACATTTGGATTTATGAGATGACCTGTGTTGTTTCCCTTTCAGGCGTGCAACACAGTTATCTTTGCAGAAAAATTCCTTTTTAGGCAAACCATGTACCAAGTTATTTTTAGCCAATTTATTCATTGTTTTAAAATTCACATGACACATGCGTTTATGCCATAGTGTTGACTCATCACTATCAGCTTTGGAAAGAAAGCATGATACTTCACCTATAGGAGAAGCATTGTTCATATCTAGCTTGTACATATCCCCTTTCCTGGGAGATCTAAGAAGCACCAATTCCGGAGGAATTGTCATCCCTGGTTTGAGGATAATGCACTCATGTTCTGTGAAAAGCATTTGATGCTTTGATCACAGAACTGAGCAACACTTAACAGATTGTGTTCAAGCTGTTTGACAAAGTGAACTTTTTCAATGTTTATTCTACCATTGGATATACTTCCTCCGCCTGAAATATGTCCTCCGGCCTCACCTCCAAATTGGATAGGCCCTCCATCATAGTTCTGGAATTATTGAAGGAGAGATCTGTTCCCTGTCATGTGCCTGGAGCATCCACTATCTACAATCCAGACGTTGTTGTTCTTGTCAAATGATGTCCCTGCACATAAGATGAGATGGTTAGTTTTGTTTGGAAGCCCAAGCCTTGCTGGTCTTGGGCTCTTCCAAAGATGATGGCATAATTAACCAAAGGATATGCAATGGGGTTCAATAGAGGTCGTTGAAGAAGAGGTTTGGCTGCAGCATCTTCCTTGATCTTCCAATCCATCCCTTGGTTGATCTTTGAGGATGAGCTTGCTGAAGCTTTTGCAGCATGGTCTTCTTCCGAAGCTTCTTTCTTTTCGGAAGAAGCCTTCACCACCTTTTCTTCCGAAGAAGTCTTCTTCTGGGATGGTTTCAAAGGAGCTTTCTTATTCTTCCGAACCTTAGAAGCTTTGGCTTCCGAAGCCATTTTCCCTTCTAAATAAATACTTTCTTCCGAAAGCAACTTGGCTTCCGAGACCAACTTTCCCTTTTTCATCAATTGGACCGTTTGAAATGGTCCAAATGTGAAACCTTCCCTGACTCCTTCTTTTCTAACATTATTCGCATAATGTGTGCTTGCTGGATTGTAGTAACAATCTTTAGCCATGTGGTTGTGCAGACCACACATTACGCATGCAATATTAGTCTTTTGGGAATTTGAAGATTGCTGTTTCTTGGATTTCTTTTCTTCATTAGCAACTTTCCCTTTCAACTTCTGATCCTTTGGTAGGACAGGAGTGCTGATACTACACTCCTTTTCTGAATCAGAAGTACCTACCACTTGGAATCCAGCAGAGATGAAGACACCTTTTTGCTTTGGGTTAATCTTCAGCTTGGACTCGGCAACTTTCTTGGCAGTCTTTCTAGCAGCTTTAGCTCTGTTTCTTCTTGCCTTGGTGGTTAGGATTTGATCTTCACAGGTGGAGATGAGTGTATCTTCCTGTTTCTCCCCTGTGGTGGCCACTATTTTTGCCTCATCCTTTAATTCCGATGGAGAAGGGTCAGCAGTTGGAACCTCTTGCTCCTCAGTACCACATCTCGGTAGTCTAATAGACTCATAAGAATATGGTGGAGCTATTTCATTGGTTCCCAACCCTCCTTTGTTTTGATAAATCATTTTGGAATGGGAGGATGATGCAAGAATAGCTTGGAAGTTTTGCTCAGCAATAGCTCGCTTCCTGGCCTGAGCCTCAGCAGTAACAAGCCGGGCTTGTGCTTCAAACAGCTTGGATATCAGATCTTTGATTTGAGTCTTGTAATTGGTTTGTTCATGTTTTAAAAGAGACACAGTTTTCTCTAATTCCTCAATTTTCTTTTGATAGTCAGATTCAGCTCTTTTAAAGTCAGATTTTAGGATATTTAATGACTCAACATCAGATCTGATTTCCATATTGTAATGCTTATAAAGTTTAACTATAGCAATACAGGCTGAAGTGCAAAGATGTTCATATACCTGAGCATCATCTGTTCCAGCCATGAGTGCTTGAGCGGGAGTCACATCCTGTACCATGAAGCTCCAGTCAACTTCTTGAGCTATTGCAGTTGTTTCAGTTGTGTTCTCTTCATGCTTTAAGGTTGAGGGATGTGTGGAGGCCTGTAGGGTTCCCGGGTTGTTCTTGGGAGCCTTGCATTCCCTAGCAAAGTGACCTAGATGGTTGCAGTTGTAACACTTTGCTTTGCTCTTGTCAAACCCAAACTTGCTGTTGATAGGGTTTTAAGGGAATTGCCTTCCAGTTCTCTTGAAGAACTTATTCGCTGTGTAGGTTAAGAGAGCCATCTGTTGGACAATGTCCACATACTCTACATCATTTGGACTGAAGCACTCAAGATCATCAAAGCAATATTAAAAATCACCAGAGTGTCCACTTCTAGAGATAAAGGCACAACTATCCTGAAACGAGTTGTGTTGAGCCTTTTGAGACCTTGGAGTCTCAGGTAGAGTAATGTAGGGTCTAATATGTGAGTTGTCAGGGTAGCACAGCAACTGCTGTTGTGGTTCTGTGATTTCCCTTTCAACCACATGAACGGCTGAACTCAGTTGGTTATTGGAGTTACCAGAGGAGTTCTGCATTTTCATCTCCATCTGGAATGCACTTAGGATACCATACAACTCTGTGAGAGAAAGAGTTTTAAGGTCCGAAGTTCTCTTGATTACAACACAGTAGGGTGTCCATAGTTTAGGAAGGGAAGACATGAACTTCCTGACTATGTCTCTGTTCTCAAGAGGTACTCCAATATCCACCAAAGTATCCACTATCTCAACATACCTGAAATATTGTTGAGTCAAGGTCTCACCAGCCTTGAAAGTGAAGTTTTCAAACTGCTGCTTTAAGAGATCTTTCTTGTTCTCTTTAGTTTCCTTGGATCCTTCATACATGAGCTTCAGTGCATCCCATAGATCTTTAGTTGTCTTGCACTTATTGAAGCCTTTGTAGATGGAGTTTGAAAGAGCAGTTTAAAGAGAAGTCATAGCTCTTTGATCAAGCTCTATTCTTTTCCTATCTTCTTCTGAGTAATCGTCCACATCTTTCGGAATGATACGATTACCAGTAGCAGAAGTAGTGCTTGGTATGAAAGGACCATTAACAATGGAGTCCCACATCCTTGAGTCTTGACACTTAATGAAGCCTTCCATTCTTGTGCACCATGTGTCAAAGTCTTCAGGGGTGATCAGTGGGGACTTGGTCATGGTACCGATTTCCATATCAGCTTTAGTGAGAGCGGCCATTTGACTGAGTGGTTTGTAGGGAGGAGTGAAAAAAAAAGTTGATTTGGATGGTAAGATCTCACAATCAAGAGCCTAGGTGCTCTAATACCAATTGCAGGATCGGTTTCGGTCACTCAACAAGTGGTTTTTCTCTCAAACTCACCTTGAACAACACTCAGAAAGAGTCTAACAAGAGTTGATCACAATATAACAAGTAACAAATGATAATGAACACAGGAAGTAAATTTTCAAGGTACTTTTATATATTGTTTCTCAACTCAAAGGATTACAAGAATCTTACAAGCTCAAGCTCACTTGATCTCCCACTCTCTCTTTTGAGTTATAATGAGAATACATATATAATACTACCTACAGCCAGATATACTTTGATATCAGCTGGAAACCTCTAACCAAACGTCTATACTACAAGACTATAGGTTAAGGTATCTTAGACATTTTCCTGAGATTTGGTAGTGAGGACATGTCCCTGACTTACCTTTTGTCACCAACTAAAATTGGTAATATGTACTATAATAAAAAGGTAAACAGTAGAATAAAGTATGGTCAATAACATGGCTCTTTAGGAAGAGGCCATGCTGTATCAGAGGTATGCAGCGGATTGTCAGAGACCATACTTATGTCTACTGGTCATAGCAATGTCTTCTGAAGGTTAAATTTCTTCGGAAGAATAACTTCTTCCGAAGACACTTATACTTCGAAAGACTGCTTCTTCCGAGGCTTGGAGTCTTCTTTGTCTTCGGAAGTAGAGTTTGTCTTCAGAAGTTGTCTTCAGCTGTTGTCTTCAAACATTGTCTTCAGAAGAACTCTTCAGACTTCAGAAGTTCTCATACTTATCTTCGGAATCCTTTGAATGTAGCACCAAAATTGACTATGTGAAGTGGTTTTGGTTGCACCAGCCTTATAGTGACCCAACACATGGTTTTATGATTCTACCACTGTCTTCAAATCATTCAATTTGCTAATACCTGATGATGATGACGTCATTCCTCACTCTCCTGTGAATCTTATTCCACCATAACCGCAACCGTCTGCCACATCATTTCCACCCACTTTATTTGATATCTCATCTCCACCACCTCCACCATCTCAACCATCTTCATCTAATCCTATAATCTCATCTACCATTCCATCCACATCTTCATCCATTCCAAATCCCCCTATCGATCCAATCCCCACAAATTCATCTCTTCCTTCACAACCATCCACTTCCGCATCCACTTCCGCATCCACATCTCAACAAAACCCTTTATTGCTTAACAAGAATTTTAAAACCTTGAAAGATCAACCTCATGACTACATCATTGGATCTATTATAGACGGAGTAAGGACTCGGAGTCAGAGTGGGTTCATAAATGAGTGCCTTTATGCATCTTTTCTATCGCAGATTGTTCCAAAGAATTACAAACAGGAACTTGAAGACCCAAGTTGGGTGGACTCTATGCAGTTTGAGTTGTAGCAGTTCAGGAAGTTTAAAGTTTGGGAGTTAGTTGATCTTCCTCCAAAAAAATGCCCTATTGGTACCAAGTGGGTAGTCCTGAATAAGCCAGATAATCGTGGTGTTGTTGTCAGAAACAAAGCCAGATTGGTTGTTTAAGGATTTGCTTAGGAGGAGGGGATAGATTACACTGAAGTGTTTGCTCCAGTTGCTCGGATCGAAGCCATCAGAATTTTACTTGCACATGCAGCTAACAAGAACTTTAAAGTTTTTCAAATGGATGTGAAGTGTGCATTTCTATATGGAGACATTGATGAGGAGATCTATGTATGTCAGCCACCAGGTTTCGAGGATCCAGATTTTCCAGATAAAGTATACAAGCTAGACAAATCTTTGTATGGGTTGCATCAAGCTCCCCGCATCTGGTATGAGACCTTGACACAGTATCTGCTTAGCAAGGGTTTCTCTCATGGGACTATAGATATGACACTATTCAAGAAGGAGGTTGATAGTGAGATGCTGATTGTTCAAGTGTATGTAGATGATATTATATTTGGATCAACAAATGAAAAGCTGTGTAGAGAATTTGAAGAAGTGATGAAGGATCACTTTGAAATGAGCATGATGGGGGAGATGTGCTTCTTCTTAGGGTTGCAGGTGGAACAGAATCCTGAAGGTATTCTTATTCACCAAGAGAAGTACATCAAGGAAATCATCACAAAGTTCGGCATGGATGATTCAAAGCCAGAACTTACTCCCTTCACTGCTCAGACATGCTTGTCTCCTGATGATAATGGGAAGTCCGTGGATGCTCATCGATATCGCTCGATGATCGGATCTCTCATGTATCTGACTACAAGCCGTCCAGATATCACATTTGCCGTGTGCTACTGTGCTCGTTATCAAGCCAATCCCAAAGAATCTCATGAGCTAGCTGTTAAACGCATTTTTGTTACCTTAAGGGTTCCTCTCGTTTGGGGCTTTGGTACCCAAAAGGTGGGAATTTTGATTTACATGCTTTTTCTGATAGTGATCATGGTGGTTGCAGGATTAACAGAAAGTCGGTCACCGGTGGATGTCACTATCTGGGTGACTGTCTTGTTTCGTAGCAAAGCAAAAAGCAAACAACAGTGTCCTCGTCCACGGGAGAAGCTGAATATATCGCTGCATCAAGCTGCTGTTGCCAAGTGCTCTGAATTCAACACCAGATGATGGATTATGGCATCAATTTCCTCCACACACTGATCTTCTGTGACAATGAAGTCGCTGTTGGAATTGCCAAGAATCCAATTCATCATACTCGAACCAAGCACATCGAAACAAGAATTCATGCCATCCGTGACGCCCAGGAAAAGGGATTTATTGATATCATTCCTATTGAAACAAGAAAACAAAAGGCTGATCTTTTCATAAAAACTTTTGATAAACCACGTTTTTATGAACTGATCTCCATGTTAGGATAGATATCTTTCTGACAAATCTTTTCCTGAAAATAAAATCTGTTTAACCTATATATATGTACATATTTGCTTTCTGGTCTTGTTTTTGTTGTCTGCCTTGAGAATTCTTATATCCCATATCTCTTTACTCTTCTTTTACTTTTGTTGTTAAGAAATCATGAAAAACATAAATTTTGTATTAAGTGAGCTATTAAATGAAAATTTCGGGGGATATATTAATGCTAATAATAAGTTTTTTTTTAATCTCTCAGGAATTTAAGAAAATGAAGTAAGCAAGAGGGGAACATCTTTTGCTGGGATATGCATGGTAGACTCATCCCAAAAACGAAGTAAACAAGTGATCATGCAGCCAAATTAAAGATCATAACTCAGTAATAAGGATTATCCTCATGATATTTGGTTTGCACAAAGATACAAGTCTTGTCTAAAACTTGGTTGAGAGTTGCTAATTGATGTCTTGCTCCTGTACTGAGTTTACTTTTGGGATTAGGTTATCGATGTGAAGCTTATGGTGTTTACCACTGGGATGGTGACTCGGTGATAATGCCCTCTAAGTCAAACATTAAATAATCTCAATAGCCCATTATTGTATATACATTCATACATTAGATAGAAAAAGATGTGTGTTTATCTCCTCTGCTATGCGAAAGCATTGACCTGGAGTGATGATCTTCTCTGCTATGCGATGGCATTGACCTGAAGCTCTCATCAACACGTCTAGATGATCTTCTCTGCTATGCTAAAGCATTGACCTGAAGCTCTCATCAATTAGTTGTAGGTTAAGTCTGCGTCTCATGTGTATACCTTGCATATATGTGTGTCTGCATCTGCACATTATAGTGTCCCATGTGTATATTATGCTAGTCATTGTGGTTGCATTTATGTAGATTCAGCATAGTGATCAGGCAAAATCAATGATTATGCTCAATAAACCTTGATGAAGAGACTAGTTCTTTATCAATTATCAGTGGAGACCAAGTTGCTGAGTTACTAAGACAATTCAGAACATGATAAACAGTTGTAGATCACGAGTTGAAAAGAACAGAGAATGGGTTTAAGCGGACAAACATATCAGCAATCTCGCTAAGTCATGTCCCCTCTAAAAAACTTCGAAAAAAATATGATATTATATCCTTTTACCATTTATTTTTATGTTTATTTTTATTTTTGTTTTTAATTTTATTTTAATTTTAGTCTTATTTTATTTTCATGAGTTTTGATATTATGGGGCAATAAAGTATTCAAAAGGCAAATTTTCTTATTTTATTTTATTTATTTTAACTTATTTTATTCTTATTTATTATTAGTATTATTTTAATTTTATTTTAATTTCTTAATTTTTAATCTTATTTTAAATTTTGTCTTTGATTCGGGCAAAATTAAGATTCGCCAGAGCGAACCTATAACTTCGCCGGTAAGCTCGACCAGTTGTAAGTCAAGCGAACATGTTGATGTTACCGAGCGAATCTATAGATTCACTACAGCAAATCTATGTCCTATAAAACGCACAGTGAAAGTGAAATTCCACACGGTAACTCAAAAACTCAAAACCCTTGTTCATAGTGTGAATTTTAGATTGTCTCTTCAGTGTTGATTTCAGTACGTGTTGTTTGCTATAAAGGGTTAAGGTGGGTGTTGCGAACAATGCTAAACGATTTAATCGGTGTATTTTACTTTGCATTGTGAGATTTAGCAGGTTCGCTTGAGTTCGAGTTCGGGAACCCTTGTCCAGCGAATTTGCTGATCTTCAGGCGAATCTGAACGAAACTTCACTTGAAAAACGAGCGAATTTGTAAATTCACCCAGCAACTTTGCTTGTTCACTTGAACCGAGCGAAATTATAAATTCACCCTAGCGAACTTAATGTTTTCCAGCGAATTTGAACTAAAAGTCACTTAAGTTAAGCGAAATTATAAATTCACCCTGTAAATTTGCTGATGTCAAGCGAAATTGAACGAAAGTTCACATGAACCGAGCGAATCTATAGATTCACCCCAGCGAAATTATTGTTTTCCTGGCGAATCTATAGATTCTCCTCAACGAATTTATAGATTCACTTCAGCGAATTTATATTTATCATGTTGTATACTTACACTTTTCTAATTGTTTTCAGCAATCATGGCTAACCTCAAGTTCGATGAAAAGAACAACACTGTAGCTCTTTTAGATGATGATAATCCTAAAGCTGCAGGGTTCAGAGATTGCATAAAGTGGCTGAAACAGTCTCTAATTCATTATGCTATCACTCATTCACCGTCTATCTACATCTTGCACATTCAAGATTTCTAGAGATCAGCCAAGCTGGATGTCAAAGCCAATCCAAACTGCATTCGAGCAAGAATAGGAGGGAATGATATTGCCATTACTGAAGAAATCATAGCCAGAGTGCTTCGTCTAGAAGGTGATCAGGGAGACGAAGTAGAGCTTTCTGAAAATCAAGTCATGGAAGGATTCAAAACTATGGGGTATAAGGGACCATCCTTTGGTTCAAAGAAAGAGATAAAGAAGTTCATGCTATCTAAAGAGTGGAGATACATAGCTCACATATTCATCATGTGCTTAGACGACAGGAAGGGAGGATCAGATGGTCTCAACTTGAGATGGGCCAAAGCAATGGTGATATTTTGCAGACGCCAAAAAGCAAACATAGCCCGACTGATTTTTGAGTGCAAGTATGATAACATCATGGCAGTTAAGAAGGACAAGTGGCTTCTGTATCCCAGATTTGTTCAAATGTTAGTTAATGATTTAATTCCAAACATCCCAAAGCATGGAGAAATAAAGAAACTTGCCCTGATGAGCTCCAGGATATTTGCAGACTGTGCTTCTCAAGACATGACCTCAGTGGGAAGATAACCCACTTATGGGAAAACATGTATTCAACTGAAAGATGGGCATATATAAAGAAAGTGACAGAAACAGAAGAAAAGAGATCTGTGGAGAAAAGGGAAAAACAAGAGGAAATTGTTAAAAGAGGAAAAGGTATGCCAAAGAGAAAGAGTATAACTTTGAGGATGAGATTGAGAAAGCAATGCAAGAAATGAGAGTTGAGAAGGAGAGGAGAACAAAGAAGAGAGCTGAAGAAAGCAGTCACGCTGAAGCATCAGAGAGGAGAACAAAACACAAGCATCAGGCATTCACAGAAAATCCTCCAAGAAAAGATGCAAGATCTGAACTTGACTAAGATGTGATTAGAAACGTCAGTGCTTCTGTGGCCAATGAGCTGAGCATGGTGAAAACCAAACTGATAAACCAAGAGTTGAGGGAGAAAAAGAAGGATGATATGATTGAAGGCTTGACAAAGATGGTGTTGGATCAACAAGAACTGATCAAGACACTGTTCAAGGAGGTAAACTCTCTAAAGGAAGCGGCTGGCCTGGCAGATGTTAGATCTGAAGAGGAACTCAATGACCTCACCAATACCTCCAAATAAGTATTTCTGAAGGCGGGGAGATTTTCTGTGGCAGGAGAGGGCCCAAGTTCAGCAGCTGGAACTAGTAATGCTGCAGGATCGAGTCAAATGAAGGACAAAAATGAAGAACCTGTTGATACTGAAGGAACACAGGGTGAGGATGATGATGTGGAGGTTGTGGATGCAGATTTTATGGATTTGGGGCTTGACATTAAGAAGGATTTAACTGGTGAGGAGGTTGTAGGGGAGAAACAATGAATGGAGAAAGAAAAGGAAACTGAGATGAAGTTAGTGGATGAAGAGGAGGAAGTTGAGGAACAGCTGGTGGATTACAGCTCAGAACCTGAATTTTATGAGATAGATGAACGTCCAGTGACCTATGTGGCTGAAACTGGGTCATCTGAAACTGGAACGGTGGAGTTAGATCAATATGATTGGTTTGTTAAAGAAAAGGAGGCTAAAGAGATAACTCCACTATTCCAGAACATCAGAAACCCAACAAGAAAAGAGAGTGATAAGAAGATCTTCAGCTGGAAATACAACTCTGAGCTCAAGTTGTTTATGATCAAGAGAAGGGGAGGGGTAATCTCATATGTTCACAAAAGAAAAGCTTTCAAAAATCTCCCAAGATGGGATTTGAGGAGATTGGCAGAGATTCCTTTACTTGGAGCTGAACAGAGTGAATGGGCCAAGTTGCTGGAGATAGAAATTAAAAGGGATTTGACGGATAACTTCAAGGCTTTTGGTTTCATGAAGATGGAAAGAAAGAGGTCGAAGAAAGACGTTGATTGGGTGACTGGGAAAGGGAAGATTGTGCTTAAACTGAAACCAGCAAAGACTGTTGATCGCATTAGGATACCTGATCCTCTTCCCCCGAGACTGCAAGCATTTGAAAAATGGTTCTATGATAACAACACAGGGGAAGTAGTGATTAGAGTGAAAGGTGTCCCTGAAATAAGACTGTTTGACCCAATGGAAGTATTTTCTTTCTATGATGATGATTTGGTGATCCTGTGCGAGAATCATATAAAAGTTAGGGCTGGAGCTGAAATGTTGGAAGAAGCTAGCCTCTTTATGAGGGTAGCTAACAAAGCTAGGGGATTCAAAGCTGAAGTCCAGGAGCTGTCAAGAGAAATCATTCAAGCGGATGAAACAAGGATGGATGTGGATGATTTGAGTAAACAGTTGGATCAATCAATTTAAAGAAGGTTTGAAAAGGCGATGGTGGATGAGGCTAGTGGGTCTGGAGCTAATACTGAGGAGCAAACCGTGCAAGATTCACCAGATCGAGAAGTCAATGAAGTTGGGTTTGTTGAGAACTTTATTGTTGATAGTGAATCACAGGCAGGATCTGAAGATGTTACTAATCCATTGGCCGGGATTGAGTCAAGGGCAGGAGCTTTCATTGAGAATTTCGAGGCCGAAGTTGATGTTGAAGCTGGAGCTGACTCAGAAGACCCCTCTAGGTGAGGTCCAACCTAGGGGAGTATTGATGATCTAGATAGGTTGGACTCACCTAGATTAGATCAGCTTATTTTTTCTTTTATGTAATAGGACTAATGTTAGATGATTTTCATTTATGTAAGAAATGCTTAGTTTGTTCTATCTTAGTTTCGCACTGACCCAATGAAACTACGAGCGAATCTATAGATTCGCTCGTAGTCAGCTGATAAAGGTCACCCGGCGAAACTGTTGTTCACTGCCGGGTGAACCTACTTTCTAGTCAGGGTAGTTTCGCTCACTGTTTATATATTTGCAACTCTTGTAACTTTAGGAGCAAGTTTTGCCAAACCTAATCGAGATACACGTTTGCATTACTGTATTCATAGCATGTTTGGGGCTGGAATTGCATTTGTTTTCACATCATTGAGCTTTATTTGTTAGTATTGATTGAGTTTGGATCATATGGCTTTATTTTGAAACTCATTTCTGTGTTTTGCTCTGTTGATTCAATATTTGTGGGATACTCTGTGTTTATCATTCATTAGCACTGAAATCAATCACCAATGGACCAACAGTTTTCATGAATGATGTCTTTTATTTTAAAGTTATGCCGTCTAATCGCATATTGAATTAGTTCATGATAACACATCCTTTGATAACATGTTGTACCAATCAAGCACCAAGAAACTCAAAATGGATTTGAGTAAGACTTATTTTTGGCATTGTCGCCTTGGTCACATAAACAAAGATCGCATTCATACACTTCAAAAGAATGGTCTTTTGAAATCAAGTGATGATTGATAAATGCGAATCTTGTTTACATAAAAAGATGACCAAGAGACGCTTTAGTGGAACTAATCAAAGGGCAAAAGACTTATTAGGTATCATACATTCGGATGTATATGGCCCCAACCAAGAAAGTGGACTAGACACCTTTTGAAATATGGCATGGAAGGGTTCCATCATTATCATATTTAAAGGTATGGGCTTGTGAGGCTTATGTCAAACACAACACCCAAAACAAACTTGCAAGCCGATCCACTAAGTGTATCTTTGTAGGGTATCCCAAAGAATCTATGGGATATTACTTCTACAACCCAACGGAGCAAAGGTGTTCATTACTCTAAAAGCCGAGTTCTTGGAAACTAAGTTCATTATGGAAGGAACTAGTAGAACGGTGGAACTCGAGGAGGATCGAGAACCACAAGCCGATACACGTTTGGTCGACACTAGCACTTAACAAGAGGTTGTTCAGAATGATCAAATGGTTGATCAATACACACAAAACGTTCGTAGATCTGGTAGAATTAGTAATCCACCCGAAAGATATAGATTTTTCATGGATGGATGCTATGTGGTTGACTCGAATGAACCAACCACATACCATGACGTAATGTCAAGATCTGATTATGACAAATGGCTTGAAGCCATAAACGTTGAGATGCAGTCCATGTATGACAACCAAGTATGGGAATTGGTTGTGCCACCGCTTAATTCCAAACCAGTTGGAAGTAAGTGGGTTTTCAAGAAGAAAACTAATATGAATGGAAACATGGATACTTATAAAGCAAGACTTATAGCAAAAGGTTTCACTCAAACTCAAGGGGTTGATTATGATGAGGCCTTCTCACTTGTAGCAATGTTAAAGTCAATTAGGATATTATTTGCCATGGCTGCATATTATGACTATGAGATTTGGCAAATGGATGTCAAAACTGCTTTTCTTAATGGACGTCTTGAAGAAGATGTCTACATGGTACACCCTGATGGTTTTGTTGATCCACAACATCCAGCAAAGTATGTAAATTAAAGAAATCAATCTATGGATTAAAACAAGCATCTAGAAGTTGAAATCACCGTTTTGATGAAGAGGTCAAGAAATTTGGATTCATCAATGTCACACCCTCGCTTAAAGCGGAAACACGAGGATGCGACGGACGGGATCGTCATAACACTTGGTATAAATACAGAGATATACTACATGCAAACTTCTCGTGTCATGACGTCCCCCGACACAATGGTGACTTGTGTCGTGGTTAGTCAGTTCCACGACTATCATAGTCTTATTGATTCTAAAATCCAAAATACACATTGTTCACAAATGAATACAAATGATATACATTACAAATGCAAAACTAATGAAATCCTGAGGGTCTCTGCTAAGGCATCAGCTCTAGCTATCCTCTTTGATTATGATCACCTGAAAAGATATGCTCAAAAATGTCAACAATAATGTTGGTGAGTTCCGCAGGTTTAAATTTAAAACATATAACTGATGCTGTATAGATTTTTGATGTGGAATCAAACTGTAAGCACAAACCACATAACATGTGTTTAAGACAACCAAACCTAATGACGTTATGCATATAAATCTGACGGAATATATTCACCCATGGCCTGTTTGCTGGCAGCTGTAGTCGGTAACTCACAAGTTAAACCGATCTGTCGAGGGTGGGGGTGTCAACCCAGTAGTACTACCAATACCTAACCGTTGGTTCCCAAACCCGGGAATTAATGGTTGTTTGAGTTTTCCATAAAATAACACCATGTATGCATGCAAAACAGTATCACATTGTTTCCAAGTATGAAAACAGAATATACAATGTACAACATTGAAAACGGGTGAGCATACTTTTCCCCCAATTTGATTGAAAACATTGAAACTTGTATAAGCATAAAAAGGGGCCATGAAACTCACCTTGAATTGTTGTAATGCACAAAGACTCCACAGAATCAAGCAATGCACGATCAAACACGATCAATACCTATTATTGATTATAACTAATCCTTTAAAACATATTCAGTGCGAATAGATATGTTTGATTGAATTCGAGTCGGTTTGGTTTAATGTCCACGATTAGTTATATATACTTGAGTTTGATTTCATACCTAACGATATTAACATTTAAAATGGGATTTTGGACAAGTAGTGAAATTACTTGTATTTTTGATTTATTCGAAAGGAGTATATGTATGTATTCTTTGAAATCGTATAATTCAATAATAATTTATTAATTAAAATATAAAAATATAACTTATAGTTACATTACAAATGATTTGTAAAATTATATATTATATAATTTCTATGGTTTTCTATGATTATTTCATAGTTAAATACGATATAATGCCTATTTTTACAAAAATAATTATTTGTAATATTTATAACTACTATTTTATAAACTTTATTAATGTTTTTAAATAAAATAAACTTATAAAAAAAACATTTTGTAACATTTTAAATAAGAAAAGTTTATAAAATTTATTTTATAATTTTTAAGAATTTTTGTAGAATTTTTAGAAGCTCAAAAAGGTGTTTTAAAAATAATTGCAGAGGCTCGGGTTCGAACCCGGGACCTCTAACTCGCACACCCACATGCATACCACTGAACCAAGGCATCCAGCCGCGATGATGATCAGTTTCAATTATTTTTAAACATGGTTTCCCCAATTCCCCCATTTTTCTATAAACCCTAATTCGATTTCATCAAAATTGAACCCCAATTCGTAGATGGCGATCAAATTAAGGTTAGGGCTTTTAATCCCTATGTAAAAACGAATAAGTTAGTGTGTTCAATTACCTGTTTTGAGTTGAAATAGTGCTTAGAATACTCGAAGAACAGCCGCGGTATACTCGAATTTGAATGTGGATCAAACCGTGATAAAAATCGAATTAATTGTATGGAAAGCTTCGAATGATGCTAATAATCGAAATCCCGATGCTATTTGTGAGTTATAATGCTCGGAGGGTAGTGGTCGATTGAGTTGCAGGTTCGAAGAACAGAGGTGAATCGAATTCAGTGGGTTTGTGTGTTTCGATTGAATTTGCAGCTTGTATTCGTTTCATAGCCTAATAGTGTTTGGGTTGATAGAGTTAATTTGTCTGTAACCGTGTTTGAGTGGACAATCTAGCCGTTTGAAACGGTCGGGAATAAAGTGGAAAGATTTTTACCGTTAATTTAACGTTACAACGCGTTTTAGGATTGCATTGTGTTCGATTCTGGTCCACTAAACGATTCGGGGTAATTTGGGCAATAGAAATCGAGTTTTTATTCGGTTTTTGGTAGTTGCCGGCGTTTGGCCGGACTTCGGCCGGAGTTTGGCCGGAATTTCAAAAAGGGGCGGGGGGGGTTGGTTTTGTAAATTCGTAAGTTACAGATTTGGTCCCTGCGGTTTATATTATTGTTATTTTATGTTTAAAATTCATTTTAAAGTTTCAAAAATTACACAAACCCCCCCCTGAATTTTGTTATTATTGTTATTATTATTATCATGATTATTATTATTATTATTATTGTTGTTGTTATTATTATTACCATTATTTTATTTTTATCACTATGTTTATTATTGTTATTATTGTTATGATTATTATTATTATATATGTATATATATATATATATATATTTTGTAATTATTGGAACGTATTGAACTTAATTGTTTGTAAAAGTACGGGATGTTACAGTCTCCCCTGCTTTAGGAAATTTCGTCCCGAAATTTAATCGCAAGGAGCCTGAAACGAAAACATGATGATACTGAGATTTTATTTGGTCCTCACGTTCCCAGATGAACTCTGGGCCACGTTTAGATTTCCGATGGATTTTGACAATAAGTATCCGGCTTCGTTTGGGTTGTTTGACTTCATGATCCATAATTTCCACAGGTTTGTCAATAATGTGCACAGATTCATTAATCTGGACTTCGTTGAGTGGTATGTGGAGATTTTCATCGGCGAGGCAATTGGTGAGGTTTGAAACATGAAACGTCGGTTTGCGGGTGATAAGCTGTGCTAAGATTCAGCTGAATTCCGAGAGCTGATTGGAGACTTTTCCAGAAAAGAGAGATGAATCGACCATCGTGATCGGAAATGATGTTCAATGGCACACCATGATGGCTGATTATCTCATTGATATAGATACGAGTCAGTTTCTCAACTCGATTATCTTCTCGAATTGGAATGCAATGTGCTGACTTAGTCAAACGACCAACGATAATCCAGATGCTGTCGGTGTTGAGAGGAAACATTGGAAATGATGACGAGTTACCATGGTATGTTAGACTTATAATCACAACTTCCAGAATGTAATTTCATGGTAAGGTGATGTCTAGAAATCAAGATAAGACCAATAATGATAAGAAAGGTTATCCGTCGGAATTTAAGAATCCCAAACGCCAACATATGAAACGACCTTAACGCATGTCTTGTGAATATGTATTTCTACTTTGACCAACCATCGGTCTAAGAATAATATGCTATGCGAAGATCTTGGAATAGGTTCACAATGATGGTTAAAAATATGAATAAAACAGAAAATGAATAAATCGTCCAGAATAACGATTGATATTTTAACGTCATACCGTGGTATACGAATATTTGAAATGGATGCAGGTTAATTTCTCGACATTGTGAGATAATGGGTTTGCTATTACATAAAGATTACTCTGAACCTTTCCTTGGTGGTTAAACTTGACAACATTGCTGATCAAGTGGTGAGAATTTGTCTAATCCGTAAGACATCACCAATAACCTCCACTGGGACATCACCTCTTCTGGGCCTAAATTTTGTGGCCTCCAACCTCATAACTCCTGACTCAACTTTGGAAAAGTCGAGGATGTCACTAATAAGTTGAAGGACTAGATCACTAGAAGACAACATGACACTCAAAAGTTGTTTCTGATCTTTATCAAGTTTTGTTGTTGATAGAATTTCTGCTATGCTAACGACCCCCGATAATGGAGATCTGATCTCGTGTGACATGATTGCTAGCATTTGTTTTGCTCTCATCGTTTCCTTTGTAATATGAACAGTTTTATTAAGTTATGTCTCTTTGGCCTTCTGCACAGCTGTTTCTTCCCTTAGTTTTGCCATCTTTTCTCTCTTTTTCACCTGATCAGTGATTTCCATGCCCATGTAATTAACACCAATCTCCTCCCCATCTTTGCTGAACACGGGTTCAATCATATATTAAGAATGTTTTGGCTCCAAATAACTCAGTCTCAAAAGTAATTCCTCTCTTTGCTGGTAACTCTCTCCAGAACTTCCCTTTTAAGGTCTTGTTGTTCAAATCCAGGATAGAATTTTAATAATTTTTCAAGGTTAAGGATTCAAAAGCAAATCTAGAAGTGACACAAACAATAGGAAGAGTATTTGTAAACCTATTTTGCAAGGTAGCAATATCTGATTACTTACGCAGTTCAACAAACCATGAGTTCAGCTAAGAATATTTACATGACTAGAAAGTCATGTTCATAAGTTGATAATATCTTCGGCAGAGGGATTGTTTAGGAAGACTATCATCGCGTAATCACGTTGTGATGATAACTCAAAAATGAATGTCGATAGATAAGGAATAAATGTTTCCATATTGCTAGGTCAAAATATGAGGATAAAGGAAGGGAAGTCGATTTAAGAATTTGAAGTGCTCCAAGCTTGGAATCAAAATCTACTTAATACGATCGGGTCTTCTTTCAGGTTCAGAGATCATGCTTTGGCTTGATAGGTCGAATCACCAACATTGGTTCACCCTTCAAATTACTTCATGCTTCTTGTCACTTGATTACAACCATGGTAAGTTGAAGATCAAGAGTTGAGATTAGTCTTCAAGGTATGGAATTCATGCTTATCTTGATAATAACAAGAAAACAATCAAAGGTTGACATTTGTCACGAAAATACAGGTTTCAATCCTATTTTGGTGAGATCATGTCGTTTGTGAAGTGTAAATTTCAATGAGAATAATTGAGGTTAATCCTCAAGATAAAGAAGTCACCCTAATCCAGAGGATGAAATTTCACAAAGCAAACAAATGGGAACCATTTATCGAAATAGAGATTCATCAAAGTAAGGGAATCTCCCCTGCTTTGATGAGATGGAATCATTTAGGAGATACGAACGTTCTTGGTCATAGGTTGACCTGCAAACTCTTCCATTTCTCGCGGTGCAAGCCGTATGAAGTTTGACTTAACGACGAAAGGAAAGTTAATATCAACTAGGAATTCGGAAAATTTCAAGTTTCATTAGTGTAACAAAGGAGAAAAATCATGCTTACAAGCTTAAGATCGAAGTTCGAGATAGCAGAAATTGGTTATGATGGTGTTCAAATCTTGAATAATTTAAATCAGGAAGACGAAATCAGGGACAAGTATGATCCAACATTACAATGAGATGTGAACATTTGATTCACAATCGAAGGGAATACATGGACCTCTCAAGATATGAGGTCAGCCATAACCTTATTGAAGACACGCGTACTCATAGGTGGTAATAAGGTTATAATTAGTTTATTCGATTATTGAGGTGAGTGACCACTTAATATAAGATATTTAATTAACAAAGTATCCCAAGGTGTATGAATTACACCTACAGCTTTGCATGTCCTTAGTTATTGTACACATTCTTAGGAGGATTTGAGAACCGTAAGTAACGGTTTAAAGTTTTGAAGACCATTCGGTGTTTAGGAAAGTGTTCTCGATACTTTCGAACCACTGTAGTAATCCGGTAGCTCCTTCGGTTCCACTGAGCTTAGTGGGGTTGCAAGAACTGAAATGCTTGTAGGTCAAGCATGTGGAGGGTTAGGACAAATTGAGATTTGAGCAGGGTTCACGTCTTGATTCAGTTGATTTAGGAGGATTGGTATACCTCACGTGCTATAATAGTAACAATCTTACGGCTAGAGTTTTCAGATCAGGGTATGTTTTGACAAGTAGACATTTTGAAATATCATTAAGATATTTTATGAGATTTGGGTAATATGAGCTATACAACATGGAAATGACCATCGAGAATTTGGCACAATAACAATGAGATGTTCCAAGTGTAATCGTTTGATTCATAAATCAAAGAGAGTATGTTGACTAACCAAAGTTTTAGGTCAACCACATCTTTATTGGACACATGCGTACCTATAGGCAGATACTCATCCTACTCTTCCAACATTGCATGTATTTATTGGTGAGGCACAGACTTTGACGAGATTTTGAAAACTACGGATAACGATTCAAAGTTTATTTTGATAACCATTTGATTTAGGCACACAATGCCTTAGAATATGATTTAAGATTTGTGTGTGCTTTGATAGGAATCAAAGTATAAAAAGAATCACATATAGATCCACTCATCAAGTTCCAATAACCCATGCTTCGGTCCATCAAGATCATCACGTAGCCCAGTTTAAGCACATTCTTAGTATACCGGTGATACTTATATATAGGGTTCCCCGCAGCGTTCCCACCACATCCCCGATATACCTTGAATAATACTTAAACTAGTTACATAACATCTTAATTTTCCTTAGCATCTTTCCAAAGAATAGCGTAATATAAGTTTGGTGTGAGCTACCGCAACTTATGTATAGGCGGTTTTACCAGGATATAAATGGCTACAGACAAACCTATACATCGGTTCCACACGGGAATTGATGACTGTAGAGAAAACATTTCCAAAGTGTAAATAGTTTAATGTGACGTAGCAAGATCCACAAAGCGTATACGCATAGTTTACAACCAAACCAATCCATGCCTCAGTCAATCTGGATCATCACGTAGCCCAGTTTAAACACATTCTTGGTATACCAAGGATGCTTATATATAGGGTTCCCCGCAGCGTTCCCACCACATCCGTGGCATACCTAGAACGATGCCTAAACCAGTTACATGACATCCGTTTATCCTTAGCATGATCTTAAAGAATAACGTATTGTATGTGTAGAGAGTATCATTACCCCTCTACATTTATGTTTTCCACTTTCATTCTAAGCATTATTCAGTAGTTACTGAAACGTTAAGTGGAGAAATGTCTCATAAGGTCAATATTATGATTGGAAATACCATGATGGCTCCTAGTAGGACAGGACTTGAGTAAATGTTAATAATGTTTGATTGCCTTCCACAAGGACTTATAATGTTTGATTGCCTCCAACAAGGACTTACTAGAATTATGACCCTAGCACCCTAGGGTATAGAATAGATACGTGTGATACTCATGATCGTTACCTCGTGGTAAGATTAGCCAGACTTTTCATGCATGGCGAATTACAATTACGTGTGCACCCGTAATAGTAATCTACCTTGCATGATCACCCTTAGCTTCACTTACCCCAAGTTAACATCATAGTATTATTTAGATTCAACAAGCACAAATAATATGATGTCCTCCTGTCCATGAGCCAGTATTCCAATAATAGCATGTAATTGCAATTAAGCATATAAGCACATTATGTCTAATGATAACCGTATATCTGTCATACTTTCAGAATTTCACTCATAACTATGATAGGGTCGGATTCAATATCCGAGATCAACACTACGTCGATCACCGAAGTTCCCTGTTACTATGATGTTGTGCGCATACAAGCGTAAAGTTCTAGCAATAAGGTATCCCAAGAAGATAGTCTAAGAGTAATAATGTCTTCCTTTGGGATATTCGGATAAAACGTGTATATATACAAAAGCAAGTATGTAGGAACATACTTGTGTATTATTAGGTATATAGGAATATACCTGTATATCAAGTTTATAGACTTTAGGTAAAATCAAATGCACACAATCCCTAGCATGCATTCTATATGAAGGTTCATAGGTTATAGTCTAGGTCGAATTCTCCACCTAAATCTCTATAACCAAGGCTCTGATACCAATCTGTCACACCCTCGCTTAAAGCGGAAACACGAGGATGCGACGGACGGGATCGTCATAACACTTGGTATAAATACAGAGATATACTACATGCAAACTTCTCGTGTCATGACGTCCCCCGACACAATGGTGACTTGTGTCGTGGTTAGTCAGTTCCACGACTATCATAGTCTTATTGATTCTAAAATCCAAAATACACATTGTTCACAAATGAATACAAATGATATACATTACAAATGCAAAACTAATGAAATCCTGAGGGTCTCTGCTAAGGCATCAACTCTAGCTATCCTCTTTGATTATGATCACCTGAAAAGATATGCTTAAAAATGTCAACAATAATGTTGGTGAGTTCCGCAGGTTTAAATTTAAAACATATAACTGATGCTGTATAGATTTTTGATGTGGAATCAAACTGTAAGCACAAACCACATAACATGTGTTTAAGACAACCAAACCTAATGACGTTATGCATATAAATCTGACGGAATATATTCACCCATGGCCTGTTTGCTGGCAGCTGTAGTCGGTAACTCACAAGTTAAACTGATCTGTCGAGGGTGGGGGTGTCAACCCAGTAGTACTACCAATACCTAACCGTTGGTTCCCAAACCCGGGAATTAATGGTTGTTTGAGTTTTCCATAAAATAACACCATGTATGCATGCAAAACAGTATCACATTGATTCCAAGTACGAAAACAGAATATACAATGTACAGCATTGAAAACGGGTGAGCATACTTTTCCCCCAATTTGATTGAAAACATTGAAACTTGTATAAGCATAAAAAGGGGCCACGAAACTCACCTTGTATTGTTGTAATGCACAAAGTCTTCACAGAATCAAGCAATGCACGATCAAACACGATCAATACCTATTATTGATTATAACTAATCCTTTAAAACATATTCAGTGCGAATAGATATGTTTGATTGAATTCGAGTCGGTTTGGTTTAATGTCCACGATTAGTTATATATACTTGAGTTTGATTTCATACCTAACAATATTAAGATTTAAAATGGGATTTTGGACAAGTAGTGAAATTACTTGTATTTTTGATTTATTCGAAAGGAGTATATGTATGTATTCTTTGAAATCGTATAATTCAATAATAATTTATTAATTAAAATATAAAAATATAACTTATAATTACATTTACAAATGATTTGTAAAATTATATATTATATAATTTCTATGGTTTTCTATGATTATTTCATAGTTAAATACGATATAATGCCTATTTTTACAAAAATAATTATTTGTAATATTTATAACTACTATTTTATAAAGTTTATTAATGTTTTTAAATAAAATAAATTTAAAAAAAAAAACATTTTGTAACATTTTAAATAAGAAAAGTTTATAAAATTTATTTTATAATTTTTAAGAATTTTTGTAGAATTTTTAGAAGCTCAAAAAGGTGTTTTAAAAATAATTGCAAAGGCTCGGGTTCGAACCCGGGACCTCTAACTCGCACACCCACATGCATACCACTGAACCAAGGCATCCAGCCACGATGATGATCTGTTTCAATTATTTTTAAACATGGTTTCCCCAATTCCCCCATTTTTCTATAAACCCTAATTCGATTTCATCAAAATTGAACCCCAATTCGTAGATGATGATCAAATTAAGGTTAGGGCTTTTAATCCCTATGTAAAAACGAATAAGTTAGTGTGTTCAATTACCTGTTTTGAGTTGAAATAGTGCTTAGAATACTCGAAGAACAGCCGCGGTATACTCGAATTTGAATGTGGATCAAACCGTGATAAAAATCGAATTAATTGTATGGAAAGCTTCGAATGATGCTAATAATCGAAATCCCGGTGCTATTTGTGAGTTATAATGCTCGGAGGGTAGTGGTCGATTGAGTTGCAGGTTCGAAGAACAGAGGTGAATCGAATTCAGTGGGTGTGTGTGTTTCGATTGAATTTGCAGCTTGTATTCGTTTCATAGCCTAATAGTGTTTGGGTTGATAGAGTTAATTTGTCTGTAACCGTGTTTGAGTGGACAATCTAGCCGTTTGAAACGGTCGGGAATAAAGTGGAAAGATTTTTACCGTTAATTTAACGTTACAACGCGTTTTAGGATTGCATTGTGTTCGATTCTGGTCCACTAAACGATTCGTGGTAATTTGGGCAATAGAAATCGAGTTTTTATTCGGTTTTTGGTAGTCGCCGGCGTTTGGCCGGACTTTGGCCGGAGTTTGGCCGGAATTTCGAAAAGGGGCGGGGGGTTGGTTTTGTAAATTCGTAAGTTACAGATTTGGTCCCTGCGGTTTATATTATTGTTATTTTATGTTTAAAATTCATTTTAAAGTTTCAAAAATTACACAAACCCCCCCTGAATTTTGTTATTATTGTTATTATTATTATCATGATTATTATTATATTATTATTGTTGTTATTATTATTACCATTATTTTATTTTTATCATTATGTTTATTATTGTTATTATTGTTATGATTATTATTATTATATATGTATATATATATATATATTTTTGTAATTATTGGAACGTATTGAACTTAATTGTTTGTAAAAGTACGGGATGTTACAATCAAAAACTCTAATGAGGCTTGTGTGTATAAGAAAGCTAGTGGGAGCGTCGTTACCTTCTTAGTACTTTATGTTGATGACATACTATTGATTTGAAATGACATTCCAACCTTGGAGGGTGTAAAAGCCTGGCTTGGGAGTTGTTTTTCCATCAATGATCTTGGTGAAGCCGCCTATATTATGGGAATAAGGATCTAAGGGATAGACCAAGGAGGTTGATAGGTTTAAACCAAAGTGAATACATTAATAAAAACTTGAAAAGGTTCAAGATGGAAAACTCTAATAAAGGTTTGATACCTATTCAAAGAGGAACGATATTGGATGGCAAGTAGATACCAACAGAATCCAGGAAGTAGCCATTGGATGGCGGTTAAGAGTATACTGAAATACCTTAGAAGGACTAAGGATATATTTCTAATATATGGCTCTGGTGAGGAGGAACTCATTGTAAAGGGTTACAAGGATACGAGTTTCCAAACTGATCGAGATGACTCTCGATCACAATCTGAATATGTTTTTCTTATGAATGGTGGAGCAGTCTCTTGGAAGAGCGCAAAACAAGATGTGGTTGCATTGTCCACCACTGAATTAAACCGTCGCACGAGCAGATACTACATCGCGCATACAACCCCATACGAACGCACGTGTAACACACACAATCAGCAGCATGTGCACACAGGAACATACACATACACATCTAAGAACTCGACTACAATAATCATACATGCACCAACGTATATACATATGAACAAGCATCGACAATAACTCTCGGCTAGAAGAATTAGCATGCACAAATATATATATATACACCCGTACATACATATATAACAATTTCACATCCATATTAAGTAAGACCCTCGATCAATATCCAAAACCGGACGCACAATGCACTTATACATCTATTTAATGCAGAAACGAGGATCGAATCTATACATATATATACGCAGAACCACATACACACATATTTAATCTATACATCTACGCATTTAACAACCATTTTATATTCATGTATGGTCGTCGGTGTTGCCGTGTGTGTGTGTGTGTTTCTTTACTTCCAATTCAAGTGGCCTCCCCAGGAGGTTTGTTTATTTAGAAAACATACTTAAAAACTTATAATATAAACTCTGAATATTTAGTAAAATCTGTTAGGCCACCAACGGCTAGATTCAGGAAGGCTATGAACCAATTGGAGATTTTACACAGCCTTTGTCAAGGATGTTAATATGTGATCAGTAAAGGTCAGCCCTAAAACGCCCCACGCCATCCCGGCTTTCTGGCTTAAAACGGGCCCCAAGAGTTCGACCACCACATTAACATCTTAAATGGGCTGCAACCTGTCCATAATCACCCCCCTGTATTTTCACTATCGTTGGCCTTCCAGACTCTTTTTTTTTAATTAATAATAGTAATAATAATAATAAGTCATACAATCCAGTTAAGCATGGTGATGTTTTAAGACATAGATGTTTAGCCTCTTAGAGAGACTATCATCAGAAGAATAAATTTAAGAAGGAGAAAAAAATTACCAGAATTTTTGGAATGTAGGCGCTTGTTCTTGAAACTGTGTCTAGTTTCGTTTGAAGTTCATTCGGATGGGATACGCGTTATAGCAGGAAGGATTTGGGTACCCCTGTACGGGAATCTGCGAAGCTTGATCATGGATGAAGCCCACAAGTCTAGATACTCTATCCACCCAGGTGCAGATAAGATGTATTACGACTTGAAGCTTGTTTACTGGTGGCCAAGAATGAAGGCAGATATTGCAACTTATGTCTCAAAGTGCTTGACTTGTTCTAAAGTCAAGGTCGAATACCAAAAGCCTTCAGGAATGTTAACCCAACCAGAAATTCCCGTGTGGAAGTGGGAAATGATAACCATGGATTTCGTCACTGGTTTACCCAAGTCTCAAACGAGCAATGACATTATTTGGGTTATCGTTGACCGTCTCACCAAATCCGCTCATTTTATACCCATCCGTGAGAAAGACAAGATGGAGAAGCTTGCAAGGGTGTACATCAAAGAAATTATCTCTAGACACGGAGTGCCAGTGTCTATTATTTCTGATCGTGATGCACGGTTTACATCAATCTTCTGGGGTAAGCTTCAGAAAGCTCTAGGCACTCGCCTAGATATGAGCACAGCCTATCACCCTCAAACTGATGGTCAAAGTGAAAGAACCATACAGACTCTTGAGGATATGCTTAGGGCTTGTGTTATTGACTTTGGAAAGAACTGGGAAGGTCATTTACCTTTGGTAGAGTTCTCATATAACAACAGCTATCATTCGAGCATCAAGGCGGCACCATTCGAGGCCTTATATGGACGTAAATGTAGATCACCGCTTTGTTGGGCGGAAGTTGGAGATAGTCAACTTACTGGTCCAGAGTTGATCTTTGAAACTCATGAGAAAATTGTCCAGATAAGAGAACGCATGGCTGCTGCCAGGGATCGCCAGAAAAGCTATGCTGATAAACGCCGCAAGCCACTGGAATTTCAGGAAGGAGATAAAGTTTTGCTAAAGGTATCTCCCTGGAAGGGAGTTATATGCTTTGGGAAACGAGGGAAATTGAACCCTCGCTACGTGGGGCCTTTTGAAATTGTCAGAAGGATCGGCCCAGTAGCCTATGAATTAAATCTACCTGCTGAACTTGGTGGTGTGCACAATGTTTTCCACATATCCAATCTAAGGAAGTGTTTATCCGATGAATCACTTGTTGTGCCTTTAGAGGAACTACAAGTAGATGAGAAACTCAGGTTTATCGAGGAACCAGTTGAAATCTTGGATAAAGAAGTTAAACAACTTAAGCATAGCAAGATCCCGATTGTCAGAGTTCGGTGGAAATCCCGGCGTGGTCCTGAGTTCACTTGGGAACGAGAGGACGAAATGATGCGCAAATATCCTAGCCTGTTCAAAAATATTACTAGTACATCTTAATTTTCGGGACGAAAATTCCTCTAACAGGGGGATGATGTGACAACCCGAAATTTTCCGTGAATTAATATAAGATTTTTATGTGAATTTATAATTTATTTTTATATTTTTATTATTATTTAATGATAATAATAAAAATAATGATAATAATAATAATAATGATATTATTATTACGAAAAATGATAATAATAATAATAATGATAATAATAACAATAAATAATAATAATAATTTATAAAAATATTAAACTTAGATTTAATAAGTCCAGGGGGAAATTGTGTAAATTCTGAAACTTTAAAACAAAGTTTAAAACAAGAAATAATAACAAATAAACCACAGGGACTATATGTGTAAAATTGGAATTTCAAAACCCAACCCCCCCCCCCCCCCGCCGTCGATCCCGTTCCTCCGGCCGGCCACCGGCGACGCTCCGGCGACTCCTAAACATCGAATTTACCCGGTTTTTCATCAATCAAATGATACCAACACAATCCCGTGAGTGTTTCGAACACAATGACCCACAATAATTTGAGAATCAAATTGATAGTGCGATCTAAACCGCCCGTGTTCCCTGTCGGCTACTTTACAGGGTCGAATCGCACAAAAACATCAACAATAATCGAATTAATCAAACCAAAGCGATGCTATAAATGTTCCTAATCGGTCTAGCATTCCAATTGCACCAGAAACACATCCCTTCATCGAAATTGAATTCTCTCTTCTTCGCGGACCTGCAACTAACCGAACACCCCTGTTCGAGTTTCGAAACCCGAAATTGATAAAGAGCTTTCGATCATTAGCCTCATTAGAAGCTACCTGTGAAGTTAATTGCATTTTCATCCACGTTTGATCGTCGTTTGGATCCTCCCAAGCCGCGACCTGTTCTTCGAGGTGTTCATCATCGATCAGACATCTTTCTGGTAAATTAAATACACCCTTCTGTTCGATTATTCATGGGGAACAAAAGCCCCATGAATCTGTGCATTAACACAACCGAATCGATCTTCAATTTGATCGAAATGGTTTCTAGGGTTCTTGATTTGGGGATAAACTGGGTTTAATAGTTAAAAGGAATTGTGGCTGTGTTCTGTTCGATATGGAGCCTTTGGCTCACTGGTTTGTGCGCAGGGGTGTGGGGGGGGAGGTCACGGGTTCGAACCGTGCACCTCCCATATTTTTTTAAAATCCTTTTTGGAGTATTTAAAAATATATAAAAATTATTAAAAATTATAAAAATAATTTTTAAAAGCTTCTGTTATTTTTAACACCATTAAATATTTTTCTGTAAATTATTTAATTAAAAATACTTTAAATAAAATTTATAAAATATTATTTAAAAATATTATAAATAACTATTTTTATAAAAATAGACTTTAAATTATGATTTAAAGTATTAATTCATTAATTGAACACCATATCATTTTTAATTAATGATAAGTCATAAAAAAATTGTAGAAATTCAATTATTTAAAAACCCTAATTATTTATGTAAATAATTATTACATGTATTATAAATTATTACATGTATTATAAATTGTTATCCATACAAAAATGGGTTTTTAAATATAAATTAAAACAATCAAATTATTAATGGATATTATATTATTTAGGGATTTATTTTGATAATATAAATACGAATTAGATTTTATAAATTTAAATGTTTATAAAATCTTACAAAAATTAAATATAAACTTATATGTTTATATAACGTCTATAATTTAATTAGAATATAATGATACGTCAAAATCATTATTAAACTAATTAAATTTTATATAAATCATTGATTATTAACAAAATAATTAAATGACTTATATGTTTATAACAAATCCTAGAAAACCAAACACTAGATCAATTGAACACCAGGTTCAAGATCTAACTTATTTAGGTTTTGGATTTGTATCTGTTTGCTTACGTGAAATTATAATTCCTTAACAGGAATTTACTAGGTTGTCAACACCACACAGGAACTGAGGTGAGTTCATAACTATTCCCCTTTTTAATCATTTAAATATTTTGGGGCTGGAATACATGTTGTAATTGAAATTACAAATTATTCTTGTGTATTATGTTAAATAATAATTTGATCACATTTATGATTACATATGGTTATTATGAAAATCCTTCTCTGTAAACTGGACTATAAATAAGCAGGGATCTTTTGGATAGTACTATCGGGGAGTGACTTACCCCCACAAAGGTATGGACATGTGATCCATATCAGATGCACAAAGATCTTGATGTCATTCGGGATGACTGTTTCTGTAGTGAGAAGGCAGATGTGCACTTTATATAGTTTGCATTATAGTTCCACTTACAACCCATATGAGGATAAATGTAAAGGAGGATTTGCTCCCTCTGATTTAAAATTATTATGATAAATATAATATACACATAAAAGGATAATAAACTAAGTGACATGGACAAATTCAATGTGAAGGATTTGTTGGGCTTGTACTTAGTAGGTATGTGGGATAGCGGGTTCACCTTATTAAAAAGGGTTCCGACAGGCTATTCATATACCGATAAGTAAATTAAACTCACACTTTTTCTATAAATCCTATTTGATGATAATTGATGATTTATCACTATGTTTTACTTACCTGTGAACTCACCAACCCTGTGTTGACACTTGATTTACATGTATTCTCAGGTATCTACTAGGAGCTTACGGACATGCACGTAGGATCATATAAGAGCTCAAGATACCTATTGATTATTATCTCAAATATGATTAAGACATGTTGTCATGAAACAATCTATATTTACTTCCACTACGCATAATATTACTCTGAACATCATTGTAATGATTATCTAAAAACTATCATATAGATATTTGCATCTCTGTGTAACTACTGTGTTCGATCCTGTTTGTTCACCCCTCCGTGATAGATTCCAGACCCGGAATTTGAGGGTGTGACATCAGTACCTTTAATTATTTTAAGCGTTGTAACAATATGATTGAACGGACTAGGAGATTCCCTTTGTTGTTTCCTCTGCTGTTGCAGCTTGTATGACTGTATAATTTCCTGGATATAATCCAGAGTATCTTGGCAGTTTAGCTTTCCATTTTTTCTTGCATCATCTTCTTCCAGAATTTAGTCATAAATTTTCTTTTAAACAAAAAATACTTTCTGGGGTATAACCCGTTTCTGGAACCCGCTTCAATATCCATAGGATACTGAATTGAGTGAAATAATAAAATGAAGCCATTCCTTCAATAAGGGTGTTATCATGTTGGGCTTCGATTAAAATTGGAGATAAATCTACCCATTGGGTATATAAATCTTTAAATATCTTTGCATTCTTAGTAAATATATTTATTGATGGCCCATATAACTGCCACCATTTAAAAATCCAGTTTGGAATATCCGAATCATAGACTTTTGAACAAATTTTTATAAACCAAGAGTGTTTTTTACTAGGGTTCTCATATAAAAGAACTCTGTCAAAAGCTTTAATATAATCCCAATAGTTATAACTAATAGGATTTTTGGATTCAGGAAATATTATTTCCCTTGTCCTTAGAGGTGATGTCCCCCAAGTTTCAACAGATATGATCTGTTTAATTACGATTTTACTGAAACTGATGGCTTTATTAGCCCCAGTATAATGCGTTATTTCGCATGTTTCTTTTTTGAGGATTTCCTCATAAAATGTTAGAGACTTATATGTCTCAGCAGGATATAACCCTTTATCAAGATATCGATTGATTATTAACCAAGGATTATCTTTCCATTTTTTATCTTTATTTTCTAAGAGAAGTATAACTTCTTTGTTTGGGTTATGAACCCATTCATCATCATCACTTTCATCAGTGGTGATTTGGGCATATGATGCCTTGCCTTGAGGATTATTCTCCTTTGAGGCTTTGAAAGCCATATAATCCTTCCATGTCTCTTCATCAACTATGTTTGATGATGACGAACTTGTTGATGCGTTAAAAGCTATAAGCTTTTTGTTCCCAATTTGGGAAATAACTCTTTCACCTCTTCCCCTATGAGAGGAAGATCTTCCACGACCTCTGCCGCGTTCCCAAGGAATCATGGCTGAAATTAAGCATAAGAAATTATTAATCTCTTTGCTTCTAATTCCTGGATTTTTCTTCTGACTTCATTAAGTCTTCCTTGCAAGATCTGTAAAACATGTTCCTTTGCCTTTCTAGACAAATTTATTACATTTCTAATTTCTTGCATTCTATTTAAAAGCATTGTTTCAATTAATAGAAATTCATTTCTAGTTTCAAGAATTTCTTGAATAGTGTTTCCTAGAGGTCATTTATTATGACTCATTATGCACTAGAAATTATAGCCATTTTGGCTTCAAGTTCTTTTATAATCTTTTTAAAATATTCTTTTTCTGACTCAAGGATTTTAAATTCTCTAAATTTATCTTCAATTTGTAATAAGCTTAGAGAGCTATTTTTCCTTTCTTCAATATAATTTTCTTTTTAACTTGAAGTTGGATTTCCCTAATTTGCTTATTAAGGATATTAATATATCTTAAATATGTCAATTTGGAATATGTTATTCCAATTGGTCCTTTAAAATTTTTTGGTTCTTGAGGGGGTCTTCTCATTTTAGATACTCCCTGGTAAGAAAATCGGGTAAACTATTATCAGTTCCCTTTTTATAAATTATTTCAATATCAAATGGCGCCAAATGTGACTGCCACCTTGCAAAGATTTGCTTAGAAACATCATGTTTAAAATCTTTAGTAAACATATATTTTGCCGCTTGACAATCTGTCCGTATAAAGAATTTTTTGTTACATAGATCATCTCGAAATTTTAAAACACATTTTACTATTGCTAAAATTTCTTTCGCAATAGTAGCATAATTCTTTTGGCTAGTATTCCACTTACCTGAATGAAACCTAACAAGATATTCTTGTTTATCTTTTGGAGACTTCTGTTTCAAAATTCCCCATAGCCTATCTCACAGGCATCAGTCTCAACAATTTTATCCATCATGGGATTTGCTATCATTAAGCAAGGAAGGTTTTTAACCTTTTGCTTCATTTTTTGAACTGCTCTAGTATGATCTAGAGACCACGGTTTAGCATTGTTTTTTAAACTTTCATATAAAATTGCAGTATCTTCTGCTAAATTTTTATAATATGGAAGAATATAATTTAGGCTTCCAAGAAATCTTTGAAGTTGAGTTTTATCCTGTATTTCATCAGGAAATTTTGATGCAAACTCAATACTTCTATTAATCGGAATTATATTTCCTTGGTTGATATTATGACCCAAAAATCTTATATTTGTTTGGAAAAGCATCATTTTAGTCCTAGATATAACTAAACCATTTTTAAAATCATTTCTTTGAATATATTCAAATGTTTAAAATGGGTTTCAATATCCTTAGAAAATACTAAGATATCATCAATATAAACAATGATAAATCTACTATATGGAATAAAAATATCATTCATTATATTTTGAAATTCTGAAGGTGCATTCTTCAGACCAAATGGCATTACGTTCCATTCGTAATGTCCTATAGATACTGTAAAAGCAGTTTTGTACCTATCATTTTCT
Source organism: Flaveria linearis (assembly GCA_024085815.1). NCBI lineage: Eukaryota > Viridiplantae > Streptophyta > Magnoliopsida > Asterales > Asteraceae > Flaveria > Flaveria linearis. The sequence goes on along the minus strand of CM044010.1, from coordinate 61,244,120 downwards.
TCTATTTGAATTTGCCAGTATCCTGACTTTAAATCGAACTTTGAAATATATTTGCATCATGCAATTTATCTAGTAAATATTTCTTATTAGGTATAGGGTACCTAATCCATTTTAAGACTTTATTAAGAGGTTTATAATTTATTACCAATCTAGGTACACCTCTTTCTTGTTCTGCATGTTTATTAACATAAAATGCGGTGCATGACCACGGAGACTTAGAAATTCTAATTAAATTTCTATCTAAGAGAGATTTTATTTCTTTCTTACATAATTCCATATATTCAGAATTCATTTGGCATGGCCTTGCTTTAGTCGGTATTTGACTTTCTTTAAAATCATCTTCGTATGGGAGAGAAACAATATGTTTCTTCCTTTCCCAAAATGCATTAGGATGATCATTACATATTTGTAAAGAAAATTGATGCACAATTAATTTAATCTTTTCTTGTAATTTTTTCTTACTTAATGTTTCTTGAATATTTAAAGAAAATATTTCTTTTTGTAGAAATTCAATTTGATTTATTTTTGCTTTCAATAATTCTTCTTTACATTATTTAATGTCCTTGTTAAAGGATTACTTATAAACAGAAAATTTATTTCTCTTTCCTGGTATGTACCAGTTATTCCAGTACGATCTATTCTTTTTATAGGGAAAATCTTATCAAAAATGGGCTACCGAGTATTACTTGGTTTCCTAGATTTTTTACTAGTACAAAACTGGTATCTATACAAGTATTGTCTTGACATATGAATGCCTTAGGTATTTTATAATTTACCTCGAGTTTTCCTTTACCAGCATGACTCAGACTATGAGAAGTCTTATGGTAATATCTTACAGGTACTAATTCTTCCTGTATGCAATTCAAATCTGCACCACTGTCTATTAGCGTAGTTACTTCTATAAAGAAGTCTTGTCCTATAAGGAGTTTTATTTTCGTATGCCATTTTTGTGAAGTTATAATTTCCATAACATTTTTTAAATAATGAGATTCTGATTCTTCTGGTTGAGGAATTATTTTTCCTATTTCTATACCTATGATCCTTTTTTCTAATTCTTTATTGTTTTGCTGTAATAATTTTATTTCTATTTTCAGATTATCAATTTCTTGTTTTAATTCTTGGATATCAAAAGGTTTCTTATTCTTTTTGTTTAATTGATTTTTTAATTCTGCCAAAGAGAAGGGTTTTAGTTCTGCAGAAGTAGAAACTTCTTCCTCTTCTTGGCTCTTAAAATATGACGAGAATATTTTCTCTTTTATTTGTGGATTATCTATGAGTTTTAATAATTCCAGAATTTCATTAGTTATTACATTTATTTCCATATCTTGGAATTGTGAAATAATTTGATAAATATCATCTTCTTTTATTTCTGGATTACAACATTCCTTGTTGCAATTATTATTACAGTCATTTTCTTCCTCAGATAAAGAATAAAGACTTTCATTTTCTAAATTGTCTATTTCTTTTTCTTCAGAAGAAGATTGCTCAGAATATAATTCTGAATCTGACTCTAATAATATCTTAGAGATTTGATTTTTCAAATCTTCATCTTCTAGCTTATTAAGCTTTTTCCTAACCCAACAAGTTCTCGCTTTGTGGCCTATTTTGCCACATTTTCTACAAATTAACTTAGGCTTATATGAAGCTTTGTATTTTTCAATTCTTTAAATTTTCTGTCTTCCCTTTTCTTTTTTCTTTTCCTATGTTTATAAGGGTTAGATTTCTTTAATTTTAATGACTTAGAAGTACTAGGTTTTACTTCTAATCCAAATTGTTCGCAAAATTGACCTAATTGCCTCTTTTCATTTAAAGAGTGTTTCTTAATTTGGTGGTTTAATCTTATTTCATTGCATAGATTTAAACCTTCTTGCATGCATATACCTATTAATTTCCCATAAGTATATTCATCATAATCTATATTATTTCCTCCTTTTCTAAGGTTATTCCTTATTCTTTCTGCAAATAGATGAGGAAGTCCATCTATGAACTTAGATTTCCAATGAGAGCTATTACTCTCTGGGAGTTCCATTACTCTTATTAAGAATGTATCCTTATACCATCTAAAGGATGTAAGGGTTCCACACTTAAGGTTTTGTAATAAAGATCTAATATTCTCTGAATTATCAGACCATCTGCCTGTAAAATGTTCTATGATATTTACTATTAATGAATGAACAGAATTATTTTCTGTAACTCCATCCTCTTCTTTTACACTATTTAGGATTTTCCTCCTATCTTCTTCAGATAGATAGTTATCCCACCAGCCTTTAAGCTGTCCTGTAAAACCTGATATAATCATATGAGCTATGGGGAAAAGAAAGTCAAACCCCAAGGTTGAGGGACCAAAAGTGTTAAATATGATAAAAATCTTAAAAGTTGGTGTAAAAGGCGATATGGTCGCCCATAACCCTCTGCACACCCTTTCTTGTTCGGATTTTAGAGAGAGAAACAACAGAGACTACGAGCTTTAGAGAGAGAAAGAAGAAGAATTCGAGTTTGAGGTAAGATTAAGTGTTTTAAGTCATTTTTGGTTGATCTAGCCTCGGTTGTATGCTCATAGGTGTTATTGCATGTTCGGGTTATGTGTTTCAGCGGGTTGTAGGTGTTGAGAACATCTGAGAAATTCAAGTTTTAGAGTTTGAAGGTTTAAAACAGCACAGGTGAGTTCTAGACCCTGTATTTCACATGTTTTACAAACTTTTGGGGCTGGAAATACATGTAAAAATGTTTTACACTTATTTTGAATGTTGCCCGTATGTGCATGCGTATGTATGTTAGTGATTTATGTTATGATTCATGCTTAGTATAGTATGTACATGTTTAGAACTAAGTATTATGATGTTTGGGGACTGGGATATGAATTAGATACATGATTAGGCTGCTAATACGACTAATAAGACCAAATAGTGGTCATATGTCTGAAACTTAGACTTAGAAAACCAAGTACAAAGTGATATGTCTAAATAGTGCTTATACGACCCATGAAACTTGCCTTAGAAATATTTTAAGGGTTATATGTCTGAACAGCGGTCGTATGACCATTAGAAATTTTCCAAGTATGGGTTATATGTCTGAACAGTGGTCGTATGACCAGTAGAAATTTTCTAAGTATGGGGTTATATGTCTGAACAGTGGTCGTATGACAAGTAGAAATTTCCTAAGTATGGGGGATGATACGACCGAACAGTGGTCGTCTGACCTGTAAAAATTTCCTAAGTCTGGGAATGATACGACTGAACAGTGGTCGTATGACTTAGAAAATGTTCTAAGTTTAGGGTGAAACGACTGAGCAGGGCTAATACGACTGAGCAGGGCTCATACGACTGAATAGTGCTCATACGACCAAACACTTAGAATTTTTACAGAAATTTTCTGAAAATCTGATTTACGGGTTTTTGACCAGAGTTGACTAGGGTTAATAAATGATGATGTTTTATGAATGTAATGATGATAATTGATTAACCCTTATTATTACTGATACTATTATCAGTATTTTATTATCATTAATAAAGTGAAAGATTAATGATAAAGAGAAGTGGAACGTAAATGAATGAACGAAAGTCTTGCATGGTCTAAGGGGCACGAGATGGAATTGACGGTTAAGAAGTCTTGGAGATGGTGCTTGGTTCTAGTAACTAGGCCTATTACGAGCCTTATGGTAGATTATGGACAGTGAGCCATAGTTGCCTTAAGAACAACGGGGCAGTGTCTTTGTGACCTGTCACGGGATAGTTGTTACAGCAGGAGTGGTGACGATCACTCGCGGGGTTAACGTGACCCCGGATGAGACGTTGTCGGTCTATGGACAGAGAGCCATAGGGGCAACGAGGTTGTCGGTCTATGGACAGAGAGCCATAGGGGCAACCAGGTGTCGATCTATGGACTGAGAGCCATAGGGGTACCAGGTGTCGGTCTATGGACTGAGAGCCATAGGGGCACCAGACGGATACGATATGCTTTGTCGGCTCATGGGTTGGAACCATGAGGGCAGAGAAGAGAAGTGACCCTTAGAGATTTGCATGCTTGACGAATGAAAGTTAAAGAAAGATTGATGAAGATAATAATGAAATTACCTATGTGTACGTACGATGTGTGATCACATATGCATAACGAACGTTTTGAAATGAGAAGTAAAGTATTTCAATTACAAAACTAGAACTCACTCAGCAACGCTAACTTTTATGTATTTTCCAGTTGGCAGGTAACAGGTTGCTGAGGATGGCACACTGAGATGGCTACTCGGCAAGACAAGACTGACATCCAAATTATGTTTTGACGATACTGTTGTTTTGTAATTCATTCGACTAATTATTTTGTGACTTATGAACTAGAATGTATTGCTTAATAACAGAGTTTAAAATGAATGAAGGGTTTTGCCAACTTAATTCCGCTGCTTAATTTATTAATATGTATGTTTTATGCTGTGAATGACCGACTGTGAGGTGCCCGGGAACGGGGCCTTACAAGTTGGTATCAGAGCTAAAGTTTAGTGAAACGGGTAAATTTTCAAAAATAAACCTTAACTTAAACTGAGAATGGGACGGAAAGAGGGATGTCAGCCCGAGTAGCCATGTGCCATCAGGTATTGTTTCTCTTAAAAGTTAATCAGTGTTATGTGCGTGTGCTATGTGATTTATGTGTTCTTAGTAGATTTAGATGGTGATGTAGTCAGGATAGGAGGTGCTCGGGGTGTGAAGAGTAAAGTAAGTGGCTAATCATAACTGGCCACTGTAATTAGGGACTTACTATACTTGACATAAACTGAGCTGTTCCTTGAATGACTGTTTTAGTGTTTGAATCTTATAGTGCATAGGAAATGGCTGGGAAGAAACCTTCTAAGGCTGCTAGAGGTAGAGGTCGTCCGCGTACGACTAGGAGCGGTGCTAAAGCTCCTAAGACGACTCCTGTGAACCCCGAGGTTCCTGACCGGAATGAAGAAACCGAGAATGCTAGTCTGAATGCCTCAGCTAGGGAGGCGATTGCTGATGAGGTACACCAGGTCCTACAGGCAGTTATGCCATCTGTAGTGACCGATGTTATTCGAGCTATGAGGAACGAGGAGAGGAAGGAGAAGGAGGACAGGAGAGGGTCGACTGGAAAGGAAAGCAAGGGAGAAGAGGAACGACCGGATCCTTGGATTGTAGTATCTGATGAGGAAGGGGATGATGTAGTAGGGGTGACGACTAAGGGGTGCAGTTACGGGGCATTTCAGAGGTGCAAGCCCCCGACTTTCGATGGCAATGGCAATGCTGCTGCCGCCCATCGGTGGGTAAGGGAGATGGAAGCGGTACACGAGATCAGTGAGTGCCGGGAAGATCAGAAGGTAAAGTTTGCCACGCACTCCTTTACTGACTCAGCACTATGTTGGTGGGACAATATCGTCCAAGCTGAGGGCAGCAGAGCCATCGGGAAAATGAAGTGGTCCGAGTTGAAGAAGCTGGTAATTGAGGAATTATGTCCTCACAGGGAACTCGATAAGATCGAGAGGGAGTTCCTACAATTTGAAGCGAGAACCATGACCCACCAGCAATACACTACCAAATTCAATGAGATGGCTAGGCTGGTGCCAGATCAAGTAACACCGGTGTCACGGAAGATTAACCGGTACGTTCAGGGGTTGCCAGCCGACATTCGTAGGCACTTGATTGCTGCACGACCCAGCACTTTTAGGTCGGCAGTGGATTTGGCTGGGAGGCTCTATGATGAGAGGGAGGTAGCGGATGCAGAGGTGAAGAAGGCTGGTGGGGGTGACCGGAACTGGAATGGGAAGCGGTACGGGCGTGGTGGCTCTACCCCGAACAACAAAAGGATGAGGGTGGATGACCGTAAGGTGGAGTCATCAAGCTCGGGGCCTAAAAGGTGTGGCAAATGCGGGAAGGAGCATACGGGTGAGTGCAGAATGGGGCTCAAAGTGTGTTACAAGTGCGGAAAGCCGGGCCACGTCTTGAAGGATTGTAAGGAGCTGAGGTGTTTTACCTGCGGTGAGGCGGGCCATATGAGCAAAGACTGCAGAAAGCTGAGGGTGGAGAGTTCCGGGGCAAAGAAGACGGCCGGGACTGAAGGGCAGAAGGCAAGTGCCAGAGCTTTCACCAAGACCGGGGAGGAGGCTAGGACGGACCCTGATGTTGTGTCAGGTACGTTTCTAGTAAATCAAACTCTTGCTTCTGTGTTATTTGATTCTGGTGCTAGTAAGAGTTTCATTTCTGTTACCTTCTGTGTTAAGTTGCCTGCTAGTAGTAAATGCATTGATGAGCCCTTTGATGTAGAAACTGCTATTGGTAAGTCCACTAGAGTTACGGATGTGATAGAGGACTGTGCGATAGAGTTAGAAGGCCATAGGTTTGCTGCTAGATTACATGTGATGCCCCTAGGTGGATTTGATGTGGTGTTAGGAATGGATTGGTTGGCAACCTACGAAGCGAATATCGTATGTCGAAAGAAGATGATCAGGCTGACGGCATCTGACGGAAGTCCGGTAACGATATACGGTGATCGGGTAACGATGATTCCGAAGGTGATTTCGATGGCGGTGGCAGGCAAGTGTATGAGGCGTGGGTGCAGCGCCTACTTATGTTACGTAAAGGATGTGGAAACGCCAACACCACAACTATCCGACGTTCCGGTTGTGTGTGAGTTTCCAGATGTGTTCCGGAAGACTTATCGGGATTGCCACCTGACCGCGAAATTGAATTTCAAATTGACTTGATACCCGGTGCCCAACCTGTTGCTAAAGCACCGTATCGGTTGGCTCCGACTGAGATGAAGGAGTTGATGGAGCAACTGCAAGAGTTGCTTGACAAGGGCTTTATTAGACCGAGTATCTCTCCTTGGGGTGCTCCGGTCTTATTTGTGAAGAAGAAGGACGGTAGCATGAGAATGTGTATCGACTACCGTGAATTGAACAAGTTGACAATAAAGAATCGGTATCCGTTACCGAGAATCGATGACTTGTTCGACCAGCTCCAGGGTGCCAGTTGGTTCTCGAGAATAGATCTTCGATCTGGCTACCATCAATTGAAGGTGAAGGAGCAGGACATTCCTAAAACAGCTTTTCGTACGCGTTATGGACACACTGAGTTTCTCGTTATGTCATTTGGTCTAACTAACGCGCCAGCTGCTTTTATGGACTTGATGAACCGAGTGTGTCGGCCAATGTTAGATAAATCAGTGATTGTGTTCATCGATGATATCCTGATTTATTCGAGAAGCAAAGAAGAGCATGCCGGTCACATTCGGGAAGTATTGGAGACTTTGAGAAGGGAGAAACTGTATGCTAAGTTCTCCAAATGTGCTTTCTGGTTACGCGAGGTGCAATTTCTGGGTCACGTGGTAAATGCAGAGGGAATCATGGTGGACCCAGCAAAGGTTGAGGCTGTGATACAATGGAAATCACCAAAGACGCCATCCGAGATTCGTAGCTTCTTGGGATTGGCGGGCTATTACAGGAGATTTATTCAAGACTTCTCCAAGATAGCCTCACCTTTAACTAAGTTTACTCGCAAGGATGTGAAATTCGTGTGGGGTCGAGAGCAGGAGACGACCTTTGAGGAGTTGAAGACAAGACTAACACAAGCTCCTGTCTTGACATTGCCCGAGGGAAATGAAGACTTAGTGGTCTATTCGGATGCATCTTATTCTGGGCTAGGTTGTGTGTTGATGCAACGTGGAAAGGTGATAGCTTATGCATCTCGACAGCTGAAGACCCACGAAGTCAACTATCCCACACACGATCTAGAATTAGCCGCGGTGTTCTTTGCGTTGAAGATTTGGTGGCACTATCTATACGGGACGAAGTGCACAATCTTCACCGACCACAAAAGCTTGAAGTACTTCTTCGAGCAGAAAGATCTGAACATGAGGCAGAGGCGATGGTTGGAACTAATAAAGGATTATGATTGCGAAATCCATTACCATCCGGGCAAGGCCAACGTGGTGGCAGATGCCCTCAGCCGAAAAGAAAGGCCTGAGCCGATCCGGGTGAAGGCTTATCAGTTAATTATGACCTCCGACGTGATGACACAGGTTAAGGAGTTTCAAGACGAGGCTTTGAATGAAGATTGTCTTAACTCCGAAAGGATGAGGGGTCTAGTTACGGAATTGGGTGAGAACACTCTTGGTGTTAAGACCCGATTTGGGCGAATGTGGATTCCTCGATACGGGGATCTACGTGAAAAGATCATGGATGAGGCCCATAAGACTCGATACTCCATTCACCCCGGTGCTACCAAAATGTACCACGATATGAAGAAGGATTACTGGTGGCCAGGTATGAAACGTGACGTAGTGGAGTGCGTGAGTAAATGCCTAACTTGCTTACAAGTAAAGGCAGAACACCAGAAGCCTTACGGGAAGATCCAACCGTTGGATATACCCGAGTGGAAGTGGGAGCACATCACCATGGACTTCATCACGAAGTTACCACGTACCCCTAAAGGGTATGATGCTATATGGGTGATAGTTGACCGCCTGACGAAGAGTGCCCACTTCCTACCGATCCGCGAAACGTACTCATCTGAAAGATTGGCGGATCTGTTCATCAAGGAAATTGTAGCTCGTCATGGTGTACCGGTGTCTACTGTGTCCGATCGTGACACTCGGTTTACCTCCAAGTTTTGGAAGAGATTTCATGATGTAATGGGGACGAGGCTACATATTAGTACAGCATATCACCCTCAGACGGACGGTCAGTCTGAGAGGACGATCCAAACACTCGAAGACATGCTTCCGGCGTGCGTGATCGATTTTGGAGGAAGTTGGGATGATCACTTGCCGTTAGCAGAATTCTCGTACAACAATAGCTATCATGCCAGTATTGGCATGCCACCCTATGAGATGCTATACGGTAGGAGATGTAGGACGCCCGTATGTTGGGGAGACATTGGGCAGAAGGAACTGGGAGGTGTTGAGGTGATTGAAGCAACGACTGAGAAATTAGAAAAGATCAAAGCCTTCATGAAGGCGGCGAAAGATAGGCAAAAGTCGTATGCTGACAAGAGGCGAAGACCGGTAAAGTTCAAGGTTGGTGACCGAGTCATGTTGAAGGTCTCGCCTTGGAAGGGAATCATTAGATTCAGGAAACGAGGTAAGCTAAGCTCGAGATACATAGGACCTTTCCGAATTGTCGCACGAGTAGGAGAGGTGGCCTATCGACTTGAGCTGCCAGATGAGTTAAGTGGAATTCACCCCACATTCCATGTATCTCATCTGAGGAAGTGCTTAGCTGATGAAGATATGATTGTTCCACTGGAGGATATTGAAGTAGACGAACGGCTCAATTACGTGGAGCAACCAGTGGCAATCATTGATCGTAAAGAAAAGAGGTTGAGGAATAAAGTGGTTCCTCTTGTGCGTGTACAGTGGAAGCACAGGAAGGGATCCGAGTCTACGTGGGAGACTGAGGAGGAGATGAGACAACATTACCCACATCTGTTTGAGGAATAACTGGTTTCGGGGACGAAACCTATATAAGGGGGGTGGACTTGTAACACCCGTATATTTCTTTTAAAGAAATAAAAGAATAAAAGAGAAAGAAAATGGGGGAAAAGAAAGTCAAACCCCAAGGTTGAGGGACCAAAAGTGTTAAATATGATAAAAATCTTAAAAGTTGGTGTAAAAGGCGATATGGTCGCCCATAACCCTCTGCACACCCTTTCTTGTTCGGATTTTAGAGAGAGAAACAACAAAGACTACGAGCTTTAGAGAGAGAAAGAAGAAGAATTCGAGTTTGAGGTAAGATTAAGTGTTTTAAGTCATTTTTGGTTGATCTAGCCTCGGTTGTATGCTCATAGGTGTTATTGCATGTTCGGGTTATGTGTTTCAGCGGGTTGTAGGTGTTGAGAACATCTGAGAAATTCAAGTTTTAGAGTTTAAAGGTTTAAAACAGCACAGGTGAGTTCTAGACCCCGTATTTCACATGTTTTACAAACTTTTGGGGCTGGAAATACATGTAAAAATGTTTTACACTTATTTTGAATGTTGCCCGTATGTGCATGCGTATGTATGTTAGTGATTATGTTATGATTCATGCTTAGTATAGTATGTACATGTTTAGAACTAAGTATTATGATGTTTGGGGACTGGGATATGAATTAGATACATGATTAGGCTGCTAATACGACTAATAAGACCAAATAGTGGTCATATGTCTGAAACTTAGACTTAGAAAACCAAGTACAAAGTGATATGTCTAAATAGTGCTTATACGACCCATGAAACTTGCCTTAGAAATATTTTAAGGGTTATATGTCTGAACAGTGGTCGTATGACCATTAGAAATTTTCCAAGTATGGGTTATATGTCTGAACAGTGGTCGTATGACCAGTAGAAATTTTCTAAGTATGGGGTTATATGTCTGAACAGTGGTCGTATGACCAGTAGAAATTTCCTAAGTATGGGGGATGATACGACCGAACAGTGGTCGTATGACCTGTAAAAATTTCCTAAGTCTGGGAATGATATGACTGAACAGTGGTCGTATGACTTAGAAAAATGTTCTAAGTTTAAGGTGAAACGACTGAGCAGGGCTAATACGACTGAGCAGGACTCATACGACTGAATAGTGCTCATACGACCAAACACTTAGAATCTTTACAGAAATTTTCTGAAAATCTGATTTATGGGGTTTTGACCAGAGTTGACTAGGGTTAATAAATGATGATGTTTTATGAATGTAATGATGATAATTGATTAACCCTTATTATTACTGATACTATTATCAGTATTTTATTATCATTAATAAAGTGAAAGATTAATGATAAAGAGAAGTGGAACGTAAATGAATGAACGAAAGTCTTGCATGGTCTAAGGGGCACGAGATGGAATTGACGGTTAAGAAGTCTTGGAGATGGTGCTTGGTTCTAGTAACTAGGCCTATTACGAGCCTTATGGTAGATTATGGACAGTGAGCCATAGTTGCCTTAAGAACAACGGGGCAGTGTCTTTGTGACCTGTCACGGGATAGTTGTTACAGCAGGAGTGGTGACGATCACTCGCGGGGTTAACGTGACCCCGGATTAGACGTTGTCGGTCTATGGACAGAGAGCCATAGGGGCAACGAGGTTGTCGGTCTATGGACAGAGAGCCATAGGGGCAACCAGGTGTCGGTCTATGGACTGAGAGCCATAGGGCACCAGGTGTCGGTCTATGGACTGAGAGCCATAGGGGCACCAGACGGATACGATATGCTTTATCGGCTCGTGGGTTGGAACCATGAGGGCAGAGAAGAGAAGTGACCCTTAGAGATTTGCATGCTTGACGAATGAAAGTTAAAGAAAGATTGATGAAGATAATAATGAAATTACCTACGTGTACGTACGATGTGTGATCACATATGCATAACGAACGTTTTGAAATGAGAAGTAAAGTATTTTAATTACAAAACTAGAACTCACTCAGCAACGCTGACTTTTATGTATTTTCCAGTTGGCAGGTAACAGGTTGCTGAGGATGGCACACTGAGATGGCTACTCGGCAAGACAAGACTGACATCCAAATTATGTTTTGACGATACTGTTGTTTTGTAATTCATTCGACTAACTATTTTGTGACTTATGAACTAGAATGTATTGCTTAAAAACAGAGTTTAAAATGAATGAAGGGTTTTTGCCAACTTAATTCCGCTGCTTAATTTATTAATATGTATGTTTTATGCTGTGAATGACCGACTGTGAGGTGCCCGGGAACGGGGCCTTACAAGTTTCTATTACTCTGACAAATCGTACTATACATTAGCATCCTATGGACTGTTTTATATATTTGAGATTCAGTTTGACCATCTATGTTCCATTCATAGATATTTTTTCCACTATATGAGTTATTAACTACATATTGTTCTTCTTCTATAAGAATATCCTGCGGTGTTGGCCTAGGATAATAATACATTCTTTGAGTTGGCTTATCAGCAAACTTCGATGACATTTTTGCTATTTCATCATTTATTCTTTGTTTATAATTTTCTTCATTAATACTTTCTTCAAATTCGGTTAAAGTATTAATCTTGAGATTCTTTAATATATTTATTTAATCATTTAGAGTTTGGAGAATGTTTTCTTCCGATTTTGTTTTAAAATCTGTTATCTTCGGTGGTAATTGTATGCTTGGAGTAGCACTATATTCTTTGTTATTATTAACAATACTTTGTTTTTCTTTGAAGTGTGATAATATATTATCCATTTTTTTAGTAATATCCTGCAATTGTTCTCCTATTATTATAAGGTATAAATTTGTATAATTTTGTGATTTTATTAGGTTATTTATATGAGAAATTGTTACTGCTAAGGTATCACCTTCCAGTAATTTTTGAAAAGCTTGATAACATCTTTCCTCTCCTTGTTTTTCTATTTTGAAACCAGTTGTTGGAGGGAAAACTTGAGTACTTATCATACCGTTTATATTGTATTGTCTCTCTACTATCGAAATTATACTTTGAGTATATTTTTCAATAAACCAAGGGACAAAAGGTATGACCTTATTTTTTCTGCTAAATCAGTATAAAATTTTTCACTAAAGAATTCTTTTTCTTTGCTATTAAAATTAGAGAAAAATCATTTTCTAAATAATTCCCATTTGGGGGTAAAAATTCCTTTGAAATTGCATCTCTTAATAGAGATCCTGGAGTAAGATCTAATCTTTCTTCCATTAATTATGCAAAATTAAATTCTGATTCGGTTATTTCCGGATCAACTTGCTTAATTCCTCTGACTATATTATCAGAGTTTATTCTTAATTCATCTATTTTTCTTTCAGGAAATTCTTCCCTAATCTTAGAAGTAGACGCCCTAGAAGGACTCCTAACAGTGTAATCTACTGGTGAAATATAGTAGTGTGATGACACAGATTTAGATAGAGATGGCTCACTATTTGTTTTTATATTTTAAAATTGTATTTGTACTGAACCTTCTATTGTTTGTAAAATATTTATTGGATTATGATCCGTATATTGTTGTGACGGGATAGCTTTATCTATTACCCAATTTTGTGGAAGGTTTATTTCTTCCCATTTCTTTTTTCTTTTCCTATGTTTATAAGGGTTAGATTTCTTTAGGCCTAACAGATTTTATTAAATATTCAGAGTTTATATTATAAGTTTTTAAGTATGTTTTCTAAATAAACATACCTCCTGGGGAGGCCTCCGGCCTACTAGTTGGTATCAGAGCCATGTTGCTCAAAAAAAAAAAAAACCATAGAAGAAAGTTATTCATGTGGATGTTTTAACACTTACTTTGTTCATACATTATGAACATATTAAAATCAGAAGATACTTTTAAAAACAGTGTGGAAGAGGAGTATGATATCCCTCATAATTTAGAATTATTAAATAAATGGACAATTCCAAAAATTTATTACAAGCTAATTTATAAATTAGGCACTTTTGAAAAATTAGGATTAAAACAAATTGTGAAAACAACTGAAGAAACATTTTCTTTGAACAAGGATGAAATGATAATAAAATTATTATCAAACAAAGATTTAAGTAAATATAAGAAAGACTATAAATTTATTCATATAGGTCTTGTGCAAATTGCATTTAAGCCTTTAACATTAGAAGGCTTACCAGAAAGTTTTATAGCAGCTCTTAGAGATGCTAGAAACTTAGATTGGAAACAATCCCTTATGGGAATTGTTCAGTCAAGCCTGGCACATGGCCCGGTATATGTAAAATCCCGTATTTTTTAAACGATTAAGTTCAATACTGTAAGGCCCCGTTCCCGGGCACCTCACAGTTGGTCGTCATTACCCATAAAACATACATTTACTATAACTTAATAAAAACCATGCAGCGGAAACTTTAAATTTTACTAAAAAAAATGCTTTTGCAAAGTAATACAACACCTGTTACAAAATATCATTTGTTTGCATTACAATACAAAAACATTAACAAAAGAATGCCATCCCAAAAGAGCTGAGTAGCCGCCTCGTGCCATCCTCAGCAACACTACCTGCCAACTGGAAACACATAAAAAGTCAGCGTTGCTGAGTGAGTTCTAGTTTTATAATAAAACATACTTTTACTTATTTAAAAGTATCCTTTCGTGCATGCGTTCAAACATCATACGTACACAGAGATAATATTCATTATTATCTTCATCATTCGTTATACATCATCATCTTTAACTTCTCGTATGGATCCTGTCAGGCTTTACCCACTTCATAGCACTTGGCTATGATTACTGTGGTCGAATGACAATAATCCCGTTCATACTTACTTGCGCACATTGAAAGGTGAATTGTACCAATACCATATGCTACACCCCGAACGTTATTAGCTACCGGGCCGAAGTCAACATGTGAACAACAAAACGTATGCCACGGTACTAGAGGTGAGCGGTAGAGGTACCATGACCATGGTCAATCACATAGAAGGACCAATCGCGTTATTCAATGCTTGCAAGACATAATTCGTTCGTTCATTAATGCATGTATTCATCATCATTCATTCATTCGTTCATTCGTTAATACATGCATTCATCATCGTGTTCCTCTTTCGTTATCTTTCACTTTACGTTACATAATACTTCGTTCGTTCGTTAATACGTAAAGTCATGGAAAGATATTCATACATCATTATTATAGGAACACACACACACCATACATACATCATCATACATAGCATCATACATACATCGTCATGCATTCATCATCATACATTCATCATCATAAATACATCGTCTTACACAACATCATACATACAAAGTCATACATCATCTTACATTACCTCGTATATTCATCGTCTACATCCTCGATCATTACTAGGCACTTACCCCCGTATCCTTCCCGAATCCGGGGCTTGCTAGGCGTCATCTTGAGTGCCAAAACACTAAGTGTCCCATCAAGACATTAGGGACTCATACTAGGACCCTATATAACATATCTAGTCCCCCATCATACCTTAAACGTCTAACACCACATTATTCCCAAATGGGTCATACATACATACATCATTAAACCAGTTTATATGTGTTCCAGCCCCAAAACCAGTTAAAACAAGTAAATGAGGGGTCCTAGAACTCACCTATGCTTGACAAGCAGCTTCTCAATCAAGCCTTTAAGACGCGGGTCACACTACACTGCCTGCAGATAAGTTAACACTCAAAAGAGTTAATTTCTGCCTAATTTCGCTACTAATTTCACAGGTAGTTTCGCCCGTAAATTCGCCCGTAGTTTCGCCGGGCGAATTAGCAGTTTCGCTGCTAGTTTCGCTGGGCAGCATTCTGCCAGTTTCGCTGGACAGATTCGCTACCTCGATCGCCCAACTTTCGTTGGAATTCCCTAGTTTCGCAATATCTAAGGTCAACTTGGAGCCGTCTTAGGAGCTTTAGCACTGCTCCTAGTCGTACGCGGACGACCTCTACCTCTAGCAGCCTTAGAAGGTTTCTTCCCAGCCATTTTTCCTATGCACTATAAGGTTCAAACACTAAAACAGTCATTCAAGGAATAGCTCAGTTTATGTCAAGTATAGTAAGTCCCTAATTACAGTGGCCAGTTGTGATTAGCCACTTACTTTACTCTTCACACCCCAAGCACTTCCTATCCTGACTACATCAGCATCTAAATCTACTAAGAACACATAAATCACATAGCACACGCACATAACACTGATTAACTTTTAAGAAAAGCAATACCTGATGGCACATGGCTACTCGGGCTGACATCCCTCTTTCCGTCCCATTCTCAGTTTAAGTTAAGGTTTATTTTTGAAAATTTACCCGTTTCACTTAAACTTTAGCTCTGATACCAACTTGTAAGGCCCCGTTCCCGGGCACCCCACAGTTGGTCATTCACAGCATAAAACATTCATATATATTATAAATTAAAGCAGCGGAATTAATTTTAACAAAAATCCACTCATTCATTTTAAACACTGTTGCTAAGCAATACATTCTAGTTTAGGAATTCACAAAATAATTAGTTGCATGAATTACAAAACAACAGTGTTGTCAAAACATAAATGGGTGTCAGTCTTGCCCGCCAAGTAGCCATCCCCGTGTGCCATCCTCAGCAACCTGTTACCTGCCAACTGGAAAATACATAAAAGTCAGCGTTGCTGAGTGAGTTCTAGTTTTATAATTTAAAATACTTTGCTTTTCGTCTCAAGGAAAACCTTTCTTTACTTATATACGGTCACACAAGTACGTACACAGATAATATTATTATTATCTTCGTCGTTCATTCATTAACTTTCGTTAGTGTGCCGTTCATCATTTACATTCGTATTCTTTCTTTCATATTAGTTC
The DNA here is from genome assembly GCA_024085815.1 of Flaveria linearis. Classification (NCBI taxonomy): domain Eukaryota; kingdom Viridiplantae; phylum Streptophyta; class Magnoliopsida; order Asterales; family Asteraceae; genus Flaveria; species Flaveria linearis. The sequence goes on along the minus strand of CM044010.1, from coordinate 61,227,888 downwards.
TTCCATTCGTATGTATCTTACTTTCATTCATTCATACATTACATACATTCATACATTCATTTCATACGTACGATCATTTCTTTCATTCATATGTTCATTACATTCCTTCGTACGTTCATTCATTTCATTCATACATTCACATTACATTCTTTCATTCTATCATATATTAGCCAAGTCTGTTGCAGCACACGACTGCTCACCTCAGTGGCAATCTCACGATTGCCTGCTAACCGAGTCTGTTGCAACACGTAGTTGCTCACCTCATTATCAATATGTTAGCCAAGTCTGTTGCAACACATAGTTGCTCACCTCAGTGGCAATCCCACGGATTTCCTGCTAACCGAGTCTGTTGCAACACAAAGTTGCTCACCTCATTATCAATCTTAAAGATTGACCCTGTGTGCATCCTCCGGGGTAGCTAACCCGCATCACAGTTGAGCTAACACCTGCCAGGGGTGTGCACCTCCATTCATTTGCTTGCAAGCCTTTCTTACGTTCATTTGTTCATTTATTAATGCATGCATTCATTCATCATGTTTCCCCCTTTCATTATCTTTCACTTTACGTTCCATTTCTCATTATCATTAATATTTTACTTTATTAATGATTATGCTCTTCGTTAAATCTTAGTCATTCTTCGTCATGCCAGTACATACTTAACAATATTAAAATAATAATAATATTGTTAATAATAATAAAATACTGATAATAAAATCAGTAACAGAAATCAAAGGTTAATCATTTACCATCATTTCATGCATGAAACATCATTATTAATTAACCCTAGTCAACCCTGGTCAAAATCCCATAAATCAGATTTCCAGAAAATTTCTGTAAAAATTCTAAGTGTTCTGGACGTTTGAGCCCTGTTGGGCGTATAAGCCCCTTGGGCGTATGAGCCCTGTTAGGCGTAAGAGCACTGCTAGGCGTATGAGTCCTATTGGACTTTTCATCCTATACTTAGAATAATCATCTGGTCATACGACCACCCTGTTGGGCGTATGAGCACTATTGGTCGTACCATCCCATACTTAGAAATATTTTCTGGTCATGCGACCAGAATTCAGAATTTTCACCTTTTTACTTAGTTTTCAGACTCATGGGTACTGTGGGACTCATGAGTCCTGTTGGACTTATAAGTCCCCATACTTAGCAACTTTTCAGACTTATGAGTCTGGTCGTTTTAGAACTATTGGACACATTACCTGCGTAGACTCATGACCATACTTAGAGTATTACTAAGGCATGTCCCTGGGCGTATAAGCACTATTAGACTCATCAACTTATACTTATTTATTCTAAGTCCAAATTTCAGACATATTACTACTATTTGGGCTTGTTAGTCGTTTTAGTAACCTGCTCATATGACTAATTCATATTTCAAATTCCCAAACATCAGATTGCCTAGTACTAAACATATACACATGATTCTAGGCATAAATCTAACATAAACATAAACATACATACATGCATATCATACGGGTATTATACCCAAACTTATAAAAACATACTTACATGCATTTCCAGCCCCAAAACATTTAAAAACAGGTAAGAAGGGGTCTAGAACTCACCTTAGTTGTTTCAAATCTTAAGACTCTTCACCCGAGCTCCTTTAAACGATTCTAACACCTGGAAACCTTCTAAACACACATTTGGAACACATAAAAACACAAATAAGCATTTAACCGAGGCTAAGGTTAGCCAAAAACAACTCAAAACACTAAACCTTACCTAATTTCTCGAATTCTTCTTCTTGTTTCTTCAAGATCCGCAAGTTTTCTCTGCTTTCTCTCTCTAAATGTCGAATGAAAGTTGTTTTGCAGAAAAGTGGGCAGCCATACTCCTTATTACCAACTTTTCATGATTTTTATCATCTTTTACACTTTTGGTCCCTCAACTTTGGGGTTGACTTTCTTTTCCCCCATTTTCTTTCTCTTTTATTCTTTTATTTCTTTAAAAGAAATATACGGGTGTTACACTCCATAGCCTATCTTAGAGGCATCAGTCTCAACAATTTTATCCATCATGGGATTTGCTATCATTAAGCAAGGAAGGTTTTTAACCTTTTGCTTTATTTTTTGAACTGCTCTAGTATGATCTAGAGACCACGGTTTAGCATTGTTTTTAATCTTTCATATAAAATTGCAGCATCTTCTGCTAAATTTTTATAATACGGAAGAATATAATTTAGGCTTCCAGGAAATCTTTGAAGTTGAGTTTTATCCTGTATTTCATCAGGAAATTTTGATGCAAACTCAATACTTCTATTAATCGGAATTATATTTCCTTGGTTGATATTATGACCCAAAAATCTTATATTTGTTTGGAAAAGCATCATTTTATTCCTAGATATAACTATACCATTTTTTAAAATTATTTCTTTGAATATATTAAAATATTTAAAATGGGTTTCATGTAAGGCCCCGATCTCGGGCACCTCACAGTCGGTCATTCACAGCATAAACATTCATATATTATAAATCAAAGCAGCGGAATTAATTTTAACAAAAACCATCCATTCATTATAAAAACTGTTGTTAAGCAATACATTCTAGTTTCTAAGTCACAAAACAATTAGTCGAATGAATTACAAAACAACAGTATCGTCAAAACATAATTTGGATGTCAGTCTTGCCCGTCAAGTAGCCATCCCCGTGTGCCATCCTCAGCAACCTGTTACCTGCCAACTGGAAAATACATAAAAGTCAGCGTTGCTGAGTGAGTTCTAGTTTTGTAGATTAAAATACTTTTACTTTTCATTTCAAGGAAAAACCCCTTTCTTTACTTATATGCGGTCACACAAGTACGTACACAGATAATATTAATATTATCTTCGTCGTTCGTTCATTAACTTTCAATCGTGTGCCGTTCATCGTTTACATTCATATTCTTTCTTTCATATTAGTTCTTCCATTCGTACGTATCTTACTTTCATTCATTCATGCATTACATACGTTCATTACATTCTTTCGTACTTTCATTCATTAATCTTTACTTAAGCTGTGAGTCTGTTGCGACACCAAGTCACTCACCTCTAAGCCAATCTCGAGGATTGACCTACATACTGTGAGTCTGTTGTGACACCAAGTCACTCACCTCTAAGTCGATCACAAAGATTGACCTACATCCTGTGAGTCTGTTGCCACACCGAGTCGCTCACCTCTAAGTCGGTCACAAAGAATGACCTACATCCTGTGAGTCTGTTGCGACACCGAGTCGCTCACCTCTATGCCAATCTCGAGGATTGACCCTGTGTACATCCTTCGGGGTAGCTAACCCGCATCACAGTTGAGCTAACACCTGCCAGGGGTGTGCACCTCCTTTCATTTGCTTGCAAGCCTTTCTCACGTTCATTCGCTCATTTATTAATGCATGCATTCATTCATCGTGTTCCTTTTTCATTATCTTTCATTTTACGTTCCATTTCTCTTTATCATTAATATTTTACTTATTAATGATTATGCTCTTCGTTAAATCCTTAAACATTCCTTATCATGCCTTTTTCATACTTAACAATATAATAATAATATTGTTAACGATAATAAAATACTGATAATAAAATCAGTAACAATAAGAAGGGTTAAATCAATTATCATCATTACATTCATAAAACATCATCATTTATAAATCCCTAGTCAACTCTGGTCAAAATCCCATAAATCAGCTTTCCAGAAAATTTCTGAAAAAAATTCTAAGTGTTTAGTCGTATGAGAACTGCTCAGTCGTATGAGCCCTGCTCAGTCGTATCACCTTCTCAGTCATTCCACCTTAAACTTAGAAAATTTTCCTAGGTCATACGACCACTGTTCAGTCGTATCATCCCCAGTCTTAGGAAATTTTACAGGTCATACGACCACTGTTCGGTCGTATCATTCCCCGTACTTGGGAAATTTCTAATGGTCATATGACCACTGTTTAGTCATATTACCCCATACTTAGAACATTTCCAAGGGTCTTACGACCACTGTTTAGTCATAAGATCCCATACTTAGAAAATCTCCAGTGGTCATGCGACCACTGTTCAGTCATATGACCCCACACTTAGAATATTTCTAATGGTCATACGACCACTATTCAGTCGTATAACCCCACACTTAGAAAATTTCTTGATGGTCATACGACCACTATTTGGTCTTATTAGTCGTATTAGCAGCCTATTCATGTTTCTAAATCGTATTCCAGTCCCCAAACAGCATAATACTTAGTTCTAAACATGTACATACTATACTAAGCATGAATCATAGCATAAATCACTAACATACATACGCATGCACATACGGGCAACATTCAAAATAAGTGTAAAACATTTTTATATGTATTTCCAGCCCCAAAAGTTTGTAAAAACATGTGAAACACGGGGTCTAGAACTCACCTTAGTCGTTTCAAATCTTAAGACTCTTCACCCGAGCTCCTTTAAACGATTCTAACACCTGGAAAACTTCTAAACACACATTTGAACACATAGAAACACACATAAGCATTTAACCGAAGCTAAGGTTGCCAAGAACAACTCAAAAACACTAAACCTTACCTAAATCTCGAATTCTTCTTCTTGTTCTTCAAGTGTCCGAGAGTTCCTCTGCTTTCTCTCTCTAAAATCCGAATCAAGAAAAGGTGTGCAGGGTGAAAATGGGCGGCCATGCCACCTTTTCACCAACTTTTACCAACTTTTAAGATTTTTTTTATTCATTTTACACCTTTGGTCCCTCAAGAAAAGAGAGATTTTATTTCTTTCTTACATAATTCCATATATTCAGAATTCATTTGGCATGGCCTTGCTTTAGTCGGTATTTGACTTTCTTTAAAATCATCTTCGTATGGGAGAGAAACAATATGTTTCTTCCTTTCCCAAAATACATTAGGATGATCATTACATATTTGTAAAGAAAATTGATGCTCAATTAAATTAATCTTTTCTTGTAATTTTTTCTTACTTAATGTTTCTTGAATATTTAAAGAAAATATTTCTTTTTGTAGAAATTCAATTTGATTTATTTTTGCTTTCAATAATTCTTCTTTTACATTATTTAATGTCCTTGTTAAAGGATTACTTATAAACGGAAAATTTATTTCTCTTTCCTAGTATGTACCAGTTATTCCAGTACGATGTATTCTTTTTATAGGGAAAATCTTATCAAAAAATGGGCTACCGAGTATTACTTGGTTTGCTAGATTTTTTACTAGTACAAAACTGGTATCTATACAAGTATTGTCTTGACATATGAATGCCTTAGGTATTTTGTAATTTACCTTGAGTTTTCCTTTACCAGCATGACTCAGACTATGAGAAGTCTTATGGTAATATCTTACAGGTACTAATCCTTCCTGTATGCAATTCAAATCTGCACCACTGTTTATTAGCGCAGTTACTTCTATAAAGAAGTCTTGTCGTATAAGGAGTTTTATTTTCGTATGCCATTTTGTGAAGTTATAATTTCCATAATATTTTTTAAATAATGAGATTCTGATTCTTCTGGTTGAGGAATTATTTTTCCTATTTCTAGACCTATGATCCTTTTTTCTAATTCTTTATTGTTTTGCTGTAATAATTTTATTTCTCTTTTCAGATTATCAATTTCTTGTTTTAATTCTTGGATATCAAAAGGTTTCTTATTCTTTTTGTTTAATTGATTTTTTAATTCTGCCAAAGAGAAGGGTTTTGGTTCTGCAGAAGTAGAAACTTCTTCCTCTTCTTGGCTCTTAAAATGTGACGAGATTATTTTCTCTTTTACTTGTGGATTATCTATGAGTTTTAATAATTCCAGAATTTCATTAGTTATTACATTTATTTCCATATCTTGGAATTGTGAAATAATTTGATAAATATCATCTTCTTTTACTTCTGGATTACAACATTCCTTGTTGCAATTATTATTAAAGTCATTTTCTTCCTCAGATAAAGAATAAAGACTTTCATTTTCTAAATTGTCTATTTCTTTTTCTTCAGAAGAAGATTGCTCAGAATATAATTCTGAATCTGACTCTAATAATATCTTAGAGATTTGATTTTTCAAATCTTCATCTTCTAGCTTATTAAGCTTTTTCCTAACCCAACAAGTTCTCGCTTTGTGGCCTATTTTGCCACATTTTCTACAAATTAACTTAGGCTTATATGAAGCTTTGTATTTTTTAATTCTTTTAAATTTTCTGTCTTCCCTTTTCTTTTTTCTTTTCCTATGTTTATAAGGGTTAGATTTCTTTAATTTTAATGACTTAGAAGTACTAGGTTTTACTTCTAATCCAAATTGTTCGCAAAATTGACCTAATTGCCTCTTTTCATTTAAAGAGTGTTTCTTAATTTGGTGGTTTAATCTTATTTCATTACATAGATTTAAACCTTCTTGCATGCATATACCTATTAATTTCCCATAAGTATATTCATCATAATCTATATTATTTCCTCCTTTTCTAAGGTTATTTCTTATTCTTTCTTCAAATAGATGAGGAAGTCCATCTATGAACTTAGATTTCCAATGAGAGCTATTACTCTCTGGGAGTTCCATTACTCTTGTTAAGAATGTATCCTTATACCATCTAAAGGATGTAAGGGTTCTACACTTAAGGTTTTGTAATAAAGATCTAATATTCTCTGAATTATCAGACCATCTGCCTGTAAAATGTTCTATGATATTTACTATTAATGAATAAACAGAATTATTTTCTGTAACTCCATCCTCTTCTTTTACACTATTGAGGATTTTCCTTCTATCTTCTTCAGATAGATAGTTATCCCACCAGCCTTTAAGCTGTCCTGTAAAACCTGATATAATCATATGAGCTATTGTCTTAGTTGAGTTTCTATTACTCTGACAAATCATACTATACATTAGCATCCTATGGACTGTTTTATATATTTGAGATTCAGTTTGACCATCTATGTTGCATTCATAGATATTTTTTCCACTATATGAGTTATTAACTACATATTGTTCTTCTTCTATTAGAATATCCTGTGGTGTTGGCCTAGGATAATAATACATTCTTTGAGTTGGCTTATCAGCAAACTTTGATGACATTTTTGCTATTTCATCATTTATTCTTTGTTTATAATTTTCTTCATTAATACTTTCTTCAAATTCAGTTAAAGTATTAATCTTGAGATTCTTTAATATATTTATTGAATCATTTAGAGTTTGGAGAATATTTTCTTCCGATTTTGTTTTAAAATCTGTTATCTTCGGTGGTAATTGTATGCTTGGAGTAGCACTATATTCTTTGTTATTATTAACAATACTTTGTTTTTCTTTGAAGTGTGATAATATATTATCCATTTTTTAGTAATATCCTGCAATTGTTCTCCTATTATTATAAGGTATAAATTTGTATAATTTTGTGATTTTATTAGGTTATTTATATGAGAAATTGTTACTGCTAAGGTATCACCTTCCAGTAATTTTTGAAAAGCTTGTTAACATCTTTCCTCTCCTTGTTTTTCTATTTTGAAACCAGTTGTTGGAGGGAAAACTTGAGTACTTATCATACCATTTATATTGTATTGTCTCTCTACTATCGAAATTATACTTTGAGTATATTTTTCAATAAACCAAGGGACAAAAGGTATGACCTTATTTTTTTCTGCTAAATCAGTATAACATTTTTCACTAAAGAATTCTTTTTCTTTGCTATTAAAATTAGAGAAAAACCATTTTCTAAATAATTCCCATTTGGGGGTAAAAAATTCCTTTGAAATTGCATCTCTTAATAGAGATCCAGGAGTAAGATCTAATCTTTCTTCCATTAATTATGCAAAATTAAATTCTGATTCGGTTATTTCCGGATCAATTTGCTTAATTCCTCTGACTATATTATCAGAGTTTATTCTTAATTCATCTATTTTTCTTTCAGGAAATTCTTCCCTAATTTTAGAAGTAGACGCCCTAGAAGGACTCCTAACAGTGTAATCTACTGGTGAAATATAGTAGTGTGATGACACAGATTTAGATAGAGATGGCTTACTATTTTTTTATATTTTCAAATTGTATTTGTACTGAACCTTCTATTGTTTGTAAAGTATTTATTGGATTATGATCCTTATATAGTTGTGACGGGGTAGCTTTATCTATTACCCAATTTTGTGGAAAGTTTATTTCTTCCCATTTTATTCTTCTTCTGGTAGTTACGTTTGATTTACCAAAATTAGTTTCTATCATTAATGTTTCATTTAATGGTTTATCTACCATTTTACATTGTGGATTTAACGTGAATAAAGGTTTATAATAAATTCTATAACAGCTACATATTACCTCTGATCCTGGAGCATAATTGTATCCATGAGTCTTGACATTTAATGTCAAAGCATCTAATATATTTATATCTGATAGTGATAACTGCAAATTTGGATAAACATTAAAATATACCGGCCCATGGGCCAGGCTTGACTGAACAATTCCCATAAGGGATTGTTTCCAATCTAAGTTTCTAGCATCTCTAAGAGCTGGTATAAAACTTTCTGGTAAGCCTTCTAATGTTAAAGGCTTAAATGCAATTTGCACAAGACCTATATGAATAAATTTATAGTCTTTCTTATATTTACTTAAATCTTTGTTTGATAATAATTTTATTATCATTTCATCCTTGTTCAAAGAAAATGTTTCTTCAGTTGTTTTCACAACTTGTTTTAATCCTAATTTTTCAAAAGTGCCTAATTTATAAATTAGCTTGTAATCAATTTTTGGAATTGTCCATTTATTTAATAATTCTAAATTATAAGGGATATCATACTCCTCTTCCACACTGTTTTTAACAGTATCTTCTGATTTTAATATGTTCATAATGTATGAACAAAGTAAGTGTTAAAACATCCACATGAATAACTTTCTTCTATGGCTTTTTTTTTTGAGCAACATGGCTCTGATACCAACTAGTAGGCCGGAGGCCTCCCCAGGAGGTATGTTTATTTAGAAAACATACTTAAAAACTTATAATCATAAAAAGATATTAACATCTTTTAAAGTTTAAAGTTTAACACAGATAGTGAAAATACAGGGGGTGATTATGGACAGGTTGCAGCCCATTTAAGATGTAAATGTGGTGGTCGAACTCTTGGGGCCCGTTTTATGCCAAAAAGCCGGGATGGTGTGGGGCGTTTTAGGGCTGACCTTTACTGATCACATATTAACATCCTTGACAAAGGCTGTGTAAAATCTCCAATTGGTTCATAGCCTTCCTCAATCTAGCCGTTGGTGGCCTAACAGATTTTATTAAATATTCAGAGTTTATATTATAAGTTTTTAAGTATGTTTTCTAAATAAACATACCTCCTTGGGAGGCCTCCGGCCTACTAGTTGGTATCAGAGCCATGTTGCTCAAAAAAAAAGCCATAGAAATATGTGATCAGTAAAGGTCAGCCCTAAAACGCCCCACGCCGTCCCGGCTTTTTGGCTTAAAACGGGCCCCAAGAGTTCGACCACCACATTAACATCTTAAATGGGCTACAACCTGTCCATAATCACCCCCCTGTATTTTCACTATCGTTGGCCTTCCAGACTCTTTTTTTAATTAATAATAGTAATAATAATAATAAGTCATAGAATCCAGTTAAGCATGGTGATGTTTTAACACTTAGATGTTTAGCCTCTTAGAGAGACTATCATCAGAAGAATAAATTTAAGAAGGAGAAAAAAATTACCAGAATTTTTGGAATGTAGGCGCTTGTTCTTGAAACTCTTAAACTTTAACTTCAATATATTATAAGAGAATTTTTTACAAGAGAGTGGAGAGGGATTTCGATTTTGGTGGCCAAACAGATTTTATTAAATATTCAGAGTTTATATTATAAGTTTTTAAGTATGTTTTCTAAATAAACATACCTCCTGGGGAGGCCTCCGGCCTACTAGTTGGTATCAGAGCCATGTTGCTCAAAAAAAAAAAAGCCATAGAAGAAAGTTATTCATGTGGATGTTTTAACACTTACTTTGTTCATACATTATGAACATATTAAAATCAGAAGATACTGTTAAAAACAGTGTGGAAGAGGAGTATGATATCCCTCATAATTTAGAATTATTAAATAAATGGACAATTCCAAAAATTGATTACAAGCTAATTTATAAATTAGGCACTTTTGAAAAATTAGGATTAAAACAAGTTGTGAAAACAACTGAAGAAACATTTTCTTTGAACAAGGATGAAATGATAATAAAATTATTATCAAACAAAGATTTAAGTAAATATAAGAAAGACTATAAATTTATTCATATAGGTCTTTTGCAAATTGCATTTAAGCCTTTAACATTAGAAGGCTTACCAGAAAGTTTTATAGCAGCTCTTAGAGATGCTAGAAACTTAGATTGGAAACAATCCCTTATGGGAATTGTTCAGTCAAGCCTGGCCCATGGCCGGGTATATTCTAATGTTTATCCAAATTTGCAGTTATCACTGTCAGATATAAATATATTAGATGCTTTGACATTAAATGTCAAGACTCATGGATACAATTATGCTCCAGGATCAGAGGTAATATGTATTATCACACCCTCGCTTAAAGCGGAAACACGAGGATGCGACGGATGGGATCGTCATAACACTTGGTATAAATACAGAGATATACTACATGCAAACTTCTCGTGTCATGACGTCCCCCGACACAATGGTGACTTGTGTCGTGGTTAGTTAGTTCCACGACTATCATAGTCTTATTGATTCTAAAATCCAAAATACACATTGTTCACAAATGAATACAAATGATATACATTACAAATGCAAAACTAATGAAATCCTGAGGGTCTCTGCTAAGGCATCAGCTCTAGCTATCCTCTTTGATTATGATCACCTGAAAAGATATGCTCAAAAATGTCAACAATAATGTTGGTGAGTTCCGCAGGTTTAAATTTAAAACATATAACTGATGTTGTATAGATTTTTGATGTGGAATCAAACTGTAAGCACAAACCACATAACATGTGTTTAAGACAACCAAACCTAATGACGTTATGCATATAAATCTGACGGAATATATTCACCCATGGCCTGTTTGCTGGCAGCTGTAGTCGGTAACTCACAAGTTAAACCGATCTGTCGAGGGTGGGGGTGTCAACCCAGTAGTACTACCAATACCTAACCGTTGGTTCCCAAACCCGGGAATTAATGGTTGTTTGAGTTTTCCATAAAATAACACCATGTATGCATGCAAAACAGTATCACATTGATTCCAAGTATGAAAACAGAATATACAATGTACAGCATAGAAAACGGGTGAGCATACTTTTCCCCCAATTTGATTGAAAACATTGAAACTTGTATAAGCATAAAAAGGGGCCACGAAACTCACCTTGTATTGTTGTAATGCACAAAGACTTCACAGAATCAAGCAATGCACGATCAAACACGATCAATACCTATTATTGATTATAACTAATCCTTTAAAACATATTCAGTGCGAATAGATATGTTTGATTGAATTCGAGTCGGTTTGGTTTAATGTCCACGATTAGTTATATATACTTGAGTTTGATTTCATACCTAATGATATTAAGATTTAAAATGGGATTTTGGACAAGTAGTGAAATTACTTGTATTTTTGATTTATTCGAAAGGAGTATATGTATGTATTCTTTGAAATCGTATAATTCAATAATAATTTATTAATTAAAATATAAAAATATAACTTATAATTACATTTACAAATGATTTGTAAAATTATATATTATATAATTTCTATGGTTTTCTATGATTATTTCATAGTTAAATACGATATAATGCCTATTTTTACAAAAATAATTATTTGTAATATTTATAACTACTATTTTATAAAGTTTATTAATGTTTTTAAATAAAATAAATTTATAAAAAAAAACATTTTGTAACATTTTAAATAAGAAAAGTTTATAAAATTTATTTTATAATTTTTAAGAATTTTTGTAGAATTTTTAGAAGCTCAAAAAGGTGTTTTAAAAATAATTGCAGAGGCTCGGGTTCGAACCCGGGACCTCTAACTCGCACACCCACATGCATACCACTGAACCAAGGCATCCAGCCGCGATGATGATCAGTTTCAATTATTTTTAAACATGGTTTCCCCAATTCCCCCATTTTTCTATAAAACCTAATTCGATTTCATCAAAATTGAACCCCAATTCGTAGATGATGATCAAATTAAGGTTAGGACTTTTAATCCCTATGTAAAAACGAATAAGTTAGTGTGTTCAATTACCTGTTTTGAGTTGAAATAGTGCTTAGAATACTCGAAGAACAGCCGCGGTATACTCGAATTTGAATGTGGATCAAACCGTGATAAAAATCGAATTAATTGTATGGAAAGCTTCGAATGATGCTAATAATCGAAATCCCGATGCTATTTGTGAGTTATAATGCTCGGAGGGTAGTGGTCGATTGAGTTGCAGGTTCGAAGAGCAGAGGTGAATCGAATTCAGTGGGTGTGTGTGTTTCGATTGAATTTGCAGCTTGTATTCGTTTCATAGCCTAATAGTGTTTGGGTTGATAGAGTTAATTTGTCTGTAATCGTGTTTGAGTGGACAATCTAGCCGTTTGAAACGGTCGGGAATAAAGTGGAAAGATTTTTACCGTTAATTTAACGTTACAACGCGTTTTAGGATTGCATTGTGTTCGATTTTGGTCCACTAAACGATTCGGGGTAATTTGGGCAATAGAAATCGAGTTTTTATTCGGTTTTTGGTAGTTGCCGGCGTTTGGCCGGACTTCGGCCGGAGTTTGGCCGGAATTTCGAAAAGGGGCGGGTGGTTGGTTTTGTAAATTCGTAAGTTACAGATTTGGTCCCTGCGGTTTATATTATTGTTATTTTATGTTTAAAATTCATTTTAAAGTTTCAAAAATTACACAAACCCCCCCCCTGAATTTTGTTATTATTGTTATTATTATTATCATGATTATTATTATGATTATTATTGTTGTTATTATTGTTATGATTATTATTATTATATATGTATATATATATATATTTGTAATTATTGGAACGTATTGAACTTAATTGTTTGTAAAAGTACGGGATGTTACAGTCTCCCCTGCTTTAGGAAATTTCGTCCCGAAATTTAATCGCAAGGAGCCTGAAACGAAAACATGATGATACTGAGATTTTATTTGGTCCTCACGTTCCCAGGTGAACTCTGGGCCACGTTTAGATTTCCGGTGGATTTTGACAATAAGTATCCGGCTTCGTTTGGGTTGTTTGACTTCATGATCCATAATTTCCACAGGTTTGTCAATAATGTGCACAGATTCATTAATCTGGACTTCGTTGAGTGGTATGTGGAGATTTTCATTGGCGAGGCAATTGGTGAGGTTTGAAACATGAAACGTCGGTTTGCGGGTGATAAGCTGTGCTAAGATTCAGCTGAATTCCGAGAGCTGATTGGAGACTTTTCCAGAAAAGAGAGATGAATCGACCATCGTGATCGGAAATGATGTTCAATGGCACACCATGATGGCTGATTATCTCATTGATATAGATACGAGTCAGTTTCTCAACTCGATTATCTTCTCGAATTGCAATGCAATGTGCTGACTTAGTCAAACGACCAACGATAATCCAGATGCTGTCGGTGTTGAGAGGAAACATTGGAAATGATGACGAGTTACCATGGTATGTTAGACTTATAATCACAACTTCCAGAATGTAATTTCATGGTAAGGTGATGTCTAGAAATCAAGATAAGACCAATAATGATAAGAAAGGTTATCCGTCAGAATTTAAGAATCCCAAACGCCAACATATGAAACGACCTTAACGCATGTCTTGTGAATATGTATTTCTACTTTGACCAACCATCGGTCTAAGAATAATATGCTATGTGAAGATCTTGGAATAGGTTCACAATGATGGTTAAAAATATGAATAAAACAGAAAATGAATAAATCGTCCAGAATAACGATTGATATTTTAACGTCATACCATGGTATACGAATATTTGAAATGGATGCAGGTTAATTTCTCGACATTGTGAGATAATGGGTTTGCTATTACATAAAGATTACTCTGAACCTTTCCTTGGTGGTTAAACTTGACAACATTGCTGATCAAGTGGTGAGAATTTGTCTAATCCGTAAGACATCACCAATAACCTCCACTGGGACATCACCTCTTCTGGGCCTAAATTTTGTGGCCTCCAACCTCATAACTCCTGACTCAACTTTGGAAAAGTCGAGGATGTCACTAATAAGTTGAAGGACTAGATCACTAGAAGACAACATGACACTCAAAAGTTGTTTCTGATCTTTATCAAGTTTTGTTGTTGATAGAATTTCTGCTATGCTAACAACCCTGATAATGGAGATCTGATCTCGTGTGACATGGTGCTAGAATTTGTTTTGCTCTCATCGTTTCCTTTGTAATATGAACAATTTTATTAAGTTCTGTCTCTTTGGCCTTCTGCACAGCTATTTCTTCCCTTAGTTTTGCCATCTTTTCTCTCTTTTTCACCTGATCAGTGATTTCCATGCCCATGTAATTAACACCAATCTCCTCCCCATCTTTGCTAAACACGGGTTCAATCATATATTAAGAATGTTTTGGCTCCAAATAACTCAGTCTCAAAAGTAATTCCTCTCTTTGCTGGTAACTCTCTCCAGAACTTCCCTTTTAAGGTCTTGTTGTTCAAATCCAGGATAGAATTTTAATTATTTTTCAAGGTTAAGGATTCAAAAGCAAATCTAGAAGTGACACAAACAATAGGAAGAGTATTTGTAAACCTATTTTGCAAGGTAGCAATATCTGATTACTTACGCAGTTCAACAAACCATGAGTTCAGCTGAGAATATTTACATGACTAGAAAGTCATGTTCATAAGTTGATAATATCTTCAGCAGAGGGATTGTTTAGGAAGACTATCATCGCGTAATCACGTTGTGATGATAACTCAAAAATGAATGTCGATAGATAAGGAATAAATGTTTCCATATTGCTAGGTCAAAATATGAGGATAAAGGAAGGGAAGTCGATTTAAGAATTTGAAGTGCTCCAAGCTTGGAATCAAAATCTACTTAATACGATCGGGTCTTCTTTCAGGTTCAGAGATCATGCTTTGGCTTGATAGGTCGAATCACCAACATTGGTTCACCCTTCAAATTACTTCATGCTTCTTGTCACTTGATTACAACCATGGTAAGTTGAAGATCAAGAGTTGAGATTAGTCTTCAAGGTATGGAATTCATGCTTATCTTGATAATAACAAGAAAACAATCAAAGGTTGACATTTGTCACGAAAATACAGGTTTCAATCCTATTTTGGTGAGATCATGTCGTTTGTGAAGTGTAAATTTCAATGAGAATAATTGAGGTTAATCCTCAAGATAAAGAAGTCACCCTAATCCAGAGGATGAAATTTCACAAAGCAAACAAATGGGAACCATTTATCGAAATAGAGATTCATCAAAGTAAGGGAATCTCCCCTGCTTTGATGAGATGGAATTATTTAGGAGATACGAACGTTCTTGGTCATAGGTTGACCTGCAAACTCTTCCATTTCCCGCGGTGCAAGCCGTATGAAGTTTGACTTAACGACGAAAGGAAAGTTAATATCAACTAGGAATTCGGAAAATTTCAAGTTTCATTAGTGTAACAAAGGAGAAAAATCATGCTTACAAGCTTAAGATCGAAGTTCGAGATAGCAGAAATTGGTTATGATGGTGTTCAAATCTTGAATAATTTAAATCAGGAAGACGAAATCAGGGACAAGTATGATCCAACATTACAATGAGATGTGAACATTTGATTCACAATCGAAGGGAATACATGGACCTCTCAAGATATGAGGTCAGCCATAACCTTATTGAAGACACGCGTACTCATAGGTGGTAATAAGGTTATAATTAGTTTATTCGATTATTGAGGTGAGTGACCACTTAATATAAGATATTTAATTAACAAAGTATCCCAAGGTGTATGAATTACACCTACAGCTTTGCATGTCCTTAGTTATTGGACACATTCTTAGGAGGATTTGAGAACCGTAAGTAACGGTTTAATGTTTTGAAGACCATTCGGTGTTTAGGAAAGTGTTCTCGATACTTTCGAACCACTGTAGTAATCCGGTAGCTCCTTCGGTTCCACTGAGCTTAGTGGGGTTGCAAGAACTGAAATGCTTGTAGGTACAAGCATGTGGAGGGTTAGGACAAATTGAGATTTGAGCAGGGTTCACGTCTTGATTCAGTTGATTTAGGAGGATTGGTATACCTCACGTGCTATAATAGTAACAATCTTACGGCTAGAGTTTTCAGATCAGGGTATGTTTTGACAAGTAGACATTTTGAAATATCATTAAGATATTTTATGAGATTTGGGTAATATGAGCTATACAACATGGAAATGACCATCGAGAATTTGGCACAATAACAATGAGATGTTCCAAGTGTAATCGTTTGATTCATAAATCAAAGCGAGTACGTTGACTAACCAAAGTTTTAGGTCAACCACATCTTTATTGGACACATGCGTACCTATAAGCAGATACTCATCCCACTCTTCCAACATTGCATGTATTATTGGTGAGGCACAGACTTTGACGAGATTTTGAAAACTACGGATAACGATTCAAAGTTTATTTTGATAACCATTTGATTTAGGCACACAATGCCTTAGAATATGATTTAAGATTTGTGTGTGCTTTGATAGGAATCAAAGTATAAAAAGAATCACATATAGATCCACTCATCAAGTTCCAATAACCCATGCTTCGGTCCATCAAGATCATCACGTAGCCCAGTTTAAGCACATTCTTAGTATACCGGTGATGCTTATATATAGGGTTCCCCGCAGCGTTCCCACCACATCCCCGATATACCTTGAATAATACTTAAACTAGTTACATAACATCTTAATTTTCCTTAGCATCTTTCCAAAGAATAGCGTAATATAAGTTTGGTGTGAGCTACCGCAACTTATGTATAGGCGGTTTTACCAGGATATAAATGGCTACAGACAAACCTATACATCGGTTCCACGTGGGAATTGATGACTGTAGAGAAAACATTTCCAAAGTGTAAATAGTTTAATGTGACGTAGCAAGATCCACAAAGCGTATACGCATAGTTTACAACCAAACCAATCCATGCCTCAGTCAATCGGGATCATCACGTAGCCCAGTTTAAACACATTCTTGGTATACCAAGGATGCTTATATATAGGGTTCCCCGCAGCGTTCCCACCACATCCGTGGCATACCTAGAACGATGCCTAAACCAGTTACGTGACATCCGTTTATCCTTAGCATGATCTTAAAGAATAATGTATTGTATGTGTAGAGAGTATCATTACTCCTCTACATTTATGTTTTCCACTTTCATTCTAAGCATTATTCAGTAGTTACTGAAACGTTAAGTGGAGAAATGTCTCATAAGGTCAATATTATGATTGGAAATACCATGATGGCTCCTAGTAGGACAGGACTTGAGTAAATGTTAATAATGTTTGATTGCCTTCCACAAGGACTTATAATGTTTGATTGCCTCCAACAAGGACTTACTAGAATTATGACCCTAGCACCCTAGGGTAGAGAATAGATACGTGTGATACTCATGATCGTTACCTCGTGGTAAGATTAGCCAGACTTTTCATGCATGGCGAATTACAATTACGTGTGCACCCGTAATAGTAATCTACCTTGCATGATCACCCTTAGCTTCACTTACCCCAAGTTAACATCATAGTATTATTTAGATTCAACAAGCACAAATAATATGATGTCCTCCTGTCCATGAGCCAGTATTCCAATAATAGCATGTAATTGCAATTAAGCATATAAGCACATTATGTCTAATGATAACCGTATATCTGTCATACTTTCAGAATTTCACTCATAACTATGATAGGGTCGGATTCAATATCCGAGATCAACACTACGTCGATCACCGAAGTTCCCTGTTACTATGATGTTGTGCGCATACAAGCGTAAAGTTCTAGCAATAAGGTATCCCAAGAGGATAGTCTAAGAGTAATAATGTCTTCCTTTGGGATATTCGGATAAAACGTGTATATATACAAAAGCAAGTACGTAGGAACATACTTGTGTATTATTAGGTATATAGGAATATACCTGTATATCAAGTTTATAGACTTTAGGTAAAATCAAATGCACACAATCCCTAGCATGCATTCTATATGAAGGTTCTTAGGTTATAGTCTAGGTCGAATTCTCCACCTAAATCTCTATAACCAAGGCTCCGATACCAATCTGTCACACCCTCGCTTAAAGCGGAAACACGAGGATGCGACGGACGGGATCGTCATAACACTTGGTATAAATACAGAGATATACTACATGCAAACTTCTCGTGTCATGACGTCCCCCGACACAATGGTGACTTGTGTCGTGATTAGTCAGTTCCACGACTATCATAGTCTTATTGATTCTAAAATCCAAAATACACATTGTTCACAAATGAATACAAATGATATACATTACAAATGCAAAACTAATGAAATCCTGAGGGTCTCTGCTAAGGCATCAGCTCTAGCTATCCTCTTTGATTATGATCACCTGAAAAGATATGCTCAAAAATGTCAACAATAATGTTGGTGAGTTCCGCAGGTTTAAATTTAAAACATATAACTGATGCTGTATAGATTTTTGATGTGGAATCAAACTGTAAGCACAAACCACATAACATGTGTTTAAGACAACCAAACCTAATGACGTTATGCATATAAATCTGACGGAATATATTCATCCATGGCCTGTTTGCTGGCAGCTGTAGTCGGTAACTCACAAGTTAAACCGATCTGTCGAGGGTGGGGGTGTCAACCCAGTAGTACTACCAATACCTAACCGTTGGTTCCCAAACCCGGGAATTAATGGTTGTTTGAGTTTTCCATAAAATAACACCATGTATGCATGCAAAACAGTATCACATTGATTCCAAGTATGAAAACAGAATATACAATGTACAGCATTGAAAACGGGTGAGCATACTTTTCCCCCAATTTGATTGAAAATATTGAAACTTGTATAAGCATAAAAAGGGGCCACGAAACTCACCTTGTATTGTTGTAATGCACAAAGACTTCACAGAATCAAGCAATGCACGATCAAACACGATCAATACCTATTATTGATTATAACTAATCCTTTAAAACATATTCAGTGCGAATAGATATGTTTGATTGAATTCTAGTCGGTTTGGTTTAATGTCCACGATTAGTTATATATACTTGAGTTTGATTTCATACCTAACGATATTAAGATTTAAAATGGGATTTTGGACAAGTAGTGAAATTACTTGTATTTTTGATTTATTCGAAAGGAGTATATGTATGTATTCTTTGAAATCGTATAATTCAATAATAATTTATTAATTAAAATATAAAAATATAACTTATAATTACATTTACAAATGATTTGTAAAATTATATATTATATAATTTCTATGGTTTTCTATGATTATTTCATAGTTAAATACGATATAATGCCTATTTTTACAAAAATAATTATTTGTAATATTTATAACTACTATTTTATAAAGTTTATTAATGTTTTTAAATAAAATAAATTTATAAAAAAAAACATTTTGTAACATTTTAAATAAGAAAAGTTTATAAAATTTATTTTATAATTTTTAAGAATTTTTGTAGAATTTTTAGAAGCTCAAAAAGGTGTTTTAAAAATAATTGCAGAGGCTCGGGTTCGAACCCGGGACCTCTAACTCTGTAACACCCGTAATTTCTTATTAAAGAAATTAAAAGAATGAAATAGAAAGAAAGGAGAAGGAAATAAAAATCCTGCTTTTGTGGAAGGACCAAAAGTGTAAAATAATAAAAAAATCTTATAAAGTTGGTAAAAAGGTGGCATGGCCGCCCATTACCTTCTGCATAACATTTCTATTCGACTTTTAGAGAGAGAAAGCAGCAGGAGCAAAAAACCATCGGGATTTTGAAGAAGGACCTGAGAAATTCGAAGTTTTTGGTAAGAAATCTCGAATTTATGATGCTAGGACGATTCTAGAACCATATATGAGCTTATAAATGTGACTAGTGTGTTCGGGTTGCACTGTGTGTGTGTTTTAGGTGTATAAACGACTGAGAAGTTTAAGGAAAGGGCATCCAAAACCCGAAGACAAATTAAGGTGAGTTCTAGACCCCGTTTTACTGGTTTTTAAATGTTTTGGGGCTGGAAAATGCATGTAAGTATGTTTTTGTAAAGTTTGGGTTGAAACCCGTATGAAATGAATGCGTGTATGCTTATGTTTATGTTAGATTTATGCCTAGAATCATATGTATATGTTTAGAACTAGGCATTATGATGTTTGGGACTTGGATTATGGATTAGACACATGAACAGGTTGCAAATATGTCTGAAATTGGACTTAGAATAAATAAGAACAAGCTGATGAGTCCACCAGTGGTCATACGACCAACAGTGTGGTCGTATGACCAGGAATTTTTTTGAGTGTTAAAGCCCACTAGTGCTCATACGACCAACAGTGTGGTCGTATGACCAGGAGATATATTTTTCTAAGTGCTGATGAGTCTAACAGGACTCATACGACCAACAGTGGTCGTATGACTATGTGATGAAATTTTCTAAGTATGATGAAGAGTCCCACCGGACTCATACGACCAACAGTGGTCGTATGATCAGAATATATTTCCCAAGTCCAGGGATGGTACGACCAATAGTGCTCATACGACCAACAGTGTGGTCGTATGACCAGATGATAAATCTAAGTGTAAGATGAAAAGTCCAGCAGTACTCTTACGCCCAATAGTGCTCATACGGCCAGAGGGCTTTTACGCCCAACAGGGCTCAAACGCCTAGGACACTTAGAATTTTTCAGAAATTTCCTGAAATACCGAAGTTCGAGGTTTTGACCAGGGCTGACTAGGGTTAACAAATGATGATGTTTCATGCATGTAATGATGATTATGGTTAACCCTTATTGTTTCTGATGTTATTATCAGTGTATTATAGTTAACAATATTATTAAAATATTGTTAAATGTGGTATGATGCTACGTATGATGATGAATGTATGATGATGTACGTATGGTGATGAATGTATGATGAGTATGTATGATGAGTGTGTGTGTTCCTTGTAATTGTGTGCTTATCTTTCTGAAACTTTACGAATAACGAGAATGAACTAATGAAGTATTATGTATCGTAAAGTGAAAGATAATGAAAGAGGAACATGATGACAAATGCATGTATTAACGAACGAACGAAAAGAAGAATGATGATGAATACATGCATTAATGAACGAACGAATTATGTCTTGCAAGCATTGAATAACGTGATTGGTCCTTCTATGTGATTGACCATGGTCATGGTACCTCTACTGCTTACCTCTAGTACCGTGGCATACGATTTTCCGTCATATGTTGACTACGGCCCGGTAGCTAATAACGATCGGGGTGTAGCATATGGTATTGGTACAATTCACCTTTCAATGCGTGCAAGTAAGTATGAACGGGATTCTTGTCATTCAACCACAGTAATCATAGCCAAGTGCTCTGAAGTGGGTAAAGCCTGACAGAATCCATACGAGAAGTTAAAGATAACGATGAATAACGAATGATGAAGATAATAACGAATATTATCTCTGTGTACGTATGATGTATGAACGCATGCACGAAAGGATACTTTTAAATAAGTAAAAGTATGTTTTATTACAAAACTAGAACTCACTCAGCAACGCTGACTTTTATGTGTTTTCCAGTTGGCAGGTAGTGTTGCTGAGGATGGCACGAGGCAGCTACTCAGCTCTTTTGGGATGACATTCCTTTGTTAATGTTTTTGTATTGTAATGCAAACAAATGATATTTTGTAACGGGTGTTGTATTACTTTGCAAAGGCATTTATAGTAAATTTAAAGTTTGCGCTGCATGGTTTTTATTAAATTGTATTAAATGTACGTTTTATGGGTAATGACGACCAACTGTGAGGTGCCCAGGAACGGGGCCTTACAAGTTGGTATCAGAGCCAAAGTTTAAGTGAAATGGGTAAATTTTTAAAACAAACCTAAAACTTAAACTGAGAATGGGACAGGGAGAATGAGAATGCCATCTGAGTAGCTGCGTGCCATCAGGTATTTTCTTGAAAGTTAACCAGTGTTACGTGCGCATGTTATGTGTTTATGTGTACTGTTAGACTTAGATACTAATGTAGTCAGGACAGGTAATGCTCGGGGTGTGAAGAGTAGAGTAAGTGGCTAATCACAACTGGCCACTGTAATTAGGGACTTACTGTACTTGACATAAACTGAGCTATTTCCTTGAATGACCGTGTTGGTGTTTAAATCTTTCAGTGTGATAGAAGATGGTCGGTGGTAGATCATCTAAAGCCCCACTTGGTGGAGGCAGTGGCGGAAGTGGTGCGGAACCACGAGCCACAAGAGGAAGGCCTAGACAAGAGAAGAAGGTTCCCGAAGAACCTAATACTACTCCCTCGGGGGGAGTGGATGAGAGTGATAATGTGAGAGCCTCGGTGAAAGAGACGGTGATCGAGGAGGTGCACCAAGTCATGCAGACGATCTTACCGTCTGTAGTGACTGAAGTGATAAAGGCAGTACGTGAAGACGATAGACGAGGGAGGAATCGGTCCTTAGGTAGACAGCAACAGGCGGAAGCAGAGACGGTACTATCTGATGATGAAGAGGAAGAGGAAGAAGAACAGTTACGGGAGACCGCCCGGGGTTGTAACTACGGGGCATTCATGAGGTGCAAGCCCCCAACTTTTGATGGGTCTGGTACTGCTACTGATGCCCACCAATGGGTGATGGAGATGGAAGCTGTCCTCGATATTAGTGATTGCCAGGAGGACAAGAAGGTGAAGTTTGCTACCCACTCTTTCATAGGGTCGGCTTTATGCTGGTGGAAAAATATAGTCCAAGCCGAGGGTAGCAGGGCTATAGGGAAGATGAAGTGGGCTGAGTTAAAAAGGCTGGTGATCGAGGAATTCAGTCCTCGTCGGGAAATGGATAGAATAGAAAGAGAGTTCCTGCAGTTGGAGGCGGGGACGATGACCCACCAACAATATACCACCAAGTTTAACGAGTTGGCGCTGTTGGTGCCGGAGCAGGTGACGCCGGTGTCTCGAAAGATCAACCGGTATATTCAAGGACTGCCGGCTGAAATTCGTTGGCACTTGATTTCTGCCCGACCAAGCACTTTCAGGTCGGCAGTGGATTTGGCGGGAAGGTTATTCGATGAACGTGCTGCTTTGGTAAAGGCTGGGGGAAGCAAGAAAGGAAGTGGAGAGAAGAACTGGCAGGGGAAGAGATTTGGTCGGGGTGATACTTCGACAAACAACAAGAAAGCAAGGGTGGATGACCGCCGAGTGGTCGTGTCTGGAGCTGGGGTGAGGAAGTGTGGTAAGTGTGGAAAGGAGCACTCAGGGGAGTGCAAGTGGGGATCTAACCTCTGCTTTAAGTGCGGGAAGACAGGGCACATATCAAAAGATTGCCGGATGGGCAAGTGCTTTAACTGTGGAGAAAGTGGCCATATGAGCAGGGACTGTAAGAAGCCGAGGGCTGAGGCTTCAGGGGTAAAGAAGACGGGAAGTGAAGGTCCGAGAGCAAACGCCAGGGCTTTCACCATGACCCAGGAAGAGGCTAGGACGGACCCCGATGTGGTGTCAGGTACGTTTCTAGTAAACCAAACTCTTGCTTCTGTGTTATTTGACTCTGGTGCTAGTAGGAGTTTCATTTCTGCTACTTTCTGTGCTAAATTGCCTGTTAGTAGCAAATGCATTAGTGAGCCTTTTTATGTAGAAACTGCTATTGGTAAGTCCACTAGAGTTACTGATGTGATAGAGGACTGTACCATGGAGTTAGAAGGTCATAGGTTTGCTGCTAGATTACATGTGATGCCCCTAGGAGGATTTGATGTAGTGTTAGGGATGGACTGGTTAGCAACCTACGAAGCGAATATCGTGTGTCGAAAGAAGATGATTAGACTGACGGCGACCGACGGAAGTCCGGTGACAATTTATGGCGATCGAGTTACGACGATTCCGAAGGTGATTCGATGGCGGTGGCGGGAAAGTCTATGAGTCGCGGATGTAGCGCCTACTTATGTTATGTAAAGAATGTAGAGACGCCAACACCACAGCTATGCGATGTGCCAGTGGTGTGTGACTTTCCAGACGTGTTTCCCGAAGACTTATCGGGATTGCCACCTGACCGAGAGATCGAATTCCAGATCGACCTGATACCTGGTGCCCAACCTGTCGCAAAAGCACCGTATCGCTTGGCTCCGACGGAGATGAAAGAGTTGATGGAGCAGTTGCAGGAGCTGCTGGATAAGGGGTTTATCCGACCGAGTATCTCACCTTGGGGTGCTCCGGTTCTGTTCGTAAAGAAGAAGGATGGTAGTATGAGGATGTGCATCGACTACCGCGAGCTGAATAAGCTGACGGTGAAGAACAGATACCCCTTACCAAGGATCGATGACTTGTTTGATCAACTTCAGGGTGCCAGTTGGTTTTCAAGGATAGATCTTCGATCGGGTTACCATCAACTAAAGGTGAAGGAACAAGATATCCCTAAAACAGCCTTTCATACGCGCTATGGTCACTACGAGTTTCTTGTCATGTCTTTTGGGTTGACCAATGCGCCGGCTGCTTTTATGGATTTGATGAACCGAGTGTGCCGACCAATGTTGGATAAATCGGTAATTGTATTCATCGATGATATTCTGATTTATTCAAGAAGTGAAAAAGAGCATGCCGGGCATATTCGGGAAGTGTTGGAAACGTTGAGAAGGGAGAAATTGTACGCCAAGTTCTCCAAGTGCGCCTTTTGGTTACGCGAGGTGCAATTTCTGGGTCACGTAGTGAATGAAGAAGGAATAATGGTGGACCCAGCAAAGGTTGAGGCTGTGATGCAATGGAAATCACCAAAGACGCCATCCGAGATTCGTAGCTTCTTGGGATTGGCGGGCTATTATAGAAGATTTATTCAAGACTTTTCAAAGATCGCCTCACCTTTGACAAAATTGACTCGTAAGGACGTAAAATTTGTGTGGGGTCGAGAGCAGGAGATGGCTTTTGAGGAGTTGAAGGCAAGACTAACACAAGCTCCTGTCTTGACTTTGCCTGAGGGAAGTGAAGACTTAGTGGTCTATTCGGATGCATCTTATTCTGGGCTAGGTTGTGTGTTGATGCAACGTGGAAAGGTGATAGCCTACGCATCTCGACAGCTGAAGACCCACGAAGTCAACTATCCCACACACGATCTAGAATTAGCCGCGGTGGTTTTTGCGTTGAAGATTTGGCGGCACTATCTATACGGGACAAAGTGCACTATCTTCACAGACCACAAAAGCTTGAAGTATTTCTTCGAGCAGAAGGATTTAAACATGAGGCAAAGGCGATGGTTGGAGCTCATAAAGGATTATGACTGTGAAATCCATTACCATCCGGGCAAGGCCAATGTGGTGGCTGATGCCCTTAGCCGAAAAGAAAGACCTGAGTCGATTCGGGTGAAGGCTTATCAGCTGATCATGACCCCGATGTGATGACACAGGTTAAGGAGTTTCAAGACGAGGCTTTGAAAGAAGATCGTCTTAACTCCGAAAGGATGAGAGGCCTAGTGACGGAATTGGGTGAGAACACTCTTGGTGTTAAGACCCGATTTGGGCGAATGTGGATTCCTCGATACGGGGATCTACGTGGAAGAATCATGGATGAGGCCCATAAGACCCGATACTCCATTCACCCCGGTGCTACCAAAATGTACCACGATATGAAGAAGGATTACTGGTGGCCGGGTATGAAACGTGACGTACTGGAGTACGTGAGTAAGTGCCTGACTTGTTTACAAGTAAAGGCGGAACACCAGAAACCTTACTGGAAGATCCAACCGTTGGATATACCTGAGTGGAAGTGGGAGCACATCACCATGGACTTCATCATGAAACTACCACGTACCCCGAAAGGGTATGATACCATATGGGTGATAGTTGACCGCTTGACAAAGAGTGCCCACTTCCTACCGATCCGTGAAACGTACTCATCTGAAAGATTGGCGGATCTGTTCATCAAAGAAATTGTAGCTCGTCATGGTGTGCCGGTGTCTATTGTGTCTGATCGTGACACCCGGTTTACCTCCAAGTTTTGGAAGAGATTTCATGATGCGATGGGGACGAGACTACACATTAGTACAGCATATCACCCTCAGACGGACGGTCAGTCTGAGAGGACGATCCAAACACTCGAAGACATGCTTCGGGCATGCGTGATCGATTTTGGAGGAAGTTGGGATGATCACTTGCCGTTAGCAGAATTCTCGTACAACAATAGCTATCATGCCAGTATTGGCATGCCACCCTACGAGATGCTATACGGTAGGAGATGTAGGACGCCCGTATGTTGGGGAGACATTGGGCAGAAAGAGTTAGGAGGTGTTGAGGTGGTCGAAGCTACGACTGAGAAGTTAGAAAAGATCAAAGCCTTCATGAAGGCGGCGAAAGATAGGCAAAAGTCGTATGCTGACAAGAGGCGGAGACCGATAGAGTTCAAGGTTGGTGACCGAGTTATGTTGAAGGTCTCACCTTGGAAAGGAATCATTAGATTCAGGAAAAGAGGTAAGCTAAGCCCGAGGTACATAGGACCTTTCCGAATTATCGCACGAGTAGGAGAGGTGGCCTATCGACTTGAACTGCCGGATGAGTTAAGTGAAATTCATCCCACATTCCATGTATCCCATCTGAGGAAGTGCTTAGCTGATGATGACATGGTTGTACCACTGGAGGATATTGAGGTGGATGAGAGGCTCAACTACGTGGAGCAACCAGTGGCAATCATTGATCGTAAGGAAAAGAGGTTAAGGAATAAAGTGATTCCTCTTGTGCGTGTACAGTGGAAGCACAGGAAGGGATCCGAGTATACGTGGGAGACTGAAGAAGAAATGAGACAACACTACCCACATCTGTTTGAGGAATAACAGGTTTCGGGGACGAAACCTATATAAGGGGGGTGGACTTGTAACACCCGTAATTTCTTATTAAAGAAATTAAAAGAATGAAATAGAAAGAAAGGAGAAGGAAATAAAAAGCCTGCTTTTGTGGAAGGACCAAAAGTGTAAAATAATAAAAAAATCTTATAAAGTTGGTAAAAAGGTGGCATGGCCGCCCATTACCTTCTGCATAACATTTCTATTCGACTTTTAGAGAGAGAAAGCAGCAGGAGCAGAAAACCATCGGGATTTTGAAGAAGGACCTGAGAAATTCAAAGTTTTTGGTAAGAAATCTCGAATTTATGATGCTAGGACGATTCTAGAACCATATATGAGCTTATAAATGTGACTAGTGTGTTCGGGTTGCACTGTGTGTGTGTTTTAGGTGTATAAACGACCGAGAAGTTCAAGGAAAGGGCATCCAAAACCCGAAGACAAATTAAGGTGAGTTCTAGACCCCGTTTTACTGGTTTTTAAATGTTTTGGGGCTGGAAAATGCATGTAAGTATGTTTTTGTAAAGTTTGGGTTGAAACCCGTATGAAATGAATGCGTGTATGCTTATGTTTATGTTAGATTTATGCCTAGAATCATATGTATATGTTTAGAACTAGGCATTATGATGTTTGGGACTTGGATTATGGATTAGACACATGAACAGGTTGCAAATATGTCTAAAATTGGACTTAGAATAAATAAGAACAAGCTGATGAGTCCACCAGTGGTCATACGACCAACAGTGTGGTCGTATGACCAGGAATTTTTTTCTGAGTGTTAAAGCCCACTAGTGCTCATACGACCAACAGTGTGGTCGTATGACCAGGAGATATATTTTTCTAAGTGCTGATGAGTCTAACAGGACTCATACGACCAACAGTGGTCGTATGACTATGTGATGAAATTTTCTAAGTATGATAAAGAGTCCCACCGGACTCATACGACCAACAGTGGTCGTATGATCAGAATATATTTCCCAAGTCCAGGGATGGTACGACCAATAGTGCTCATACGACCAACAGTGTGGTCGTATGACCAGATGATAAATCTAAGTGTAAGATGAAAAGTCCAGCAGTACTCTTACGCCCAATAGTGCTCATACGGCCAGAGGGCTTTTACACCCAACAGGGCTCAAACGCCTAGGACACTTAGAATTTTTCAGAAATTTCCTGAAATACCGAAGTTCGAGGTTTTGACCAGGGCTGACTAGGGTTAACAAATGATGATGTTTCATGCATGTAATGATGATTATGGTTAACCCTTATTGTTTCTGATGTTATTATCAGTGTATTATAGTTAACAATATTATTAAAATATTGTTAAATGTGGTATGATGCTACGTATGATGATGAATGTATGATGATGTACGTATGGTGATGAATGTATGATGAGTATGTATGATGAGTGTGTGTGTTCCTTGTAATTGTGTGCTTATCTTTCTAAAACTTTACGAATAACGAGAATGAACTAATGAAGTATTATGTATCGTAAAGTGAAAGATAATGAAAGAGGAACATGATGACGAATGCATGTATTAACGAACGAACGAAAAGAAGAATGATGATGAATACATGCATTAATGAACGAATGAATTATGTCTTGCAAGCATTGAATAACGCGATTGGTCCTTCTATGTGATTGACCATGGTCATGGTACCTTTACCGCTTACCTCTAGTACCGTGGCATACGATTTTCCGTCATATGTTGACTACGGCCCGGTAGCTAATAACGATCAGGGTGTAGCATATGGTATTGGTACAATTCACCTTTCAATGCGTGCAAGTAAGTATGAACGGGATTCTTGTCATTCGACCACAGTAATCATAGCCAAGTGCTATGAAGTGGGTAAAGCCTGACAGAATCCATACGAGAAGTTAAAGATAACGATGAATAACGAATGATGAAGATAATAACGAATATTATCTCTGTGTACGTATGATGTATGAACGCATGCACGAAAGGATACTTTTAAATAAGTAAAAGTATGTTTTATTACAAAACTAGAACTCACTCAGCAACGCTGACTTTTATGTGTTTTCCAGTTGGTAGGTAGTGTTGCTGAGGATGGCACGAGGCGGCTACTCAGCTCTTTTGGGATGGCATTCCTTTGTTAATGTTTTTGTATTGTAATGCAAACAAATGATATTTTGTAACGGGTGTTGTATTACTTTGCAAAGGCATTTATAGTAAATTTAAAGTTTCCGCTGCATGGTTTTTATTAAATTGTATTAAATGTACGTTTTATGGGTAATGACGACCAACTGTGAGGTGCCCGGGAACGGGGCCTTACAAACTCGCACACCCACATGCATACCACTGAACCAAGGCATCCAGCCGCGATGATGATCAGTTTCAATTATTTTTAAACATGGTTTCCCCAATTCCCCCATTTTTCTATAAACCCTAATTCGATTTCATCAAAATTGAACCCCAATTCGTAGATGATGATCAAATTAAGGTTAGGGATTTTAATCCCTATGTAAAAACGAATAAGTTATTGTGTTCAATTACCTGTTTTGAGTTGAAATAGTGCTTAGAATACTCGAAGAACAGCCGCGGTATACTCGAATTTGA
Source organism: Flaveria linearis (assembly GCA_024085815.1). Lineage (NCBI taxonomy): Eukaryota > Viridiplantae > Streptophyta > Magnoliopsida > Asterales > Asteraceae > Flaveria > Flaveria linearis. The sequence continues at coordinate 61,198,457 of CM044010.1, read as the reverse complement.
ATGTGGATCAAACCGTGATAAAAATCGAATTAATTGTATGGAAAGCTTCGAATGATGCTAATAATCGAAATCCCGATGCTATTTGTGAGTTATAATGCTCGGAGGGTAGTGGTCGATTGAGTTGCAGGTTCGAAGAACAGAGGTGAATCGAATTCAGTGGGTGTGTGTGTTTCGATTGAATTTGCAGCTTGTATTCGTTTCATAGCCTAATAGTGTTTGGGTTGATAGAGTTAATTTGTATGTAACCGTGTTTGAGTGGACAATCTAGCCGTTTGAAACGGTCGGGAATAAAGTGGAAAGATTTTTACCGTTAATTTAACGTTACAACGCGTTTTAGGATTGCATTGTGTTCGATTCTGGTCCACTAAACGATTCGGGGTAATTTGGGCAATAGAAATCGAGTTTTTATTCGGTTTTTGGTAGTTGCCGGCGTTTGGCCGGACTTCGGCCGGAGTTTGGCCGGAATTTCGAAAAGGGGCGGGGGGTTGGTTTTGTAAATTCGTAAGTTACAGATTTGGTCCCTGCGGTTTATATTATTGTTATTTTATGTTTAAAATTCATTTTAAAGTTTCAAAAATTACACAAACCCCCCCTGAATTTTGTTATTAGTGTTATTATTATTATTATCATGATTATTATTATTATTATTGTTGTTGTTATTATTGTTATGATTATTATTATTATATATGTATATATATATATATATATTTTTGTAATTATTGGAACGTATTGAACTTAATTGTTTGTAAAAGTACGGGATGTTACATGTATCTGTTATAGAATTTTTCATAAACCTTTATTCACGTTAAATCCACATTGTAAAATGGTAGATAAACCATTAAATGAAACAATAATGATAGAAACTAATTTTGGTAAATCAAACATAACTACCAGAAGAAGAATAAAATGGGAAGAAATAAACTTTCCACAAAATTGGGTAATAGATAAAGCTACCCCGTCACAACAATATACGGATCATAATCCAATAAATATTTTACAAACAATAGAAGGTTCAGTACAAATACAATTTGAAAATATAAAAAAAAATAGTGAGCCATCTCTATCTAAATCTGTGTCATCACACTACTATATTTCACCAGTAGATTACACTGTTAGGAGTCCTTCTAGGGCGTCTACTTCTAAGATTAGGGAAGAATTTCCTGAAAGAAAAATAGATGAATTAAGAATAAACTCTGATAATATAGTCAGAGGAATTAAGCAAGTTGATCCGGAAATAACCGAATCAGAATTTAATTTTGCATAATTAATGGAAGAAAGATTAGATCTTACTCCTGGATCTCTATTAAGAGATGCAATTTCAAAGGAATTTTTTACCCCCAAATGGGAATTATTTAGAAAATGGTTTTTCTCTAATTTTAATAGCAAAGAAAAAGAATTCTTTAGTGAAAAATTTTATACTGATTTAGCAGAAAAAAATAAGGTCATACCTTTTGTCCCTTGGTTTATTGAAAAATATACTCAAAGTATAATTTCGATAGTAGAGAGACAATACAATATAAATGGTATGATAAGTACTCAAGTTTTCCCTCCAACAACTGGTTTCAAAATAGAAAAACAAGGAGAGGAAAGATGTTATCAAGCTTTTCAAAAATTACTGGAAGGTGATACCTTAGCAGTAACAATTTCTCATATAAATAACCTAATAAAATCACAAAATCATACAAATTTATACCTTATAATAATAGGAGAACAATTGCAGGATATTACTAAAAAAATGGATAATATATTATCACACTTCAAAGAAAAACAAAGTATTGTTAATAATAACAAAGAATATAGTGCTACTCCAAGCATACAATTACCACCGAAGATAACAGATTTTAAAACAAAATCGGAAGAAAATATTCTCCAAACTCTAAATGATTCAATAAATATATTAAAGAATCTCAAGATTAATACTTTAACTGAATTTGAAGAAAGTATTAATGAAGAAAATTATAAACAAAGAATAAATGATGAAATAGCAAAAATGTCATCAAAGTTTGCTGATAAGCCAACTCAAAGAATGTATTATTATCGTAGGCCAACACCACAGGATATTCTTTTAGAAGAAGAACAATATGTAGTTAATAACTCATATAGTGGAAAAAATATCTATGAATGGAACATAGATGGTCAAACTGAATCTCAAATATATAAAACAGTCCATAGGATGCTAATGTATAGTCCGATTTGTCAGAGTAATAGAAACTCAACTACGACAATAGCTCATATGATTATATCAGGTTTTACAGGACAGCTTAAAGGCTGGTGGGATAACTATCTATCTGAAGAAGATAGGAGGAAAATCCTCAATAGTGTAAAAGAAGAGGATGGAGTTACAGAAAATAATTCTGTTTATTCATTAATAGTAAATATCATAGAACATTTTACAGGCAGATGATATGATAATTCAGAGAATATTAGATCTTTATTACAAAACCTTAAGTGTAGAACCCTTACATCCTTTAGATGGTATAAGGATACATTCTTAATAAGAGTAATGGAACTCCCAGAGAGTAATAACTCTCATTGGAAATCTAAGTTCATAGATGGACTTCCTCATCTATTTGTAGAAAGAATAAGGAATAACCTTAGAAAAGGAGGAAATAATATAGATTATGATGAATATACTTATGGGAAATTAATAGGTATATGCATGCAAGAAGGTTTTAATCTATGCAATGAAATAAGATTAAACCACCAAATTAAGAAACACTCTTTAAATGAAAAGAGGCAATTAGGTCAATTTTGCGAACAATTTGGATTAGAAGTAAAACCTAGTACTTCTAAGTCATTAAAATTAAAGAAATCTAACCCTTATAAACATAGGAAAAGAAAAAAGAAAAGGGAAGACAGAAAATTTAAAAGAATTGAAAAATACAAAGCTTCATATAAGCCTAAGTTAATTTGTAGAAAATGTGGCAAAATAGGCCACAAAGCGAGAACTTGTTGGGTTAGGAAAAAGCTTAATAAGCTAGAAGATGAAGATTTGAAAAATCAAAATCTCTAAGATATTATTAGAGTCAGATTCAGAATTATATTCTGAGCAATCTTCTTCTGAAGAAAAAGAAATAGACAATTTAGAAAATGAAAGTCTTTATTCTTTATCTGAGGTAGAAAATGACTTTAATAATAATTGCAACAAGGAATGTTGTAATCCAGAAATAAAAGAAGATGATATTTATCAAATTATTTCACAATTCCAAGATATGGAAATAAATGTAATAACTAATGAAATTCTAGAATTATTAAAACTCATAGATAATCCACAAATAAAAGAGAAAATAATCTCGTCACATTTTAAGAGCCAAGAAGAGGAAGAAGTTTCTACTTCTGCAGAACTAAAACCCTTCTCTTTGGCAGAATTAAAAAATCAATTAAACAAAAAGAATAAGAAACCTTTTGATACCCAAGAATTAAAACAAGAAATTGATAATCTGAAAATAGAAATAAAATTATTACAGCAAAACAATAAAGAATTAGAAAAAAGGATCATAGGTCTAGAAATAGGAAAAATAATTCCTCAACCAGAAGAATTAGAATCTCATTATTTAAAAAATATTATGGAAATTATAACTTCACAAAAATGGCATACGAAAATAAAACTCCTTATAGGACAAGACTTCTTTATAGAAGTAACTGCGCTAATAGACAGTGGTGCAGATTTGAATTGCATACAGGAAGGATTAGTACCTGTAAGATATTACCATAAGACTTCTCATAGTCTGAGTCATGCTGGTAAAGGAAAACTCGAGGTAAATTATAAAATACCTAAGGCATTCATATGTCAAGACAATACTTGTATAGATACCAATTTTGTACTAGTAAAAAATCTAGCAAACCAAGTAATACTCGGTAGCCCATTTTTTGATAAGATTTTCCCTATAAAAAGAATAGATCGTACTGGAATAACTGGTACATACCAGGAAAGAGAAATAAATTTTCTGTTTATAAGTAATCCTTTAACAAGGACATTAAATAATGTAAAAGAAGAATTATTGAAAGCAAAAATAAATCAAATTGAATTTCTACAAAAAGAAATATTTTCTTTAAATATTCAAGAAACATTAAGTAAGAAAAAATTACAAGAAAAGATTAAATTAATTTATTATCAATTTTCTTTATAAATATGTAATGATCATCCTAATGTATTTTGGGAAAGGAAGAAACATATTGTTTCTCTCCCATACGAAGATGATTTTAAAGAAAGTCAAATACCGACTAAAGCAAGGCCATGCCAAATGAATTCTGAATATATGGAATTATGTAAGAAAGAAATAAAATCTCTCTTAGATAGAAATTTAATTAGAATTTCTAAGTCTCCGTGGTCATGCACCGCATTTTATGTTAATAAACATGCAGAACAAGAAAGAGGTGTACCTAGATTGGTAATAAATTATAAACCTCTTAATAAAGTCTTAAAATGGATTAGGTACCCTATACCTAATAAGAAAGATTTACTAGATAAATTGCATGATGCAAATATATTTTCAAAGTTCGATTTAAAGTCAGGATACTGGCAAATTCAAATAGAAGAAAAGGATAGGTACAAATCTGCTTTTACAGTACCTATAGGACATTACGAATGGAACGTAATGCCATTTGGTCTGAAGAATGCACCTTCAGAATTTCAAAATATAATGAATGATATTCCATATAGTACATTTATCATTGTTTATATTGATGATATCTTAGTATTTTCTAAGGATATTGAAACCCATTTTAAACATTTGAATATATTCAAAGAAATAATTTTAAAAAATGGTTTAGTTATATCTAGGACTAAAATGATGCTTTTCCAAACAAATATAAGATTTTTGGGTCATAATATCAACCAAGGAAATATAATTCCGATTAATAGAAGTATTGAGTTTGCATCAAAATTTCCTGATGAAATACAGGATAAAACTCAACTTCAAAGATTTCTTGGAAGCCTAAATTATATTCTTCCGTATTATAAAAATTTAGCAGAAGATACTGCAATTTTATATGAAAGATTAAAAAACAATGCTAAACCGTGATCTCTAGATCATACTAGAGCAGTTCAAAAAATAAAGCAAAAGGTTAAAAACCTTCCTTGCTTAATGATAGCAAATCCCATGATGGATAAAATTGTTGAGACTGATGCCTCTGAGATAGGCTATGGAGGAATTTTGAAACAAAAGTCTTCAAAAGATAAACAAGAATATCTTGTTAGGTTTCATTCAGGTAAGTGGAATACTAGCCAAAAGAATTATGCTATTATTGCGAAAGAAATTTTAGCAATAGTAAAATGTGTTTTAAAATTTCAAGATGATCTATATAACAAAAAATTCGTTATACGGACAGATTGTCAAGCGGCAAAATATATGTTTACTAAAGATTTTAAACATGATGTTTCTAAGCAAATGTTTGCAAGGTGGCAGTCACATTTGGCGCCATTTGATTTTGAAATAATTTATAAAAAGGGAACTGATAACAGTTTACCCGATTTTCTTACCAGGGAGTATCTAAAATGAGAAGACCCCCTCATGTAACACCCGTAATTCTTATTAAAAAGGAAATAAAAGAATAAAAGAGAAAGAAAAAGGAGGAAAAGGAAGTCAACCCCAAAGTTGAGGGACCAAAAGTGTTAAAATGATAAAAATCTTAAAAAAAGTTTGTGTAAAAGGCGATGTGGTCGCCCATAACCCACTGCACACCCTTTCTTGTTCGGATTTTAGAGAGAGAAACAACAGAGACTACGAGCTTTAGAGAGAGAAAGGAGTAGAATTCGAGTTTGAGGTAAGATTAAGTGTTTTAAGCCATTTTTGGTTGATCTAGCCTCGGTTGTATGCTCATAGGTGTTATTGCATGTTCGGGTTATGTGTTTCAGCGGGTTGTAGGTGTTGAGAACATCTGAGAAGTTCAAGTTTTAGAGTTTGAAGGTTTAAAACAACAAAGGTGAGTTTCTAGACCCCCTTTTTACTCGTTTTTAAAATGATTTGGGGCTGGAAAATGCATGTATGTACGTTTTTATGAATTTGGGTATGATACCCGTATGTTATGTACATGTATATGTTCATAGAGTATGTTTTGGGATGAATGAATGTTTATGTTTATGCTAAGTTATGTTTGAAATTGTGTGTATATGTTTAGAACTAGGTATTATGATGTTTGGAGACTTGTAAAGCCCCGTTCCCGGGAAGCCTCACAGTTGGCAACTCATAGCACAAAATCAGTTTAATAACAAAACATTGCAGCGGAAGATAATTAAACATTCATTTAAAACTTAAAACCCCATCGTACTCATACATTTGTCTTTTAAAGGTAAACAAAACATATTCCTTGTTCATTAATTACAATAAAGACTTCATTAATAGGAATGCCATCCATATTTCCCCAAGTAGCTCCGTGGTGCCATCCTCAGCCTCAGCGCCTACCTGCCCACTATTATGCATAAAAAGTCAGCCACGCTGAGTGAGTTCTAGTTTTATATAAGTAAGAAAGTATAATCTTTTATCCTTTCGTATAATGAACACGCATACATCATACTATAAACATTACTTGCATCACATTAGGCACGTTCATTATCTTTTATTCTTTCATTTCGTTTTACTTCATCATCGGCGAGGTTTGCACAAAGCAAGCTCTCCATGTTGATTGACAACGAATGTCAATCCCCGTCGGTACACGTTATCCATGGTCGCTACCCCGACGGTCGATCGATCCCCGTCAGTACACATCTTCATGGTAGTTTCCCCCGACAGTTGATCCACACTAGCAAGCACATAGCCCGCTCATGAATACGGATCCATCGTCGTACATCAGACTCACATAAGTGAAGTCTATCATAGTGCTTGCAAGACTTTTCATCATCATATGGGCCCGGGGGTAACATTCATTAAGTTCCACTTTTTATTAATATTATCTTTCACTTGATATATAATACGTAACTTATCAAGTACACAACATACCAAGTACTAGTCATCATAACACGTAACCGACCCTCCGCGGGACAGCGGGGGTTCGGGGGCGGCAGCCCCTGACAGCGGGGTTCTAGGGGCAGCAGCCCCTAGTGGGGTCCAAGGGGCAACGCCCCTGGCTGGGGTCCAAGGGGCAACGCCCCTGGCGCGAAAATTATTTTGAGCTATTTAAGTGTCACATTTTACTTTAGGAAAAATGTATTTTCTTGTTAAAACACCTTGAAATCCTTATCTTGAAAACCTTATGTTTACTATGCATAATAGCCCCAAAAACATGGAAAAACGTTTAAATAAGGGGATCTAGAACTCACCTGAACTTAGCAAATAACTTCAATCCTAAGTTACTTAAGCTATAGTCCAAACACTCTAGCTGCACGAAAGTTAATACACAAAAACGTCATTTTCTTTATAGTTTCGCCCACAGTTTCGCTGCAGCGAAACTGCAGTTTCGCCAGCAGTTTCGCTGGGCAGCACTTCTGCTAGTTTCGCTAGACAGATTCGCTGCCTTGAGCGCCCAACTTTCGTTGGAATTTCCTACTTTCGCGAAGTCTATGGGTCAGTCTGGGTCTTAGCGAGATTCCCGGCGAAACTGTAGTTTCGCCTAAGCAAAACTGTAGTTTCGCTGGAATTTCTCCTAGTCTCGCTGAATGAGTGCACAGTTTTGCTGGATTAACTCACAGTTTCGCTGTATCGGGGCCCAGTTTCGCTGGATGAATAAAAACTCAGATCCAGCCCGTTTTTAACCCAAAATCTTAACTTTTTACGTCCAAATCCTTAGTTTACCTTCCATGAAGCCAAATCTAAGCTTTTTACATGTTTTCATACGTAAAAATTCGACCTTTATGTGTTTCTTTAAACTTTTCAAAACCCCAAAACCCTAGAATCCGGGTTTGATTTACAGAAGGCTTAGAAGTCGTTTCTTACCTTGTTTGTTGCTCCTTTCTTTGAGATTTGATGCACAAACACCCAGATCCTCAATCCCTTGATCTTACAAGCTTCAAATCTTGTGTTTCTTGCACTTTCTCTCTCTACTTTCTCTCTCTACGAATTCTTGTTGTTAGGGTTGAAATGAGAAGATGGTGGCTGCATTTGGGTAGGTTAAGGCTGATCATGGGCCTCAATTACTCAAGTTCTTGTCCATAAACCCAAATTAGCCCATAATCCTTTCTTTTTCTATTAAATACCCATTAATAAGCCTCTAACCCATTTTGACTCGTTTTGACTTTTCGGGGTGTTACAAGTCTCCCCCACTTATTTAGGTTTCGTCCTCGAAACCTGTCAGTCATCAAACAATTGAGGATAAAATTTCCTCATCTCCTCCTCGACCTCCCACGTAGATTCTGATCCTTTTCGGTATCTCCACTGTACCCGTACAAGTGGAACTACTTTATTACGTAAGTGCTTCTCCTTCCATTCCAGGATGGCCACCGGCTGCTCTACATAGTTCAGTCGCTCATCGACTTCAATGTCCTCTAATGGTACAAATGCATCGTCGTCTGCTAGACATTTCCTAAGATGAGATACATGGAACGTAGGGTGAATTCCACTCAACTCATCAGGTAATTCTAGTCTGTAGGCCACTTCCCCTACCCTTGCGGTAATACGGAAAGGCCCTATGAACCTTGGGCTTAACTTTCCCCTTTTTCGAAACCTGATAATCCCTTTCCAGGGCGATACCTTGAGCATAACCTTGTAACCAACCTCAAACTCTATCGGTCTACGCCTCTTATTAGCATAAGACTTCTGGCGATCTTTTGCAGCTTTCATGAATGCCTTAATCTTATCTAACTTCTCAGTTGTGACCTCAATCACTTCAAGGCTCCCCAGTTCCTTTTGCCCGATGTCACCCCAACACACGGGCGTTCTGCACTTCCTACCATACAACATTTCGTAAGGGGGCATACCAATGCTGGCATGGTAACTATTATTATATGAGAATTCCGCCAACGGTAAGTGCTCATCCCAACTTCCTCCAAAGTCAATCACACATGCTCGTAGCATGTCTTCTAACGTTTGAATCGTTCTTTCCGAGTGACCATCCGTTTGGGGGTGGTAAGCCGTACTAATATGCAGTCTAGTCCCCATTGAGTCGTGGAACCTCTTCCAGAATTTAGACGTAAACCGCGTGTCCCTATCCGAAACGATAGACACTGGCACGCCGTGACGAGCCACGATCTCCTTGATGAATAGATCTGCCAACTTCTCAGAGGAAAACGTTTCACGAATTGGTAGGAAATGGGCGCTCTTTGTTAAACGGTCAACAATCACCCAGATCGTGTCACTTCCTTTCGTCGTGCGAGGTAGCTTCGTGATGAAGTCCATCGTGATGTGTTCCCATTTCCATTCAGGAATATCCAACGACTGGATTTTCCCATATGGCTTTTGGTGTTCTGCCTTCACCTGTAAACAAGTCAGGCACTTGCTTACATACTTAACCACGTCACGCTTCATTCCTGGCCACCAATAATCTTTCTTCAGATCTTGGTACATTTTTGTGGCTCCAGGATGAATAGAATATCTAGTTTTGTGAGCCTCATCCATGATCTTTCCCCTCAAATCCCCATAGAGAGGGATCCACATTCTCCCAGATCGAGTTCTAACACCCAGGGTGTTTTCCCCTAAATCTGAAGTTTGCCTTTTCATTATTTCAGAGTTGATTCTGTCCTCTCTTAATGCCTCATCCTGAAACTCCCTCACTCGCTTCATAACATCACGCGTCATAATTATTTGGTAAGCCCTCACCCGAATTGGTTCGGGTCGTCCCTTTCGGCTAAGGGCGTCAGCAACCATATTAGCTTTGCCTGGATGATAATAAATTTCGCAGTCATAGTCCTTGATCAGTTCCAGCCACCTCCTCTGCCTCATATTGAGTTCTTTTTGTTCAAAGAAATACTTCAGACTCTTATGATCGGTGAAGATGGTGCACTTCACCCCATACAGGTAGTGCCTCCAAATCTTCAATGCAAACACCACCGATGCTAACTCCAAATCATGTGTAGGATAATTGGCCTCGTGGCCTTTTAGTTGTCTAGAAGCATAGGCTATCACCTTCCCTCGTTGCATCAACACGCAACCCAATCCTGCATATGAGGCATCCGAGTAGACTACCATGTCCTCGTTCCCCTCAGGTAGCGTTAGGAAAGGGGCTTGCGTTAACCTCATCTTTAGTTCTAGGAAGGCGTTCTCCTGATCAGGACCCCATTCATACTTCACGTCCTTCCGGGTCAGCTTAGTTAAAGGAGAAGCTATCTTGGAGAAATCCTGGATAAACCTCCTGTAGTAACCTGCCAGACCTAAGAAACTGCGAATCTCGGTTGGCGTCTTTGGAGATTCCCATTGCATTACCGCTTCAACCTTCACAGGGTCCACTCTGATCCCCTCGGGATTAACCACATGACCCAGAAATTGAACTTCGCGAAGCCAAAATGCACACTTAGAGAACTTAGCATATAACTTCTCGATTCTGAGTGTCTCCAATACTTCTTGAATATGATTGGCGTGTTCTTCTTCACTTTTGAATAGATCAAAATGTCATCGATGAACACTATCACCGATCTATCCAACATAGGCCGGCATACCCGATTCATAAGGTCCATAAAAGCAGCTGGCGCGTTAGTTAAACCAAAGGACATGACGAGAAATTCGTAGTGTCCATAACGCGTACGGAACGCTGTTTTAGGAATATCTTGTTCTTTCACCTTCAATTGGTGGTAACCAGACCGCAGGTCTATCCTGGAAAACCAGCTGGCACCCTGAAGTTGATCGAACAAGTCGTCGATTCTTGGCAATGGGTATCGATTCTTTACGGTCAGCTTATTGAGCTCGCGATAGTCAATGCACATTCGCATGCTACCATCCTTCTTCTTGACGAATAAAACTGGAGCACCCCATGGTGAGATACTCGGCCGGATGAAGCCCTTATCCAATAAATCTTGCAACTGGTCCCTCAATTCCACCATCTCTGAAGGAGCCAATCGATATGGTGCCTTAGCGACGGGCTGCGCTCCTGGTAGCAAATCAATTTGAAATTCGATTTCACGGTCAGGCGGTACACCAGTCAGGTGTTCAGGAAAGACGTCAGGAAACTCGCGTACTACTGGCACGTCTGATAATTGTGGCTCTGGCGCGTTCATATCTTTCACGTAGGCCAAGTAAGCGCTACACCCACGTCTTATGTACTTTTCGGCTGTGATCATCGACACGACCTTCGGCACACAGCACACCTTATCCCCACGAACCGTAACAGAACTACCATCGGGCGCTGTTAGACAAATCATTTTCTTGCTACATACAATATTGGCTTCATAGCTAGCTAACCAATCCATGCCTAACACCACATCAAAACCTCCTAAGGCCATAACATGCAACCTAGTAGGGAACTTACAATCTTCTAACTCAATCAGGCAATCCTCAATCACTTCAGTTACCTTAGTGGATCTACCAATGGCGGTTTCTACATAGAAAGGCTCGTCTAACTTCCTACTCTTATCATGCAACGAACGACAAAAGGCAGCAGACACAAAACTCCTACTAGCACCAGAATCAAAGAGCACAGAAGCATATTCGTGATCCACTAGAAACATACCTGAAACTACTTCTGGATCTACCCTGGCCTCCTCACGAGTTATGTTGAACGCCCTCGCCTTTGCCTTTAAACCGTCACCCTTCCCTTTGTCTCCAGCTTTAACTGTTCCTGGTCCTCCTTATTTTCCTTTCTTGCAGTCTTTCTCCGCATGCCCTATCTCGCCACACTGGTAGCACTTCACCGCCTTGCACTCTCTAGCATAGTGGCCCTCGCCCCCACATTTAAAACACCTTCCAGTCCCAACCCTACACTCCCCAAAATGGCGTTTTCCACATTTTCTACAGGCACCCCCTTCACCGGTATTTTCCTGTCTCCCTGATTGACCCTCAGCTCTCATCTTCTTTTCTCCACCCCTGAAGTTATCACCTCCGAACCTCTTCCCATTTCCATTCTTGTTCCCACTCCACTTCTCCACCTTCTTTTGCACAGGTATTGGGTCTCTCTCATCGTACAACCTTCCAGCTAAATCCACCACAGACCTAAACGTACCTGGTCTAGCCGCAATCATGTGCCTCCTGATGTCCACTGGCAAACCCTGCATGTATCTCTTGATCTTCTTGGATGCAGGTGTTACCATGTCTGGCACAAGTCTTGCAAGTTCATTGAACTTGGAGGTATACTCTTGATGAGTCATGTTCCCAGCCTCCAAATACAAGAACTCCTTCTCAATCTTGTCTAATTCCCGATGGGGACAATACTCCTCCAGCACCAACTCCTTCAACTCGGACCACCTCAGTTTGGCTATCGACCGCTTTCCTTCGGCCTGGACAATATTGTCCCACCAGCACAGCGCTGAGTCGACGAAAGAATGAGTGGCAAACTTAACTTTCTGATCTTCGCGGCATTCACTAATTTCCAGTACCGCCTCCATTTCTCTGATCCATCGATGAGCAGCAGTAGCATTGTCGTTACCGTCAAAGGTTGGGGGCTTGCACCTTTGAAATGCCCCATAGTTGCACCCCCTAACCGTCTCCCTCTCAGCCTCCTCATCACTGTCGTCATCATGGATTACCACCTTAGGGTTTGATGGCTCCTCTTCAGATTCCTCCGTCCTCCCAGTGGATCTTCCAGAATTCTTCTCATTTTCCTTCTCCTTCCTATCAGCTTTATCTCCATCCTTGACTGCTTTAAGCACCTCATTCACCACCGAGGGTAAGACATCTTGCATGACATTGTAGACTTCATCGGCGATGGCCTCCTTCACCGTGGACATGAGGGTGGCTGATCCCTCGCCCTCTGGTTGACTATGGAGGTCTGACTCCTCGTGCACAGTCTCATGAGCCTTAGCTTTGCTCCGGGTGACACGTGGTGTAGTGGTACGACCACCTGGAGGACGTCCACGTGTAGCCTTCCCAGCTTTCCTACCCGCCATATCTAATTCCTATAAGATTTAAACACCGAAATGGTTATTCAAGTTAATTGCTCAGATCATTACAAGTATGGTAAGTCCTTAATTACAGTGGCCAAGTGTGATTAACTACTTACCTTACCCTCCTGTCCCAAGCATTCACTATCCTAACACATGTCAGCATTCAAATCTACACGTATATAAAACAAATAGCACGCGCGCATATTGCCAGTTTACTTGAAATATTTTACCTGATGGCACGTAGCTACTTGGGTTGGCATCCCTCATTTGGTCCCATTCTCAGTTTAAGTTTAGGTTTGAGAAAATGTTTTACCCATTTCTCTTAAACTTTGGCTCTGATACCAACTAGTAAAGCCCCGTTCCCGGGAAGCCTCACAGTTGGCAACTCATAGCATAAAATCAGTTTAATTACAAAACATTGCAGCGGAAGATAATTAAACATTCATTTAAAACTTAAAACCCCATCGTACTCATACATTTGTCTTTTAAAGGTAAACAAAACATATTCCTTGTTCATTAATTACAATAAAGACTTCATTAATAGGAATGCCATCCATATTTCCCCAAGTAGCTCCGTGGTGCCATCCTCAGCCTCAGCGCCTACCTGCCCACTATTATGCATTAAAAGTCAGCCACGCTGAGTGAGTTCTAGTTTTATATAAGTAAGAAAGTATAATCTTTTATCCTTTCGTATAATGAACACGCATACATCATACTATAAACATTACTTGCATCACATTAGGCACGTTCATTATCTTTTATTCTTTCATTTTGTTTTACTTCATCATCAGCGAGGTTTGCACAAAGCAAGCTCTCCATGTTGATTGACAACGAATGTCAATCCCCGTCGGTACACGTTATCCATGGTCGCTACCCCCGACGGTCGATCGATCCCCGTCGGTACACATCTTCATGGTAGTTTCCCCCGACAGTTGATCCACACTAGCAGGAACATAGCCCGCTCATGAATACGGATCCATCGTCGTACATCAGACTCACATAAGTGAAGTCTATCATAGTGCTTGTAAGACTTTTCATCATCATATGGGCCCGGGGGTAACATTCATTAAGTTCCACTTTTTATTAATATTATCTTTCACTTGATATATAATACGTAACTTATCATGTACACAACATACCAAGTACTAGTCATCATAACACGTAACCGACCCTCCGCGGGACAGCGGGGGTTCGGGGGCGGCAGCCCCTGACAGCGGGGTTCTAGGGGCAGCAGCCCCTAGTGGGGTCCAAGGGGCAACGCCCCTGGCTGGGGTCCAGGGGCAACGCCCCTGGCCCGAAAATTATTTTGAGCTATTTAAGTGTCACATTTTACTTTAGAAAAAATGTATTTTCTTGTTAAAACACCTTGAAATCCTTATCTTGAAAACCTTATGTTTACTATGCATAATAGCCCCAAAAACATGGAAAAACGTTTAAATAAGGGGATCTAGAACTCACCTGAACTTAGCAAATAACTTCAATCCTAAGTTACTTAAGCTATAGTCCAAACACTCTAGCTGCACGAAAGTTAATACACAAAAACGTCATTTTCTTTATAGTTTCGCCCACAGTTTCGCTGCAGCGAAACTGCAGTTTCGCCAGTAGTTTCGCTGGGCAGCACTTCTGCTAGTTTCGCTAGACAGATTCGCTGCCTTGAGCGCCCAACTTTCGTTGGAATTTCCTACTTTCGCGAAGTCTATGGGTCAGTCTGGGTCTTAGCGAGATTCCCGGCGAAACTGTAGTTTCGCCTAAGCGAAACTGTAGTTTCGCTGGAATTTCTCCTAGTCTCGCTGAATGAGTGCACAGTTTCGCTGGATTAACTCACAGTTTCGTTGGATCGGGGCCCAGTTTCGCTGGATGAATAAAAACTCAGATCCAGCCCGTTTTTAACCCAAAATCTTAACTTTTTACGTCCAAATCCTTAGTTTACCTTCCATGAAGCCAAATCTAAGCTTTTTACACGTTTTCATACGTAAAAATTCGACCTTTATGTGTTTCTTTAAACTTTTCAAAACCCCAAAACCCTAGAATCCGGGTTTGATTTAAAGAAGGCTTAGAAGTCGTTTCTTACCTTGTTTGTTGCTCCTTTCTTTGAGATTTGATGCACAAACACCCAGATCCTCAATCCCTTGATCTTACAAGCTTCAAATCTTGTGTTTCTTGCACTTTCTCTCTCTACTTTCTCTCTCTACGAATTCTTGTTGTTAGGGTTGAAATGAGAAGATGGTGGCTGCATTTGGGTAGGTTAAGGCTGATCATGGGCCTCAATTACTCAAGTTTTTGTCCATAAACCCAAATTAGCCCATAATCCT